>CM044444.1:52280302-52312374 GCA_024363595.1 Xenopus borealis
CACTGCCAACACGTAGCTGCTACGTGCTTGGCAGTGAAAGGGTTAAAGGACAAGGAAAGTTAAACTAAAGTAGCTAGAAATGCTGTTTTGGACTTCTGTACCAGCCCCAGGCAACCAAAGCTATTTCAAAGAGAATATCTGTGTATCCAAAGATGCCCCAGTAGTTCCCCATTTTCTTTTCTGCTGATTCACTGCACATGCTCTGTGCTGCTGTCACTTACTGAGCTTAAGGACTGACTCAAAATATACAGTACACATAGAATATAAATGTCACAATAAAAGGCTGATTAGTCATTAAAACAGACAATTACTACATGGCAGCTCAGAAACCAGTGCAACTAGCATCCAAATTTAATAATCAGCCCTGTAGCATCAGCTTATATTACAGACCAACCTCATTTTCTGCTGGATAATTTGTGAGGACCCCTAAGTTTAACTTTTCAACAGCTGAGCATGTTGTAGATGGTGACCCCCTGTTACAAGTTTGAAGTCCTGGATCATTGCTGCTATTGACAAGCTGAAACTTTAGCCTCGTGCAATAAGTTCAGTATAGAAAACGGCATTTTTAGTCCTATTCATTTTTAGGGTTTAGTTTTCCTTTAAAAAAAATGCCTGATTTGTTTGATTGAGGCATTTTGTTCATAGCTGTCTTAAATATATTGATAATAGGCTGAGTGCTGATGTCTGTATGAATTTTGTGACCACAGCCATATTAGACCCCTGCTTAATGGTTTAAAATTAGTGGAGAGTACAACTCCCTTGTTTGTTATAGTTTATACAGGAGCAGTGACCGGCTCCCTGTTGTAGCTCCCTCCCTTTCCAGCTATAGTCAGGTGATCCCAGTGGTAGCCAATAAAAGGGCAACCATGTTTGTAAATTTTAACCTTGAAAGCAGCACATAAGTTGCCGGTAAAACTTAATCCCATTGTAAAATGTATAATGAAGCAATAGAATTCTTAATGAATCCGATGAAAATTGAGCGTAGGACTGGCCAGATATTGGATGACTTTGACGTAGTTTGCCAGCTTAAATATATTGTAATATATGGACAAACAATCCCTGTTGTTTAAAGGGTAAGGCATTTTTTTAGTAGCTGTATGCACAAAATGTCTCAATGTCTTAAATATATTGATAATGGGTTGAGTGCAGAGGACCTCTTCTATTTATCAATATGCACATGTGGCCAGCTTAATTTATTTAGCATCATGGTGGGGTTTAAACTAGAGAAATTGGGAAGTAAAGTCTGTGGATATGGTGGTTTAACATTTCTATGATTGTGCAATCTGTCAATCTTCTGTGGCATAGTTTTGTGTCAGTTTATATTTATTATTTCACAGTGATGATGGCTGGACTCATAAAACCTAACGTTTATTTTGCTTTATTCTTTTGGCTTATTCATGTATGTTTTTTTTCTTTTGTGTGAATTGTTGCAGGAGTCAGTATTGTACTAAAGGAAAAAGTCCTTTTCTTTTCAGTTTCCTCTACCAGTTACCTTTTTTCAAGTGACACTCCACTACAAAAGTAGTCACTAAGAATGAATCCTTATGTAGTGGACAAAATATGTATTGAAAAAGAAAACTAGAGATGATCATATGTATAGGGTATAGGTAGGGTTGCCACCTTTTCTTAAAAAAATACCGGCCTTCCTATATACTGTATTAAGCTTTTTTTTAATGTTAATAACATTGGGATCGCCCATCAAAAATACCGGTCAGGCCGGTAAAAAAACAGCCTGGTGGCCAGGTATAGGGTTGCTTTTGTCATCTATTCGTCTATTATTAGATGCAATGCAAGCCTTGACTCTGCATCTGCAACTTCGCATCCCTATTTGACATGATTCAGGGTAACCATAGAAACAATATTTAATAAAAAAAATAATTGAATGGAACTCCAGAAATGATTTATATTGCACTCAGCATGGTATTTTCCCTCATTCTTTTTGGTTTTCATTTTTCTTTGTTAGACTTGTTGCAATCTTGCACAAGTGAAATGAAAAAGTTTGTTTAGGCTTTCAGCTTTCTATTCACAAAGCATTGATAACTGTTGCCTAAGATATGCAATGTACTGAAACAATGCATTCCCCAACGAAGGAAGTCTAAAGACATGTTGTTTTCTGTGGGACAATGTTTCCAATTCTACACCCAGGCCATCCAATAATTGCACAGTATGTGGATCACACACACACATATTGTCAGCGGGGGCCTCTGGCACCTACGGGGGGGTTGTAGTCAGGATCAAGGAGGAAGTCCTTTCCAGCGAGTCCAGGCGAAGTACAGTTCAGGGGAAAATCCAATAACAAAGTCAGGTCCAGGCAGGGGTTCAATAGGCAGGCAGCAAGGTTTCAAAGTCCAGGAACAGGCAGAAGATCAATAACAGGATAACAGGAGTCAATAACAAGGCTAGGAGACCCAGGAACACTATAGCCAGGTTGAGCTATACTCGGGCATTGAACCTGGGTCTCCGGCGTCCTTTTAAGTTTGAATTTGGCGCCAAAACGCGCCTGGCGCGGCGCGATGACGTCACGGCCGGCGCCGAAACCACGTGGCGGCTATGGGCGCCGCCATCTTGACTGCACCGCCGTGAAGGTAGGACGCGCCCGGAGCTCCCGGAAAGGCTCCGTGACACATATATAAATACATACATATATCAGATATATCCCTAGATCACTTCTTGCCATTACCTAAAAGCACAATTTCCCACAAGTCATGAATTTCATCACTGGTACAAGTCGTCCTGGGAGATTATTAATGATATGCATCCAATGTAATGCCTCACCATCATCATCATCATGATATCATGTAGAACTTTTCTTTAGTTTCAAATTTGTTTTGCCCAGAAAAGTTTAGAAATACTAAGGAATCGAGTGTTTGTTGTGTATTCTCTGTGAGGTCTCACTACGTGTTTAATAAATCAGTTGTAAACTGCATCTAAACAGCCCATTTATGTCAGTCAGGTTCTGCCAACTAGACTGTATCCATGCCTAACATGAAGCTTATTTATAGAACTCAAAGATTGAAAATGAAACTGTATTTCAGAGTGAGTTTATTCCTATAAAGTTATTGAAGTACACAAATAATAAATAAAACAAACAAAAAAGCATGCTGTTGCTAAAACATTGAAAAAAAAAAAAGTTCTTCTGCATTAAAAAATATTACTTGTACAGGAACAAAGAGATGCTGAAAGCATATGCTGCACCTAGAGTCAATATTTTATCCAAATAATCCAAATGTTTAAAAATGATTTTCCTTTTCTCTGTAATAATAAAGCAGTACCTTGTACTTGATCCCAACTAAGATATAATTAAACCTCAATAGAAGCAAACTAGCCTATTGGGTATATTGAATATTACTTATTAATATAAATTAATTACAGAAATATCCCTTATCTGGAAAACCCCAGGTCCCAAGCATTCTATAAAATAGACCCTGTACCTGTGTATATGAATCATAGTAGACAATACACTGAGGAACCGGGTCGGACTGGCCTGGCAGGACACCGGGTAAAAAAAACCCATTGGGCCCAGAACCTCATGGGCCCCTGCCAGGCCAGACCCCTATCCTGATATTCATATTATTAAAAAAAATGTTTTCTGCGCCATCTGCGAATGCTTGCCTCACTTTGGGGGGGGGGGCAGAGGGGGGTCCTGGACAGCAGTCCGACCTTGGAGATGAAACAAGAATGGTAGAATAGTGTATATATTGATGAATGATAGATGACATGTTCATTAATGACTTGAGTGGGCATTAAAACTAATATATTTGTTTTTCTGATGAGAAAATTTCACTATTTCAAGTGGGATCTATATTTGCAGGGGGTCTGTACCAAATGGCTAACCCAGGCATTAAAGTATCAAATGAGATTTACTGTGGATAAGTGTATAGCTATGCATTTAGACTTATACATGTAATGGGACCTCCTACAATGTGGTGTATAAGTTCACTACCTTGAAAAGTTGTACAGCGCTGCTATTGACATTATGCACTCTCTTAAGCACACTTATATACAGCAATAGGAGATATATTAAACATATTGTGTTTAATTGGGACTTTAGATGCTGGAGAGTATAAAGTTAACTATTTAATATGGCAGCCTTAAAGGGAAACTGTAATGGCAAAACATGTTTTTTTTTAAAACGCATCAGTTAATAGTGCTGCTCCAGTAGACTTCTGTACTGAAATCCATTTTTTAAAATTATATTTAATTTTTTAAATCTGACATGGGGCTAGACATGTTTTCAATTTCCCAGCTGCCCTGGTCATGTGACTTGTGCCAGCACTTTAGGAGGGAACTGCTTTCTGGCAGGCTGTTGTTTTTCCTTTTCAATGTAACTGAATAGTACGCAGTGGGACATGGGTTTTTACTATTGAGTGCTGTTCTTATATCTATCAGGCAGCTGTTATCCTGTGTAAGGGAGCTGTTAAATGGTTACCTTCTCATTGTTCTTTTGTTAAGCTGCTGGGTGGGGGAAAGGGAGGATGTGATATCAACTTGCAGTACAGCAGTAAAGAGTGATTGAAGTTGATCAGAGCACAAGTCACATGACTTGGGGCAGCTGGGAAATTGACAATATGTCTAGCCCCATGTCAGATTTCAAAATGAAATATAAAAAAAATCTGTTTGCTCTTTTGAGAAATGGATTTCAATGCAGAATCCTGCTGGAACAGCACTATTAACTGATGCACTTGACAGTGCTTTCCTGTCTTACTAGAAAAAAAATATTGTTGCTTTGTGGCTTCCATTCTCAGATCCACATGTATTGGTTTGATGCCACATGGCAGCCAGCCCAGGTCAGCTGTTTTTCTTACAAGCTAGGTATTCAAAAGGGCCTCTTATTCAAAATGACTTTCCTATCCAATATTTCTGTCTCTGCTTGTCTTCAATTTTGAATCAGAAACTCTTAGAGCCTTTGTCATATGTATGACTGTGCAGGTTTCTTTCCTTTCTCATTTTAGCTTTAAGAATTTGAGATACAGAAGAATGGTCTTGTTTTAACTCAACTAAAGTGATGTTTCTAAATTCTGATCAATTAATTAGGCTTTAGAAGAGGGTGCAGTTTCTATGTAAAGGAGAGGTCCTCCCCACAAATTCCAGCACCCTTCAATAGACATTTATTGGCCTCCCTCAACCTTCCCTTCCACTGTCTATTACACTCAAAAATTACCTTATCTGTGAATCTACCCTTCAACTTTGCATTCTTATAGCAGGTTCACAGATATGGACATATTTGAGTGTAATAAACTCTGGGAGGTGGGAAAGGTAAGTGGGGCGACTTTTATTTCATTCCCCTATATGACATCAAATCTTGTTTGAAAGCTTTTCCTGTACTAGAATGTAACTACAGAAGTTGCAGTGGGGTATGGATTTTTACTATTGAGTGCTGTTATTATGTTTACCAGGGAGCCATTATCTTACCATTGTTCTGTTATCCGTTATTTATCCTGTGCCATATAGCCTTTTGATCAATTTCTGCAGATTGTTTATATAAAGTATAGTAGTGTTTCTGAAGTGCGGCAGGGATGCCACGCCACTCCTCTTCTGTGTTGTAACTTAGAGCTCGTGTGGTGCACCTCTTCCTTATTTATTCAGTCAGCGTGCAATGGCTCGAAATTCAAACTTTAAAAGGCCCATTTGGATTTTAACTCACTGACCATTATAGGTTTTTGTTCCTGGTGCCTTGTGATTATTCTATGTCCTGATTACTAACTTCTGTTTCCTGTGTTTGACCCTGCCTATCCTGAACTTCTGAATCCTGACCCTTGCCTGATATCCGATTCTGCTTTAACCCTCTGACTACCTGGTTTGACCCTTACCTGCCTGACTACGTTTGTTCTCTGCCTGCCCCGCCCCGGCCTGATCTGACCATGATTCTGTCTAACGCCTTGTACCATGACCTTCTGCTCAAAGACTTTTCTAATAGTCGTACCCCTTTGCCTATCCAGAACCTTTCACCTTGCACCTCTTGTTTAATTTCTGGTAGCATCCAAGTAGCTAAGGCAGTGATCCCCAACCAGTAGCTCATGAGCAACATGTTGCTCTCCAACCCCTTGGATGTTGCTCTCAGTGGCCTCAAATCAGCTGCTTATTTTTGAATTCCAGGCTTGAAAGCAAGTTTTAATTGCATAACACCTATGTATACTCCTAAATAGAGTCTCCTGTAGGCTGCCAGTCCACATAGAAGCCAACAAATTGTCATTCACTGCCCTTATTTGGCACCGCAAGGAACTTTTTCATCCTTTCATTGCTCCCCAACTCTTTTTACATTTGAATGTGGCTCACGGGTAACAAAGGTTGGAGACCCCTGAGCTAAGGGCTCCTCCCGAGACCAAAGGCGGTCACACTACAGGTGAAGCACAAGCCGTGACCAGGGTGCTTGGCATTTGTTCTGGTGTTGGGTGCCGACCGTGACACTAATAGATCAGTTTTACCAGTGCAGGGCAACAGTACAAAATATTTTCATTACTTTAAAAAACACTTTCAATTTTAGTAGTTACTATCCCTTTAAACCTTTATCCCTTCATCTGGGGTTTTCCTGGTACATTCAAGAACTTCAAGAACCAAGACATTCTTATGCATTCTTCAATATAAATGTACAATTGATGTTTACGCATCTTTGCATTTTATTCTTGAATTACGATACCTAGCATGTTTGGCTGCTGGCAGGAGGAGATAAATATTTATTCTATCTGAACTGTTCTGCTGTTGCGGTAGCACCACATAATGATTTAAATATTAGACTAGAACTTAGTGGTAGATTGCTTCAGACACACAGATTTTATCATATGGTGATAGTTCATTTATCAAGACCAGTCAGCCTACAAACATTTTAAAATAATAATAACTAATTCATTTGGGTGTGTGTTTTTTTGTCTTGAAAAATATTCAGGTCATTGACAAATGAATATCTATACACATCTATAACACTCTCCTAATAGTACTTGTGTGTGTCTATACAAATATGTGTGTTTGTAATTTCTTTTTGTGCTGGGTGTTTGATAACTCAGACTGGCTTATCTAAGCCATGCAGAATGAATTGTTTTCCTGAATGCATGACAAGTGAGAACCTGGGTCATGCGAACACAGTTAGATAAAGTCTTTGGCTTGCCAAGCTTTGCTCATTACTGATAATGACTTTCAAGAGCTCAAGGAGGAGCTGCCTCTTCCTGTAAGAAATCACTACTCATGGATACATTTGGCATCATCTGAGCATCCAAGGAGCTAAAAATAACAGCAGGAAAAAGCAAAGATGCCTTAAAGATACAGGTCCAAAGGAACTTCAGGAAGAATAAGCTCAATGACAGTTTATCATTTGGATTCCATTATTCTACAAATTAGTATGTTTATTTCAGTGATTTTCAACCTTGTGCCTCCAGCTGTTAAGGAACTACAAGTCCCACAATGCAATGAAGGAGTCTGACAGCCACAGTCAGGCAAATGCATTGTGGGACTTGTAGTTTCTTAACAGCTGGAGGCACAAGGTTGAAAATCACTGGTTTATTTGACATTTCTTGAGAAAATACAATAAGGGTGGTGACACATGGTAAGATTTGGGGGGATTTAGTCGCTCCACAACAAATCGCCTCTTCTTCCGGTGACTAATCTCCCCAAAAAGCCTTCCCGTCAGCTAGACTCTAAATCGCTGGCAGGATGACTATAGGAGCAATTCATTTGCCAAAGTCCTTGTGAGGTGAACAAATCAGATAGTGGTCTCTCTGTACAAACTAAGGAGCTCTATTAGTTGCTTACTTTATTGAACTTTACTGTTAAGAATAACTAGTTTAATAAAGTAAGCAACTAATAGATCTCCCTAGTTTGTGCTCATTACTAGAAAACAAGCAGAAACCCACAACCCACCTCTACATGGAGCATTACAAAAAAAAGAAAGATTCCTATTTCTGTTCCAATAGATAGAAAAGTTAAAAAAGAGAAATTGAGGTCTGTCTTGGTGACCTCATCACATCCTTTGGTTTCTTCCACCAGCTTTATGAAAATGACACACAGAACTTTCTTTCTTGTCCTGATCTCAACCCTGCTATTCAGGCAAAAGTGTTGCAATGGTTTACTGCAGTAGCATTGTGGAAAATATCTTAAAGGGATACTGTCACAGGTATTTTTTCCAAAACGCATCAGTTAATAGTGCTGCTCCAGCAGAATTTTGCACTGAATTCAGTTTCTCAAAAGAGAAAACTGATATTTTTATATTTAACTTTGAAATCTAACATGGGGCATAGACATATTTGTCAGTTTCCCAGCTACCTCAAGCCATGTGACTTGTGCTCTGATAAACTTCAATCACTCTTTACTGTTGCACTGCAAGCTGGAGTGATATCACCCCCCCCAGCAGCCTAACAGCAGAACAATGGTAATTTAACCAGATAACAGTTTCTTAACACAAGATAGCAGCTGCCTGGTAGATATAAGAACAGCACTCATTCGAAAAAGCCATGTCCCACTATGTTACAATCAGTTAAAACCGGCCAGAAAGCAGTTCCATCCTAAAGTGCAGACTCTTTCTGAAAGCACAGGACCAAGCAAAATGACATGAGGGGGCTGCCTACACACCAATATTACAATTAAAAAATACACTTGCTGGTTCAGGAATGAAATTTTATATTGTAGAGTCAATTATTTGCAGTGTAAACAGTGTAATTTAGAAATAAAAAATACATCGTAAAAATCATGACCGAATCCCTTTAACAATACATTTCACCAAGACATCTGAGTCATATTTAACATCTTTCACTCTATGACATGCTCTACCTCTTTGCATCAGGAAACTTCCCACACAATTTTTTTTTCAGAACTCCTTAACCCATGCACTAGTTTTCCACCCTTTTGGGTTTTTGTCTCATCCTAATAGATCGTAAGCTCTTCAGGGCAAGGACCTCATCCCAACTGTGTATTGAAGCACTTAAGCAAAGTGTATTTATTTTTACTGTCCTAATAACTCCAGCTTGTGTTTATGCCTTGTAAAGCATTGTGTACTTTTGTGGTGCTATATAAATAAATGAACACATAATCATATAATACAGTACAATATCCTTCAATTTCTCATTCTCAACATAAGCACAGTGTACATTTATTTTTGTACAAAAATTTGTTTAGTCCACAAATTCTTATTTGTGTTGGACATAAAAGTTGTGTACGAGTGCAGGTTAAGTTAACGTTAAAAGGGACCCTTACACTTTTTTTTCTGCATGTCTCTGTCCTTCTTATTCGCTCTTCATTCATCACTGAATTTTTCAGACTGAGCGTGAACAATCCTCAGAGTAGAGACCCACAGGTTTGGTACATCTGGACCATCTTTAATGCATTAGCATGGATTTATACTTAATGTCTCTGTTATACAATCTCAGTTTATCACTTTTATGGTTGCCATCTATTAACAATTTAGGATCTGTCTTCATTCATGGCAATTGTATCCATCATTTTACAAAAAGTTCCATGTTTCTGATATGCTGCTTGCACATGGGTCAAATTATCCTGCAAGTGTAAGGCTATAGTAAAATGAGTGACACCATTACACTCTACAAGTTATACTACAATATTGCTCCAGATGAGACCTTGATTGTCAAGGGGTGAGCCCTCACAAAGGTGTTGAGACAGGGTATTGTGCAGTTATAACTGTTTCTAATGCACAACAATTGGGTGCCAGTGGTTCTCGCAACTTAACCACAGAACTGATTTATTGAAAAACAACATAATGCACATTGTTCAATTAGAGATGAGCAGGAACTTGTAACATCAGTGAATAGACATATACTCCCAGCACCAATAGTCAGTGTAGACCCCATAGGGCAGGGGTACCCAAAAGGTAGATCTACCAGTAGACCTTTAGCTTGTGATCAGTAGATCTCAAGACACTGTCCACAAACAACTTCTCTATTACCATGCTTTTTCAGATATTTATTATGTTAAGGTTACATAAGAAATAGTGGTTCATTAATTATAGTAATTTACAATTTTTCATTAATCAATATTTAAGTAATATTTTCCATGGAACAGAATGCTAACAATGCTTTTATGGATGTAGATCATAATGGGACGACATCACTAAAAGAAGACCTGTCATTAGAAAAGTATGGGCACTTTTGCCATAGGGTAAGAGAGAGAATACAACATCCATGGAGGTACACCCAGCTTTCAGCCTTACTCTACGGCCCTACATCCTGGCAATTAATACACGGTATCCTAATTCTCCAACACTTCTCAGTGGAGCCTCAGCTTGGATAAATAGCCTAACTATGACTCCTAGAGTGATCTATGAAAGTGAATTAGCCTATCACTTATTAGACCTGACATTATCTAGGTTCCAAGTGCAAACCCTTCCTGCCTGCTCAGGTAACATGACTGGCAAAATGCAACCTAAGCATCTGTGCTCGGATTTTATTTTAGAATATATTGCCATCTAGTGGCTAAACCTGGCATAATTAGGGGTCATTCTTTGACCCAGGAAATTGAGCCTAGCTAAGGTGCCCTTAAGTGGCCAAATTTTACTGGATTGCACTATAAATGGGGAATACATTTAGTGGTCCCCTACACAAGCTTTGTCATGCAAGCAAGTCAGTGGAACTTAAAAGGGGACTTGACCTCACTGCATAGGGCAGGACTTATCACTTATCCAGAAACCAAGTGCTTCTGTGGTCTCTTTAGTTGTTGAAATTCTAAACACTAACGGATGCTTAGTGGTGCTTGTCAGCTTGGATAAGGAATCTGAATTATATAGAAGATGTTGGTGTTTCCTCCTCAAAAATCACTAGTTGTGCTGTTGTGTAGACAGATCATTCAGACAGAAACATAATTGTAATAATGAAATCATAATTTAATAATTTTACCCCTAAGAAATTTTCAGCTCACAAAATAATACTTTGTGGCCATAAGGAAAGCCTGCACCAATAAATGCATAGGAGTCAATGGTAAGGTGTCGGCATTTTCTTCTGTCACAAAATTCTTTATCCTGGTACTTTTTTAATTTTCCCAGCTAAAAAAAAACCATTTCTAAATTATAATATTTTCTTTTCTTCAGTGAAACAAAACACTTACAAGACATAAATAATGCAAACCTTATTAATCTTAATTTAATTTAGTTGTCGAAAACAATTGTGAAAGCATAACATTGAGGTTATAAATTTGTTTGAATGCTGAAACATTAACATTGGGACTCATTTATAAACACCAGGCAAATTTACACACACACACACATATATATATTTGGATTTACCGAACCCTAGGTCGCACCTGAATTCTGCTCACAAACAGATCCTGTCCCCAGTGCTCCATGTTAGCTAAAAGTTTGCACTTCTGCCTGGTATTGAAATGCAGCACTGTAGATACTATATCACAGGGGCAGTAGAAAATGTGCTCTTGTTTGAAATTCATAACTAGCTGATTTTATTTGTGTACAAATACATTCTAAAAATAGAATGAAAGATCATCGTAGAAAAAACTGATGATTATCCAATTTGAGCTGTAAAGTGTTCTTTTTAGCATATGAAAAATCTTTAACATTTAAAAAGAAACAAGGACATCACAAGCGAGTCAGAAGGCTTCAGGGAATATGCTTATCTTTGTTCTTTCAGAATTATGAACAGACATAGAACAGTTGCCAGCCTTTGCAGCAGTCTGTTCATTCAAGTCTCCCTGTCCTACATTCATTATTATTGAGGTCAGCCAGCAGAAACCATCACACACATACAATCAGGCATTCTCCATAACTGATCCATTAGGTAAGTGGCCTGAAGCAAGTTTATTATATTCATACATGCACTCTCTTTAATACTTGAAATAATTCTACTGGTTTACATTTAACGCAAAACCAACTACATTACTGCTTCCAAATTTTAAGGGTAGCTATTTATCGGATCAACGTTTTTTTCTTTTTATTACCTAGTAGAGATGATTTATCTTGAAAATCAAGGGTTTAAATGTAAAAATGAGTGTTTAGCATTGGTGTTTGTATATGTATGTGTATAGCTATGCATTGGGGTTTACTTAAAAGAACTGGACTTGATCATCTTTTATTCAAGCTACATTCTCTATGTAATGTGACAAGCTGGCTGCCTATACACATCATTTTTGGGGGAAATGGTATGGTTGGCAGGTAAGCAGAGGGTGAGGAGCATAAAAACAGGGACACAGCATCGTCAAGCAAAAACCACAGTTTATACAGTTGTAACCCTTTCTTGGCTATAATTAACCAAACCAACTAGCATAGGTAGAGCATTGGTTACACGCGACTCTTTCACTCTCAGGTAGGGCTTTCGCTAAGTGGAAAATCACGTGTGAGGTAGTTGAACTACAGCTCGATACTGCATATAGTGTGTAATAAAGGTTGTTGGACGCCAGGGGTTCTTTGTGCAAACAAGTAAAACAGGTTTATTTACAAGTAGATCCACAGGGTATCATATACTCACATACAGTGGTAACAAAGCAGCAATGCTTAGCACAGGTACAGCATAGATTATGCCCTCGGGTAGGATACCAGGATGGGAGTTGTAGTTGCACCAACCAGGTTATCAATGCCCATGTGGTCCGGATCCCACCAGCAGGTTCAGGTGACTCAGGGGTTAAAGACTCTTCCTGCAGTCCCTATGTCTGAGGTCCCTTCACTTCAGGCAAGGTAGAGCCTGGGGGAGAGCTACTCCCTACTATCCTCCTTGATGGGGCTTTGAGCTGCCCTTTCTCTCTTTCCTCTCTATCTCACCTCTCCTAGAGAGTGCTATTACAGGAATATCCTAACTCTGACTATTCCTCATTCACGGGGCCCTGTTCCCCGACTTAATACTTGTAGTACCTCTAAAGGTGTGCTGTCCCTTTAGGGTAGAGCGCCTCTGGGGCCCGGTTGGCACCCAGGCTCAATGGAGCACTGCCCCTCTCCTCTGCTGCAGGCCAAAGAGGAAGTGCCACTCCCTGCAAGCACTTTTATTACAGCACTGCAGGGGGGGTGGTCACTACCTATAACCAATAAGTGGATACAATCTAGCCACCTGGACCTTAGTCCAATAGAAGGCAGCTAAAGAAAGGGCAAGGGAAGAAGCCATAAGGGCCATGGTACTTATGGGTCCCTACACAGTTCATCAGCATTTCAGCTTCACTCATTGAAACTCGAACTTTCCCCACACAGGGATTCTCACCATACAGTTTGGCTTCCACACTCAGGAATATTCAGGCTTCTCACTAAGCCCCTTTTACCCTCCCCTCCAGGAACACAAATTCACTAGCTTCCAGCCTCACCTTCTAGCTCTCCTCAATCACTTTAGTCTCGTCCAAAATTATTTTAGTCTATATCACAATCACCTGGCCATGTCTCCCTCTACTCCTTGCAGTGGCAGTGGGCCACTGGAATAGATTGCCTGTTCCCTCCTGAACGCTATGGAGGAAATTCACTAAAGCGCGAAGCGTCTAACGCTAGCGCTAATTCGCCAGTGTGAATTAAATCGTAACTTCGCAAATTCAATAAAACCGACTCTGCCGAATTTTCGCTAGCACCCTTAGGCCAGGCGAAGTTGCGCACTGACGAAGGATCATAATTATGCAAATTCACTAAGATGACCATTTTACTGAATGTTACCACTTACGCTAGACGTTACTTCGCCAAGTCAGACCTGGCAAAGTTCAATACAATAGATAGCGGCTTGAAAAGTTCCAAAAAAACGCTGGGGTGTTTTACCTTTCTAGGGTGATAGTCTGAAAAAGAGCGAAATTTTTTTGGGGGGTTACCCTCCTTCCCCTACATTTCCTAACATATGGCAACTCAACTATACAGGGGGCACATGTAGGGCAATAGGACAACTTTATTTTATTTATTAAAGGTTTCCTGGGCTTGTGTAGTGGAATGTAGTGGCTGTAACATATATTTCTATTAGACTTTGAAATTCACGCCGTATGCAAATTAGGCATCGCTAGCGTAAATGTGCTTTGTCTGGTGAAGTAACACTAGCGCAACTATGCTAGCTTTCGCTGACTGTAGCATAACTTCGCACTTTAGTGAATTTGCGTATCGCTGGCGAAAATTCGCCTGGCCAAGTGTGGCGAACATTAGCGAAGGCAGCGCTAGCGAATTTTCGCTGCCTAGTTAATTTCCCCCCTAATGTCAAGGCTTCAGATAAACAAAAAAAACTATTTTTTTCCTTAAATATACTCCTCTTTTTCCTCTTTATGTGCCTCCTGCTTGTCTAGGCTTGTAGTAGTTATGGCATCATCTACTGGAAAGTCTTCCCAGAAAAACAGAGCCTATCACAGCAACAGAAAAATACTAAAATCTTCAGATATTGAACAGAGAAATGTTTGAATACTTCTGCCTATATTGTATATCACTTTCATGAGCTAACCCAAAGATTGATATTTATCTCCAGTTATGTAACTATGCTCTTCCAGGCCAGAAGAATGCGCTTTGGGTCCTACGGGAGAAAAGCGCTTTACAAATGTTGTTTGTTGTTGTTGTTGTTGTTGTTGGTTGCAGGATGTGCATCCCACCCCTCCAGATGCACATTTTCTTTACTGTGTTAGATGGGATGTGATCACCAGCAGTCCCCAAGGGGGAACAAACCCAGTAGCAATCACAGCCACCACTCCCCCAGTAGTTGCACCACTGTTCCTCTTACATTCTTTGCCTCATTTTTATTTAAGGAGTTTAAAACTAAGTATAGTTTATACACGCATTCATTATTTACTATACATATAAAGAAAAATGTTAATTTTTGAGATTAAAATGCAGCTGGACTATCAAAAAGTACCAAAGGAGCTTGACTTTATATATTAGCTGCTATAACTTATATCTTACAAACTGCAAACACAGTTAGCACTAAGGAGTCAGCTTTCACAATCTAAAACCATTAGTACAAACACATTTATTAAATGGCCAAAAGTTTGTAAACCATTCACAGAGGATTTGGTGGGCCACCCAGAACACAGGAAAATAAATATATGAAGTTTAAAGATAACCTTCAAATTGTTTGTAGAAGAATTGCATGAACTACTTTTTTTTTTTTTAATGAGGGCTCAGAATTTTAGAACATGTATGGCATGTTTTGATTTTTATGCAAAGTAAGGAAATTGCAGTTTTGCCACTGAATTTATATATAGGTATGGGACCTCTTATCCAGAATGCCGGCGACCTGGGATTTCTTTTATAATGGATCTTCCATAATTTGGATCTGCATTCCTCAAGTCTACTGGAAAATTAAATAAACACAATGGGCTGGGTAGTTCACCAGTAAGGATTAATTATATCTTAGTTTGTATCAAATATAGGTATTGATCCATTATAAAAAAAAAAATTATCCAGAGAGTTTTGAATTGAGGAAAAGCCATCTCCCATAGACCTTTATATAATCAATTTTTTTTCCAATTTTTCCTTTTTCTCTGTAATAATAAAACAGTGCCTTGTACTTGATCCCAACGAATGATCCAAATTCTGGAAAGATTCATAATCCGGAAAACTCCAGGTCCCGATAACAGGTTCCATACCTGTACAAGGGTCTGTTTTATTATTACAGAGAAAAAGGTAATATGTTTTAAAAATGTGGATTATTTGGATAATAGAGACAACCTTTCTGTAATTTAGATCTTTCTAGATAATGGGATCAGATCCCATGCCTGAATGTAAAACCTGCAGAATTAGTAGCCACCTGGGCCCTGGTATGACTTGTATGGGAATTGTATGAGAAATAGGGATTACAGTCATTTTGCAATAAGCAATTATGGATATTTTGGCCACTCCTTTTTTCTGCAACATAGCAATTAAAAGGCCTAGGCTGCATGAGTTATTTTGACTGTGACAGAGAAGTTATGCACAGCAGCTAATGTTACAATGCCACAGGCACCTAAAGTGTCCTTTGGCAGGAGAGTGCAGCAAACAGGGGGGTAACTACAGAGGAAGCAGACCTTGCGGCTGCAGGGGGGCCAAGGAGATACAGAGGTCCCACAAAGCCCGAATTCATGTACATTTTCAGTAAATATTGCTAAAACGAGTCAACCTCTAGATATTTTGGGGGTCTGCTAAATAATTTGGTATGGGGCCCAGTAATATCTAGTTATGCCATTGGCAATAAATTTGACAACCTTTATGGGCGGAGTTATAACTAGTTAATATAGAATGGACTATAAAGACTTTTTCCAATTACACTTCCAATATTGAAGCGTAATGTTTCATTTTCAACCTTCTAAAGCAGCTGGGGGGGGGCTGACTCATTTTAAATTGATACATTGAGTTGATTCATTTATTATCTTTGTCCGTTGTTAGAATTGATACAATAGTTGCTAACATTCCACAGATGCAGCTGAGAAATGCATCAACTACCTGTATAAACTAAGGAGCAGATTTACAAAGGGTCGAAATGAATTTTCAAATTAAATTCATATTTCGAAGTAATTTTGGGCTATGAAGTCGAATAGCCCAAAATTCGATTCGAATTGAAGAAATTTGAAAATTCGAATTTCAAAGTACTGTCTCTTTAAAAACCTTCGAATTAGACACTTCCCATCCTTAAAGTGGTGAATTGCCATTTTAGCCTATGGGGAACTTCCCAGAACCTGTACTGAAATTTTCTCTAAATCCTGAGAAATTGAAGGATATTTTGCAAAATCGGTCGAATCGTTCGCATCTAACGATGCATTCGATTTTTATTCAATCGAAAACTGGCCTATTTGGTCCATTTTCGATCGGAAATGGCCTTTTAAAAAAATCCGCCCCCTAAATCTGCAAATCTGCCCCTAAATGTAGCAGTTCAGAATACTCCTGGATGCCACTGAGCTGCCAGACTGAGACACTAGAAACAGGAACTTCAAATTGAAATTTTTGGAAAACGGTCGAAAAATAAAAGATGGAAAAAAGTGGAACAATCTGAACTGAAAAAAAGTGTTTGAAAGGCGAACAACCGATTTAAAGAAAAGCAAGGGGTGCAATTGGATAAACCGCTCCCTTTATCCCATTTAGTTTATTTAGAGATGCATGGCACTACATGTTTCGGACCACAAGGGTCCTTCTTCAGGTGCATCTCATCCACTCTATTCCCCATCATTGACTAGAAAGCTGGAAGTAGAACATTATTGGGCAATCCTGAAATATACTGCGTGGCGAGCTGAGGAGTGGATTAGCTGCGGATATCAGTAACCATTTATGCCTGACAGTGGGCTTCACTGCAAGATAACATTCTGTAAATGCAAACTGTGAACGTTGTTTGTGAGTACAAACATACAAAAGTGCATAAATTGACTACTTAATTTCGCAAACCCTTGGTACAACATTTTTTCCCACCCTGGAGGATCAACAAACATATACATACAGTTCCTAACTGGAACACACTAAGTGGTAGCATTTAGTAAAAAAGTATTACACTATATGTTCTTTTTTGTTTGTCTCCTTAAACCTCTGTGCTTTGGCTATTATTTTAGGTATTGGTATTTGGGGGGAAATTCACTAAAGCGCAAAGCATATAACGCTAGCGCTAGTTCGCCATTGTGACGTCAATTCGTAACTTTGCAAATTCACTAACACCAACTCTGGCGAATTTTCGCTAGCGAAGTAGATAGACTAGCGCAACTTCGCACCCTTACACCAGGCGAAGTTGCGCACTGACGAAGGATCGTAATTATGCAAATTCACTAAGATGACCATTTTACTGAATGTTACCACTTACGCTAGACGTTCAATACAATAGATAGGAGTTTGAAAAAAAAAATTGGAAATTTTTTCTAAGTCCCAAAAAAAGTTGGGGTGTTTTACCTTTTTAGGGTGATAGTCTAAAAAAGAGCAAAATTTTTTTTTGAGGGGTTAACCCTCCTTCCCCCCCTACTTTTCCTAACATATGGCAACTCAACTATACAGGGGGCACATGTTTAGGACAATAGAAGAACTTTATTTTTTTTATTAAAGGTTTCCTGGGTTTCCTGTGTAGTGCAATGTGGTGGCTGTAACATATACTTCTATTAGACTTGAAATTTGCGCCATATGCAAATTAGGCATCGCTAGCGCAACTACGCTGCCATTCGCCGACCTTACCGTAACTTCGCACTTTAGTGAATTTGCGTAGAGAAAATTTCAGTACAGGTGCTGGCGAAAATTCGCCTGGCAAAGTCCGGCGAACGTTGGCGAAGGCAACATTAGCGAATATTCGCTGCTTAGTGACTTTGCCCCTTGGAGTTGATGGGATGCAAGCGTGAGCAGGAAAACTGACTGAGACCATGGCAAGACTATTATTCTTAAATAGATACAATGTAAATTGCCCATGCACACCCATAAAAATAGTTCAAGCAAAGAGGTAAGTAAAACATGTTTATATATAGCAACAAAATACTGGCACACAGTGTATATACTGTAAGAATAAAGCAGACACTTTGGGAAAAAAGAGAATACCCCAACATTTGTTTTTCAAAGAGATGATTTACTTATTTATTTATTACTATATTAATTGTCAGTCCAAAAGCCTGTATGTCCAAATATTTACAATATACATTCATTAAAAACGTTCTATATTTTTTACATTATTTGTATTGTAATTAGAAGCAGTGTCTCTCCCTTTCTATTCTCTGCTTTGGAAACAATGTAACCCAAGTCAAGGAGCTGAGACTTTTCTTGCTGGAAGAGACTGGCCTTTGCCACATTGTTTAAAAAGTAACAACCAGGACTTAAGCAAATTCTGCTTTCAATAGCAATTACATTTATAAATAACTTTTAAAACACTAAGGGGCAGATTTATTATTGGTCGAATTCGAGGGTTAATTAACACTCGAATTTGACCAATCGAACTTTGGTCGAATTTTAATGATCAAACGATCAAATAGGAAAATTAGAACGATTTTAACCATCGAAATCTAAAAATGCTGAAATAACCCTACGGGAGCTTCCCATAGGGTTATACAGAAATTCGGTAGGTTTAATCTGGCGAACTAGGGATTCGAATAAAAATTTAAAGGGCAAGTAATTCGACCATCGAATGGTTGAATGATCGAATAGATTTGTATTTGAAGCATTCAAATCAATCACATTTTTTTAATTTGATGGTCGAAGTGCCCAAAAATGGTATTCGAAAATTTGATGGAATTTCGAATCCATCACACAAATTTAGTAAATCTGCCCCTAACAAATTTTAATAAATTCAAATTGGAAAGTTGCTTACAATTGTGTGTTTGGGTTGGCATTGCCTTTTAAAGGCATAGTTCACCTTCAGGTTGTTTTTTTTTTAATTTCCTCTCCTGTCTCCATTGCCCTCTTCAATTCATATACCAGTCTTTTATTCAAATTATTGCATGGTTGTAGGGTGAATATAACCCTAGCAACCACATAGCTGCCAAAATTAAAAATTTCTGAGCTGCTGAACAAAAAGCTAAATAATTTAAATACCACAACAACTAAAAAAAATAAAGAACAATTGTAGCTTTAGTCAGAATATCACTGTCCACATCATACTCATAGTTAAATGAAAGCTAAACTACACGTTTATGCAGGGTCGGACTGGGCTGGCAGGGTGGGACCCGGCAATCATGGGCCCCGGCAGCCCAAACCCGCTCCCTGCTTTTCTTGCCCCAGTCATGCGCATGCATCGGTGAGAGGGGGCATGCTGAATCTCGTATCCAGCCGCATCATAAACGGGTACACGCATGCCTACTCCGGGGAGGGTGGAGTTGTTCAAGGTGACTGCGGCCGGGTCCAGAGCAAGATTTGTGACAGGGTCGGGGCTCGGGGACCTGGAGGTATGAATTGATGTAAACTCACCAGAGATGTTAAATACTGTAGCAGTACCCTGCTTAGTAAAAAGGAAAAAAAATAGCATCTTTTATTTTCATTTATTAGCCTTATAGAAAGCAATAGAAAGGTCATTTTTCTTCCATAAAACAGATTCACAAAACAAAACAGCTCTTCTTAGCATACCCAGGATTCATTTACCCTTTCAAAGCCACAATAATGATGGAAAATTTAACTCTGCAAGAGCAACTCGCTTGCAGTGCCAGGCCACGTTGGTCACATCACCTCCTACCCTTTGACGTGTGTGTGTACATGCATGCGAGAATAGGTGCATATATGTTAATGAGCGGATTATGCAGCAGTTCCTGGGGGCAGTTGGAAAAAAAATGTAGGAGTTGAACCTTCCTTGAATTTAGCTATTAAATCAGAAATTAGTATTGATTTATATCCTAGCCATTGATAAACCCTCATTGTTGGATTATGAGAATGTAGGTGGTTTAAAATATCTACAACTGACATTACCATAATCATTACAGATTAAGGGGGAGGTCACATGATTTATTTGCATTTATGTCAGCTAACTGTAAGTAAATATCAGTGCCGGGCCATGCGGACCAGACGCCCTAGGTGACCCGGCCTACCATTGCACCCCCCCTGGCCCTCCTCCGTGTGCGTGTTCTGCGTTCAAGTCCCCGGAGCACCATGCACAGATCGCCGGATGTGAGGGAGGGTGAGTCAATGAGTGATGGAGGGGAGTGAGCATCGGCGGGGGGGGGAAGGGGTCAAGGGTCAAGGGTAGAGATCGCTGGGGAGGAAGGGGAGAGCAGTGAAGATGGGATAGGCAGAAGACGGGTACTTGCCCAGCACCCCCTTTGGTTGTGCCCTATGCAGGTGCCTCTTCTGCCTACTCCTATTTAGAGCCCTGGTAAATATGGTTACATTTTAAAGGAGGATTCAACCCCATATGTGCACAAATCCCTCCCCATTCCCCTATGTAGGCCACCTTCCTCCTCCCCCTGGGCAAATTCCCCTAACTTGTTACTTACCCCTCTTCGTGGTAGAAGGCCTTTGCCGGTGCGGATCTACTGCACATGCGCCGAAAGTCACAAACTTTCAGAAAAAAGAAATCGGAAACTTTGTGACTTTTTATAATCTTCTAAATTGGTACACCAAAATGGTATTTGAATAGAAGTTGTATGTCTGGTGCCAGATATTGTGTCTCCCTTGTTGTCTTGTCGTGTTAATAATTACAGAGAAAAGGTTGCTCAGCTAAGATATATATGAGAATTCACTAGAAAATAACTGTTACATGATCAAATGAATGCAATATAAATGAAGATTACTGAGATTTTAGCAGAGATAACCTTAGGCTTAAGAATCAACCCTCCCCCTGCAGCATCTACCAACTGGAACTGGAATTTGCTGGTCATGGTATAACAGTTGACAATGTGATGATAACCTAAAGCAAAGATTGATGATAACAGCTCTGAATATATTTGACTACATCTGCCCAGACTTCAGCAATAGGAATATATATATAACCCAGTCCATGGTCAGGTACCATAGCTGGTCTTACTGTAAAGAAGTCAAGAGAAATAAAGAGTAACATTTATATAGTTTTCTTTCTTTATGCAGTCAGAAACGTATATTGATTTTCTTATTATGATTCTTAAGCAATGCTTTTTAAACTGATTACTTAGACACTTCTTATGAGGTTGGATAGCATGCCTCCTCACAGATGAACCAAAGGTGAAAGGTTTTCTAAAATATTTAGATGACAGTAATGCTAAAATACACATGGTTTAATCAATAAAAACACAGATGCAGGTGTAAAATATTTTTTAGACTGATAAAAACCTAGAATATTGTATATGCTCATGTCTTCCTTAGTAGTTCTTAGCATTGTGGTCAGTTATTGGGGAATCTTCACTGCCCGGGATTTCCTGATACAAGGTTTTTCTGTAATGTGAAGCCAAAAAAGTAAAAGGCAAAAAAAGGCAAATAAGTAAAAAATTAAGGTTCAAACAGAACACTTTTGTAGACGGGTTTCTGTATAATAGATCCCATATTATTATATTTTGTTGTAAAACATTTTCAAGACAAACAAGGACACAGAGGGGCCGATTTACTAAATTCACGTGAATAGATCGAAGTTCGATCGAATTCCGATCATAGGATTAATTTGATTGGTCAAATATGCAAATTTGGCTTATTCGATCATCAAATAGCGAACGATCGAATGATCGAATAGATTAGAATGATCGAATAGATTCGAATGATCGGATAGGATTTAATTTTTTTAAAGTTATTCGATTGCCTACTTCGCCAGATTGGACCTAACGAATTGTAATAGAAGCCTATGGGAGCCCTCCCAAAGGCTTCTGAGGCTAAGTCCTGATCGAATAGGATTCGTACGATCAAAGTCTTTGATCGTTCGAACCGTAAGAATTATTCGAATGATCGAATAATTCATTCGAATGATCGTTATTCGATCGTTATTCGATCATCAAATGATCGAAGATCGAAAAAAAAGGTAGCCTAAAACTATTCGATTAGCATTCGCAAATCGAATGCTAATCGAATATCGAGGAAATTCACATTTTTTTGGGGGAATAATAGTAAATCTGCCCCAGAGTGTAAAATGTTTGATAGGGAACATATTATGTAAAAAAACCAAAAAAAAGAATGCACCAGTTCATTAAAATCTTTTATAGAGTAAAACCAGCACCATAAAGTATACATTATTGCTTATAAAATTAGGAGGTTTTCATTTATCCTATGTGTCTCCTTTAAAGCACAATTTGTTTCCTATACAAGTAGGTGCATTAGTGACGATTCTTACTTCTCTCATTCTATTAAGTGCAAAGTGTATGAACATTTCCTAAATTGTTGATGGGCTACACATTCCAGCATGAAGAGTAAACTCATGCTGGCAGTACAGCAAGTGCAGGGTTATATTCTAAAAGCAACACTGCTGTCCAGATCCAGCAGATGCATTCAGATGTTAATATTTTATGGCTGCATGAACTTTATATCTAAGGATTTTGAAATGTGTTGGTGTTCAAAGTTTCTGCTGAACACTTGAAGAAAATGATAGTTACCAAAACAGTCAAGCACATTTTGATGGATTGTAACGTCTGCTTTAATACTGTAAATGGGTCACTTTGTTGACTTTACAATAACATTATAACAAAAACTAAATTCACTAACAATGGATACAGAATAAAATAGTATTGTTGGCCCTGCTGACAAGAGCTTCCAGTTAATTGGCATGGAACTTCACAGTATAGTGTCAGGAGATACTTAAATGTCAGTTCTTTTCATTCTCACTTACACATAATTCAATTAAGAGAGTCAACTCAGAGAAGTTCTGAGAGTGCTAGACATCTTCACAGTTGTCCATTATTTTGAGTCTTCTCTTTATCTAGATGAGCCTTGTACATAGGGAATACTCTTATTATACATTGTGCAACAAACCATTATCTTTTCAATATCAGTGTAGACTGCCTTTGAAGACCACCATGTCTTTTGTCTAATGTAGATTTTACCCAGTCTTAGAACAATAGAATTGCTCTCCAGTGGGTATTGCTTCCAAGTAAAGTCAATATTAGATGGTATTAGATTGACTGGACATTGATAAACACATCAATCTTGCTAATTTTGTTTCCATTTAGGATTTGAAAGCAGATCCTTTTTGAGGAATGCTAATGCGTCACTGGTTAGAAATGGTCAAGTGAATGAACAGCTGTGCATAGACTGTATTGATTTTTTCACTGAAGCTTAACCTATTTTCGAGATATTTAAACCAGTTTAAAAGATATTCTGAGCAGTGTTTCTAATTCTTCCGCAAGGGGCAGATTTACTAAGGGTCGAAGTGAAAATTAGAATAAAATTCTAATTTAAAAAATATGAATTTCGAAGTAATTGTGGGCTACTTCGACTTTTGAATAGCCCAAAATTCAATTTGAATTGAAAAAAAATCGACAAGTTGAATTTTCGAAGTACTGGCCCTTTAAAATCCTTTGAATTCAATACTTTGCCACCTTTAAGCTGGTGAATTGCCATTTTAGCCTATGGGGGACCTCCTTGAACCCTGATTCTTGAAACATGAGAGTCATGAGAATTCGAAGGATTTTGGCTGAAATTATTCGAATCGAATGATGCATTCGAATGATTCAAACAATTTCAATTCCATTTTCCATCGAAAATGACCCCCCCCCCCAAAAAAAAAATTTGATGGTCAATTTTCTTCACTTTGAAACTCGACCATTAGTAAATCTGCCCCTAAGTGAAATTCCCAAATTACTTCGTAAACGTTATCGGAGAGAAAGGACATTTCTTACAGTACCTTCTGAGGTGCACATTTATAGTCAGGCTTCAGAATTCACAGTTTTAGAATCAGTATTCACAATTGAAATATACTGTATTAATAATCTGTTTTAATAGTACTAAGAGCTAAAGGTTCAAATACACATTGGAGCATTGGAAAATGAAAGTTATTCAAATTCTTAGAACCACTTTTAATACTCTTATTCCTAAGAAAAGATGTGATAACATGCCATATCACCTGTTTAATAACCATGTAACTTAAAGGCACAATAAATAAAATGGGGGAACAATCGTCTTAACCTTAAGAAATGAGCAAATGGGATATTGTTTATAAGGTGTCTCGAATAAGAAGACGAGGCCTGAACAATAGTATTAGCTACACAGTCCTTTACTGTATAAAAATTTTACTATATATATAGCATTTAATACTGTATTATACACAACATTAGCATTATGTACAATACTTAGGCCTGATATTAGCCCGATATAAAAAAAAATTAATACTATGTCTTTGAAATTCAAATGTAAGCTGTGAATTTAAATCATTGTCATTAAAATATTTTTTAAAAAGTTGAAAGTGTAACTTGTCTCCACCCTAAATTAGAAGCAAATTATCAATGTAGCAGCCATGACATGACATGACAGCTGCCCATTTTTGTAGATATTTGTTATCAACAGGAGAAATTTTTGTTATTTTGAGTTAAAAATTCAGATGCTTGTTATATACTTCTAATAATTTCTTAGTTACTACTATGATCTAAATGAGAAGCAATTGCTTTCAAGCCTAAGTGGTGTGTGATTCAGAAATTAAAAGCTGAAACATCAACAGTGACCCCATTAAAGTGTGAATACCATTACATGGATCTCGTCTGTCCACCATCTTTAATGTAACTGGGAAGGTTGAAGACCGGTCAGCCAATACCTGCCACTGTTAAAATACATCTAACGCTTTTTTGGGCTAGGCAAAGCACAAATAGTTAAAGTGTCCAGCTAGTGATGATGAGCAGAGCGTGGTTACACTGCGACTTACACAACAGAGCAGGGCCTTCGCCAAGTGGAAGCTATCCCTTAGGAGGTAGTATAACTACAACACACAGGCAACTGTACATAACATATAGGAAATGGACACCAGGAGGTTCTTTCTGCAAACAAAAAGGTAGATGTTTATTGTTACAAGAACAATGTCCCCAGGTTGTACATGCAGGAGCTGAGAGGATATAGCAGATGTAAATGCAGTCAGACAGGTATGACACATCAGAAGAGTTGCAGATCCCAGGAGTCTTGATCATCAAGGGTACATCAATTCACACAAGACCAAAGTTACCTCTTTGGGGATCGGTATCAATCAATGTAGAGATCAGGCAGTCCCTATCACTGAGTTACCTGCACTAAATTCAACAGCAAGGGAAGCCTTGTGGGAAACTACTCCCTGCTATAAATCCTGGGTGGAGTGACAACTGCCCATGCTGTTAACACTATCTGCCTTACTCTCCTAGACAGCCTATTACCAAACTTCCCTAGGCTGGCTATACCTCGTTCATGGGGTTGCCTGTTCCCCGACTCAAGCACCAAAGGTGTCAGGTCCCTTTGGGGTATGTGTCTTTACTGGGCCATGGTGTACCCAGGCTCAGTGGGCACATCCAGATGGTTAGGACACCAGCAGCCAAAGAGGAAGAGGCCACTCCCTACACACACTATAAGGCAGTGTGGCAGGAAATGTCATTACACCCTTTGGCCAATAACTACAGGTATGTAAATATTTAAAATGCAACATAGGCTTCTGCCTAGTAACTAAGGCAAAGGAAAGGTAGGGATTTAACTCTATAGGGGCATAGCAATCCTATAGGTCCCTACACATCCTTATCCATTTTAGATTCCTCAGAATGTGCACTTTGCAAAAATATAATGTTTTCTGGGGTCTTCATACTGTTAGGGGTTTAATAGGTAAGCATATATTATTTTGCAGCAGCCAGAGTGTCAGCTCACATACAGCTCACTGTATGCATATTTTCATTTGAGTGCATACATGCCACATACTAAATCTATGCATATTGAACATCAAACTGTTCAGGAGACCCCCTGCCATTCACATTTAAAATGGTTTATCTTTATATGGAAAAAAGGGGGCAGATACATGCAGAAAATATGCAGCCTTTAGAAATGTCATAAAACTTGCTGGCTTAGTTTGTTAGTTTGGAGTAGAATTATGTGTTTTACCTTTGATCAGAATTTGTGGGTTTTAAGGCATCAGCCAAATGTTTTAAAATTTTTTTTACCACATATTAAATACCAGGGCAGGCAAAATAAGCACTTGACTAGGATGGAGTGGTGGGGTGGTGTTGGGTACATACTACTTCTGACTGCCTTATCCTAATTTTGGGCCATTATAACACAGGTATTTGGAGCAGTTGGGGAGGGGGAGACTTGCCTTGGGCACCCTCAACCATGGGCGTACTTTTGAAGTAGTTTAAAAGTAAGCCATGAAATTAGTGTGCACAAGATATAGTTTGGGATCACTACAGATATTTTGGTAAACCTATGCATATTGAACATGGTTCAGTAGATCCCTGGCATTCAAATTTAGAATGCTTTATTTTTGGTATTTAATGACCTGCTGGAAATAAGATATGGTAAATGTTAGGTGATTAATTTCATAAAGGCTAACTTTAGGAAAGCTTTATATTTTGGTGGGTTTAAACCTACCATAAGTGAAATGTTGGCCTTCAAATCTAAATTAAGCAGATTTCTTGAGCACTGGTTTGAATATTTGGTAGCATGCTGTGAGTTTTAGACCCGCACAAGTCAGAAATCCCATAAAACAATACAAATTTACATATTTGTAGACATGGGTCTTTCCAAATGAGTAGAAAAGTGGATTGAAAGCTACTATGGGGATCTACAGAGGCACAATTCTTCACTGCCTAAGGAATGAGGTTGCCTGGGCTTGATACCATCATACCCTAGCACATTTTGACTTATTGTTTGTTACATTTAATTCTCCTTTAAATGAAAACCATATTCCTCAGAAAAAAAAGAATATGACTGATGAGTTGAATGGGTTATGCTGGAACTAGTGGTCTCAGATTACTCTCATTGGAACATGAATCAAGGTTTTGTCTAATGTTCAGTTCTGCATTTTACAGTGTTACTGAAGAAGCACTACAAGAATGAGATCTTAATGTCATTACTGGAACAGAATACTCACCCAGGGGACTTGGAGCAAAAAAGTATGCTCAAATGACTTGGATTGAATTGTGAAGATTCTGATCTGGAATCAAATGGAAAACAGTGAAGGATTTTCCTACACAAGCCATTATTTCACAATATCATGGGAGAGTGTTGGTGCCAGCAGTAAGCATAGATAAATAGTATACTGTATTAGCCAAGAGAATGTTGGTTTCTGTTATTGGAATCTTTTTTTTTTTTTACTTTTAAGCTTTGCTTTATCAGATGCAGATACAGCATTTTTCCCATTCAGCTGCAATAATTCTCAACCAATAGGTAAACATTGTATTCATTGTTGGACTGGGCCAGCTGGACACTAGAAAAACCCCCTTTGGTTCAGACCCACTCCCTGACAGAAATTGCTGCTGCTCCTTCTGTACCCCATCTGATTGTGGTGACAAGTAAATCTGCATGCACAGGTGATTTCATAACACCACTTCTACATTTACACTTCTACATATTGCAGTTACTAAGGTATTGCTAAAGTATTTTTACTGATTTTTTTATGTTTCCATCTGGCATTTTTTACATTGATTGGTTAGCAATGCTGGCAATGTCAAAATAAAGAGAATCAGTATCAACTCAAGGGCAAAGGGGGACCATAGTTTATGAATCCTGGGGCAAAAGTGCAAGAGCACTAAGGGGGTACAAAAATGGGCTCATCAACAGAGTAATTGTGCCCTCTTACACTGAGCTCTGCACTATATACTGATTGAAAACAGAACAGATTTTACGGCTAAAAATGAGGTGGGCCTAATCTGGTACTGGTGTAACAATTCTATCCTCTTTTTTTTGTAGAACTTTACTTTTTGTTTTCAAATGAATTCAAGGCAAGTCACTATTGATAAGTACAACCATAAACTACATGCTATATGGATATATGCAAACTACTGTTCTCTATTTCAACTACAGTATTTTTATAATTTAAAGTGTTGCTGACACTTCAAAGACACTTTCTCAAAGATAAGAACCATGTCATAAATCTTAATCACTAAGGTGAAGTTGTATTAATTTTTTAGCACGGACCTCTGTTTTATTCTAATTCTAATTTATTGTATTATATAACACTTATATAACAGGGTAACAGTGTAATGTGCTCCAATAGACTAGAGAACAAATGTATGAAGTGCTCCAGTTTATTAGAGTGTTGTGTGATTGCAGTAGCCAATGTGATGGATGAATACTGGAGGTGACATTAGAAATATTCTCTTGTGTATAGATGCCAACTCCATGAAACAACTGCACAACACAAATTACCCACTTTTACACTGCCTCCCCAATAAGTCGGCCCAGCTGCTGGCTAGAGAGATCGGCCACTCTCAAAATCTGGAACAGTATAAACACCAGCACCCAGAGGGCCAATTCAAGCAGGGTTAACCCCTGCAAACTTATTTGTCAAGATGTAACGTTTCGGGGCAAAACATTACATCTGACGAAGGGGTTTTCCCCTGAAAAGTTACATCTTGATGAATAAAGTTGCAGGGGTTCACCCCGCATGAATTGGCCCTCTGGGTGCTGGTGTTTATACAACTCCATGAAACAGACATTCTTTATAGGAACAGAGGCAGTCCAGTAATGGGATCCTTGTTATGTTTTGGTGGCCGAGGATAACAGTGCTTTATTAGTAGGTTCATACCACCATTACAGTTCAGTAGCTTGAACTCTAATGCTTTTAAACAGTATAGAAAGTACAGTGTATGCACAGTATGACTCGTGCACAAACGCCACATATTCCCCCTATAGTAGGAATGCATTTGGGGAAATATAATAAACAGCAACAAAAAAAGTATGCACCTTGAAGCAATATTATGCATTTTCACAACACATAGTCCTTTGTCCATGCAGGTAGTTTTCTGATTCTCTCAGTATGTCTAATAGGTTCACTTTCTTCAGGCCTATTGCAGTTGGCATCAGGAGTAGAGAAATGTCCTTCATGATATGGAATGTCTCCAAAGTCATATCTAGAAGGAGCAAGATGACTTGAATTCCACATGCGTGCATCTGACAGTTCATAGTTGCATTGTCCTTGCTGGCATCTCACTTCAAGTGGTGTAGTAAATTTAGATTGTCCTTGTTTCAGTATTCCTGGTTTCTTAATTCTGATTAAAGATGCAGACTGAAAGTGCACTTCTCTTGCACCACGTTTTCTGACAGTATAGGCCTTGCATTTGACTTGTTGACTTTTGACAATGTCAGCAGTAGATGATTCTGTAGGTACAGTATTTGGTGGAAGTTTGATGTCAATAGCATGTAACGTAGTGCGCATCTGTCTGCTATGTAATAATTCAGCTGGAGATGCTTGGGTTGTTGCATGGCACGTTGCTCTGTAATTATGTAGGAACACTGTTGTAAATACTTTCCAAGATTTCCCAGTAACATTTGCTGTCTGTAGTTTGCTTGTGGGTAATACACTGAAGATTTTCTATGCACAATAGAAAGATTTCAAATTCAGATGGTCCTTTGTCTGATATTAAGTCCTTTGAATTACCTTCTCTGCTGAAGATTGTAGACAGAAATGTTATTACTGTAGCAGATGTTATGTAAGAAACAAATGCCATTTCTGGCCATTTACTTTATAGTCTATCAGAGTTATAGCAAATCTGCAGTCTATAGGAACATCTGCAAAAGGACCCACAATATCAATAGCATTTTTTCCATGCTGAATCATGGAATGGTATTGGCTGAAGTGGTGTTGTATTTATGATAGCTGTTTTGTTATGAATGACCACATTGATATCCATTGCTGGCCACCAGTATCATTCTTGTAGTCTTTGTTTTATACATACAATTCCTTGATGAGTCTCATGTGCAAGTTGTATGAGCTTTTCTCGCAAGGTCTCTGGTACCAGTAAGCGCTGAGCTCCATGGGCAACAATAGCCTAATTGTGTAGTAAGGTTGAAGATCAGGAGTTTCTTCTCAGCCTCTGGCCATTTGCTTTGTAAGACTTTCCGCAGTTTACTTGAATTGGACATGTGAGGCAAGCTTGCTAAAAATCAACAGCTGTAACTGTAGATAAAAATATATCAGTCAATGCTACAACTTCTATGTCATCATCCAGTGTATCAGAAGCTGCACATAAGGGTAAATGTGACAAACAATCAGCAGTAATATTTTTCAAATTTTGTAGCTGAAACTCAGTAGCCTTGCTGACCATCTAGCTATACACCTTCCAGCTCTATCTAGTCCCTTTGTTGTAAGCAGTGTAGTTAAAGGGCTATGATCCATGCTTAAGGTAAATATTCTACCGCATAGGTAGGTTCTCCATTTTTATGTTGCCCAAACACATGCTAGAGCTTCTTTTTCAACAGTTGAATACTTACGCTCTGCCTCTGTAAGTGTTCTCGATGCAAATGCAACAGTTTTCTCTGAATGATCGGCAAGGATTTGTGTGAGAACTGCACCAATCCCATAGTCTGAAGCATCTGCAGTGACCATAGGGGGTAGTGCATGGTCAAATAAAGCTAGTGCTGGACTGTTCACAATTAACTGTTTCACTATTTCAAAGCTATGTTAAGCAGTCTCTGACCAAACCAGACTTGAAGTTCCACGTGGTAGGGCTCTAAGTGGCTCCACAAATGAAGCATAGTTGGGAATAAATTTATAATACTATGAAGTAAGACCTCAGAAAGCTTGTAAGGTCTGAAATGGAGTAGGTGCTTGTGTAACAGCATTGACTTAGCCAGAGTCAGGCAGTAATCCCTCTTGTAAAATTATATAACCTAGAAATGACAGCTGGGGGGCATGGCCAACTGGGCAGTAAGATGGACGCACTTATGAGGAGCTCCTGAGATATAGGGGGGAATCAGCGACCCACCTGCATTATAGGGTCCCTGGGCCAATTTATCCCACATCGCAAAGCTAAGGGATCCAAGCACTGCCCAAAAGAGAAATCGGCTCTCTAACCACAGTGGAGCCGGAGAACTGAGCACGGCCTACTTCCAGGCCGGGGACTTATCTAAAATTTGCACCCAGGATCGGGGACTCGGGCGCAGAGCGCACTTTGCCGAAGCAACCTCCCAAGATTATTAGCATGGTCCCTGGAAGGAAAAAGGGGTGAGTACATAACCCCTGGGTGCCCAATATCACAGGAGCACAAGCGCACAGGAGCAAGCCCCAGCAGCTCTGCACATGCACCCTCCCATAGGCTAGCACTTGGGATACTGGAGGCCTAAAATCAAGTTTGCAGAAACCTGGAGAGACTGCCTCAGGTGAACAGAACTTTTCCTTTTACCTGACCCATGTGCAAGGTCAGCAGGTTCAGGAGGGGATGCGGACCAAGGAGGGAACAAAAGTCCAATAGCGAGGTACAGGCAGGGATCAAGAATAAATCGGAGTCCAGAGTCCAGGCAATAAGGTCAGTTCAGGCAGAAGTGGTTCAGAGTCCAAGAGCCAGGCAGGGTCAAATACAGAGGATCACGACAAGGTTCAAAGTCCAGGAGTCAGGCAGGGTCAAACACGAAAATCCACAGAGAGTTCAGGAACAGCACACCCAGGAACCGCGAAGGGATAACCTATAATCGGGCAACGATTATAGACCTGGATAGCCCTTATATAGGCCCAGTTTGGCGCCAATAACGGACGCTGGCGTCAAGACGCACGCCGACGCTTGCGTGCGCCCGTATAGACGCACGCCGATGTCTTGACGCACGCCGACGCCCCGGTGCCCTGACGCGCGCGCCCGGAAGAACGCGCGCGCAAGTTGACGCTGGTGCGCCTGCGCCCTACCTGACGCGGCTGGGACCTAGCAGGTACCCTTACAGTACCCCCCCTCACGGCGGGCCTCAGGACCACCAGGAGACGGCTTCAGCGGAAAGTCCTTGTGGAACCTACGGGTGA
>CM044444.1:52317198-52360742 GCA_024363595.1 Xenopus borealis
CGGATCTGTAGCAGGCGGGACGAAGCAGATGCAGTACGACCTGGGGCATCGAAAACCGTGCGGAGGTTCGGAATAAACACCCTGGCATCGTCAATCGACGGGTCACGCTTCTCCCAAAGAGGCGAGGCCCACTCCAATGCCTTTCCAGACAGACGGGAGATTATATAGCCGACTTTAGCTCGCTCGGAGGAGAACTGGTGAGGTTGCAGGGTAAATTGAATCTCGCACTGATTGAGAAAACACGAAAATCCACAGAGAGTTCAGGAACAGCACACCCAGGAACCGCGAAGGGATAACCTATAATCGGGCAACGATTATAGACCTGGATAGCCCTTATATAGGCCCAGTTTGGCGCCAATAATGGACGCTGGCGTCAAGACGCACGCCGACGCCTGCATGCGGCCGTATAGACGCACGCCGACGTCTTGACGCACGCCAACGCCTCGGCGCGACCCGGCGCCCTGACGCGCGTGCCCGGAAGAACGCGCGCGCAAGTTGACGCTGGTGCGCCTGCGCCCTACCTGACGCGGCTGGGACCTAGCAGGTACCCTTACACCATGCCAATCTTGCCATAAACACGGCAATTTTGAAGGGGATAACTGGCCCCCAACAGCATAGGAACTCAGGCAGAGTTCTATACCCAGCATAGCTGAACTGCCCTGTGAAACAGGAAAGATATGGAATACTAAACAAATGTAGAAGATCCCAGTGAGAGCTCCATATACCACAAGCTATATCCTTACACAAAGATCCTACTCCAGCAATAAACACAGATCCTATTAAACTACTCGCTATAAGATGAGAAGCAGCAAAACACAAAAACTAAAGGCGGATGCTGCATCCAAACTTGAGCAATTTGCCAGACAACCAGCTCAACTTGGCTCCCCACAAAAGGATGGTCAGATGGCAACTACAAGCTCCCCAACACCACATCCTGAGGTGGCAACACAACTACTGCTAGATGCTATTACGGAATGTAGGACATCATTGTCCACCAAAATAGAAGAAGTCAAAATTGACCTCTCGCTGCTCAGGGCTGACCTCCAAAATATGCTTAAGAGAGTGCGAGAGACTGAAAACAGAATTTCAAGTCGGGAAGACACCTGCGCTCCAATCCCTTCCGCAATTGTACGAATGGAAATGAAACTCAAAGCCTGCACAATATAAGCTGGACGACTATGAAAACCGGCAGTCACGCAACAGTGTGCATATTGTGGGCTCCCCGAGAGAACAGAAGGAAATGACCCAGTAACCGTTGCGGAAAAATGGCTGAGGGACATTGTCCCCACAGCCACTTTCTCATCATTCTATGCGGTCGAACGAGCCCATTGCATGCCAGGCTGGAGTCCTCCTCCAGGAGCACCACCAGACCTTTTCTAATTCAACTGCTGAACTTCAGAGACCTGGATGCTATACTACAGGCTACCAGACAAAGTCCAGACATCATGGTGGAGGGGAAAAAGGTGTCCATCTTCCCAGACTACTCAGCAGAACTTCAAAGACAACGGGGCACCTTCACAGCAGTCAAGCGCCGCCTGCGAGAGGCTAACCTGAAATATGGCATGATTTATCCAGCCAAACTGAGGGTCCAAGCCAGTGATAGAGCCATGTTCTTTACCTCAGCCCAGGAGGCAAACAAATGGCTGGATACACGAGGCAGCCCTAATCACCCCAACTGAGTAAATGATAAAAATAGAAGCTGCAACAGGTGAGACCACTTTTATCTATATTCCCTTAATTTCACCAGACGCCATAGATTATGATACATGAATAAGACCCTACGCCTACTTCACCCATCCCATGGATAAGGAACGAGAACTCACATTGTTTGAGAAATACACCTGTGTTGGAGGCCCATTAGAGGAAATGGTGGTAACAGCAGCACCCCTGCTCCAATTATATTTTGACACTGCTGTTCATACCTGTGCCCTAAGCCCCATGCCTCTAAACAAGAGGGGACGGATGACAGCGTCCACCTATACTTAGTACCCAGAGATGCTTGGATGTCTGCTTTCCTATACAGGGAGCTGGGGCGATGGAGGACATGAATATGGGGCTGCTATGAAAGTCGTATTTTTGGTTGAGCTCTTAAAATTTTGGAGACACTGAAGTTTCACTACCAAAGAGACATAACTACAAGGGACTCTTTCACAAACACTCATATTACAGAGACTAAAACTTTAACCCTGTATTATCTAGTTTAAAAGTTACCTGTCCTTGGGTAACCACTCCCCCAGTTACAATGTTTTGGGAACAATACCTGCCAACAGGCCCGGACTGGCCATTTGTGGGTTAGGGCAAATGCCAGAGGGGCTGCTATAAGGTCCCATAGAAAGTCAGTGTTTAGTGGGCTGGTGGGGGCTGTTTGGGCCTCTATGTGGGCTGATGGGCCTCTTGTGTGCCTGAAATGCCAGGGCCTATTTTAATTCTCAGTCCAGCCCTGCCTGCCAAGTTACTGGGTCAGGTTGGGAGGGAAGGGTTTTTTTGGGATGTTGTTACTATGTTGATTATTCTTGGTTGATATGGTTACTGCTTCGATATGACAATTAGTACTGCAATGTATATTTTAAACCAGCTCACCTGCACAACAGAATTCATAACCACTAAACATGGGGAGCCCACTTAAGATTCTTTCCTGGAATATTAGGGGGCTGAATTCTAAATTCAAAAGAGCCTTAATGTTTGACTATGTCAAGAAGCATGTACCAGATGTTCTTCTCCTACAGGGAACACACCTGGTAGGCCAAAGATTAATGCCACTCAAGAAGTCATGGGTTGCACACACACATCATTATTAACATGTATTTCTATAGCGCCAACTTATTTCGTATCATGCTACCTTTTCTACTCATGCCAAAGTTATACAATTTGAATTGCTTGATATCACTACTGATCATTATGGACGATATTTACTTATGGGGTGTACAATATCCAACCAACTATTAACTATAGCTAATGTGTACATGCCCCACCCCCCTTTTGATAGCACATTATTGGATAATATAATGAGTAAACTAGCAAGTTTTCCATCAGCAGCATTGCTTCTAATGGGGGATTTCAATGCATTATTGAACCCCTCAATAGACAGGCTAACCCCAAGTCCCCAAACTACCTCTAGACTTTCTCTTTGGACACAGGCCATGAACCTAATGGATCTCTGGTGCTGGAGAAACCCTCTGAATTCTCTTGCTTTTCAGCTAACTATAACACCTGTGGTATGGTGACTAGTGATGGGCGAATTCCCACGATTCGCCGCTGGCGAATAAATTCGGGAAACGCCAGCGAAAATTCGCCAAAAAAAAGAGTCGCGAAAAACGTGTCACGTTTCGAAAATGTTTTTCGCCAATTCGCGAATTTCCAGCGAAATTCGCAAATTTTTCGGCAAAGCGAAACTGGGTAGATTCTCCCATCACTAATGGTGACAAAAAGATCCCCGGGTTCCTGGGGAAAAGTGATTGACAACATGTATGTTGGGCCACGGATTCTCAGACATTTCTACTGAGGTGAGACCAGCAGTGTTTTGGGGCAGAAAAACACTATGGGGTAGATTCATCAAAGAGTGAAGTTCCGCCACTAGAGGGAAATTCCACAGCTCTCAATTCATTTCTATGGGATTTTACAAGGCGTATTCATCAATGGGTGAAGTGAAAGTTCACCCTTTGATGAATACGCCTTTAAAAATCCCATAGAAATGAATTGAGAGTTGTGGAATTTCCCTCTAGTGGCGGAACTTCACTCTTAACTTCACTCTTTGATGAATCTACCCCTTTGTTTCTCTGCAGTTTTTATTTTTTAATTGTTGATCCAGGGCTGGTCTTACTGGGAATCCGCAAGAGCAGGGTGGGTGGATACCCAAATCCATAGGCCAGGTTTTCAGGAGGCCCTAGGCCTATTTGTAGTACACCTGAAGCTGTGCAGCAGAGCTGTTGAGCCTGTGTGGGTGTGTGAGAGAGAGACATGCTGCTGGATTTGCTCAGCTTCAGGAGAAAGAAAAACATTTATTTTTGTGTTAGCCAGGAGGCTTGATATTTCTGTTCCAATTGTTGTTTTCTACCCCCTGCGAGGGGAAACTGCAGCCGCTGAAAATAAACGCTGGCAGGAAGCCCTTACACCGGTCTTGGTGTGTGAAGTTTGCAGCCTACCAGCGAGTGAACCCCCACACACCCTATCCCGTATTGATCTTGCCCTAGCATCTGCAGAAGTGTTACCCTGGGTGAATTTGGTGGAGTACCTACCTAGAGCTGTATGTGATCATTCCCCTTTATTGGTAAAATTAGACCTTATCCCAGGACCCACAGAGCGTCTCTGGCGTCTCAGCCCAATTTGGTTAACACAACCTAATATTAAAGGGGTGGTTCACCTTCAAGTTAACTTATAGTATATTGTAGAAGGGCCAATTCTAAGAAACTTTTCAGTTGGTCTTCATTATTTATTTTTCATAGTTTTTTAAAGATTTGCAATTTTCTTCTGATTCTTTGCAGCTTTAAAGTGGGGGTCACTGACACCATCTAAAAACAAATGCTCTGTAAGGCTACAAATGTATTGTTATTGCTACTTTTTATTACTTATCATTCTATTCAGTGCATCTCCTATTTATATTCCAGTCTCTTATTCAAATCAATGCAGGGTTGCTAGGGTAATTTGTACTCTAGAATCCAAATTGCTGACACTGCAAACTAGAGAGCTGCTGGATAAAAATCTAAATAACTATAAAAACCACAACAATAAAAAATGAAAACCAATTGTAAATTGTCTCAGAATATGACTCTCTACTTTATACTAAAAGTCAACTCAAAGGAGAACAACCTCTTTAAGGAAGCAAATGAAGCAGCCCTCATAGAATACTGGGATCTTAATCCTGGAATGGCGACCCTGAGGACTGAGTGGGAAGCAGGTAAAGCCACATTGAGGGGAGCACTCACCTCGGCAATCAAAGGAGCTAGGAGGTACTAGGTACTAGAAGAAAAACAGAAAACGCTGACTCAGGCAGAGGAGAACTATCTCAAAAATGCAGGACAAGATACACTTCACACCTTTAGGGCAGCACAAATAGTGCTAGAAGAAACTAGAGTTAAAAGGACGCTAAAGAGGTTGCTGTATGCCTCCCAAAGAACATTCGATAAAGGGGAGAAGAATGGGAAAATTCCAAACTCCATTCAACACTATCCCTATAATTACCTCCCCCTCAGGTAATACAGTAACAAACCCCTCTCAGATAGCTGATACTTTTGCAATTTACTACCAAACTCTGTATGCCACAAAAGTCAACTACTCACCAGAACAATTAACAAACTATCTAGATTATATCCAATTTCCTCAACTGTCACCATATGCAAATACCCTCCTTAATGCCCCTATTACTTTAGTAGAAGTGCAAGATATAATAGCCTCCCTCCAATCCAACAAAACACCTGGTCCTTCCGGCAGACTGGTACAAAACCTCCAGTGAAATCCTCTCACCCTGGTTACACAAGACTATAATACATGCCACTGAGGAGGACCATCTCCCTCCCTCATTCAATGGGGTGGTGATTGTGGTGATTCCACAGATGCCAAGGTGTTTGCTAAGATCCTGGCCAGCAGACTAAAGCAAATTATAGAGGAAATAGTTGAACCAGACCAAACTTAATTAATGCCCATTAAATCTACCAATGTGAACATTCGAAGACTTTTTACAAATTTGCATGTAACTCATAGTAACCATCTACACACAACTCACCCAGTTATAACCACCCCATACAAAGCATGGGGTGGCAGCACTTAAAGTTTGCAATTTAGCATTACCCCTTTTGTCACCTCATCTACCCCTATGGGGGAATTCCTTCCTCCCACATCTGCAACACATAGCGGAGTACAAAATATGGCCACAACGGGGCCTACGGACACTAGGGGACTTGGTCAGGGATGGAGTGGTACATCACAGGACAGAAATCAAACATGGTCAAACCCCCCAGGTGCATCTTCCCTAGTTCTTCCAGGTCAGACAGACCACCAATACCCAATTTCAAGGGACCATCATGAATCTCACAACCTGTAAGATAGAATCAGCCCTTAGAGCCCCCCACCACTAAGAAACTTGTTACCAGACTGTACTCGCTTCTCCTAGCTACTATTAAACCTCCATTTAAGGCAGCAGGTGCAGCCTGCAGCAGAGACATCCCAGGGCTGGAGGATGAGGATTGGGAGGAAGCAACTGAGAGAGCCTATGACTACCTTGTATCAACCAGAGATAAACTAATTCAATTTAAGATCCTACATGGATTACACTTAACCCCAAATAGGCTGTTTCGTATGAACCAATTGAACTCAACACAGTGCCCTAAGTGCAGGGCCCCAGAGGCATCTTACTTACATCTCATCTGGTCATGCCCCTGAATCCAAGCCTTCTGGTCCCAGGTTCTCAATTATATTCAAGATAAAACTGCAGTACCTAAACTAATAATCCCTCAGGTATGCATAGTCGGTATAATAGATGAGGTCACCCCTGGAGCGGCCATGAGAATACTATTTCATACTATTCTATGCCAGGAAATGTATCCTCCTGAATTGGATGTCCCCCCAATCCCCCACACTTAATGGCTGGCTGAACTTGCTAAAAACAACACTCCCCCTAATACAACTCACCTACATTGCAAGAGGATGTCCCCAGAAATATTATCTAGTATGGTGAGACTGGCTAGAAGCCACAGAAGAGCATTGGACAAACTAACAGTGGCATAACCACCTATTCAATAGATTTAGAAATAACAGACACAATTAGTGATGGGCGAATTTTCGCCAGGGGCTAATTCGCGCGTCATTTTTTATGCGACGCAACGAAAACGACGCAACGCGTGTCGAAAGCGTGCCGCGACTCGTTTCGCGAATTTTTCGCCAATTCGCAAATTTCTCTGGAAATTTATGAATTTTTCGGCGAAGCGAAACTGGGGAGATTCGCCCATCACTAGACACAATACTATAACTGTATCAAGTGTGAATAAATGTACAGGACTTCTACAATATTGTATTATGACAATTATAAGAAACTGGAACCACAAATGATATAAAGTTTATTTGTTTATTGTTATAGAATGCAAAATAAAAACCTTTAAAAAAAAAAAGAAATGACAGCTGAGTTTGTTTGAAGTGGCATTTGGAAAGGTTCAGTTTCAGTCCTGCAGAATAAATGCATTTCAGATCCTTTCCTAGGTACTTGTTATTAAGATCCATAGTTGGAGCATAGACAATTATATCATCCAAGCAGCACTGCACACCAAGTATATCATGGAGTATAGACCGAAACAAACCATCATGGTTGATACATGCAGTGAGGTCTCTGCTTTCCTCATGCTGTAATACTTGATGATAAGCACTCTCAATATCCAGGGTGGAAAAGAATTTTGCTCGGAGTTCTGAAAATATTTCCTCTGTGTGTCAAGGGATGATTAGCCATAACAACTGCTTTATTAGGTTCACGAAGATAAACACACAATTGAATACTTCCAGTTTTCAACATTGTTGCAACAAATGGTGAAACCCATTCGGAGGATTCTAATTTTTCAATCACATCTTGCTCTACCAGTTTCTTTAGTTCCTGTGAGACAGCCTCCCTCACAGAGTAGGGTAATTGGCTTAATTTCTGGCTTTATATCTAGTCTCAGCTAGTGATGGGCGAATTTATTCGCCAGACGCAAATTTGCGATGAATTCCCGTGATTCGCTGCCGGCTAATAAACTCGCAAAAATTTGCTGGCGTCAAAAAAAATGAGACGTGACGTGCCGAAAATGACGCAACTGGTCAAATGCGTGACATGACTTGTTTTGCAAATTTTTTGCCAATTCGTGAATTTCACTGGAAATTCGTGAATTTTTTGGCAAAACGGGAAAGATTCGCCCATCACTAGTCTCAGCTTAACTTTGTGTACAAAGTCCTTTGCTCAACTCAATGAAGTGGTGCTTTGTGGTGAAATTTTATACACTGGTTGTGTGGCAGGCACTGGTGCTGTAGTAATGAGACCAACAACTAATTTTAGGTTTAATGCAGCAAAGAGATCCCTTTCAAAAATATCAGTACCCTTATTCACAATGTAAAAGTCACATTTTGCAGTATTTGATTCTAACTGTACAGTCACTGGCAAGCCACCAAGCACAGGGATTGGATCCTTTAAGTAACTGACCAGTCTCAGGACAGGTGCAACAAGCAGATCTTTTGCAAAGTGTTTCAAGAAAATATCTTTTGGTAGTATAGAAACAGCTGAACCTGTATCAGGCATTAGGTTAATGGAGTGCCCCTTGTCAGCAGAAGAAGTAATGATATTGACAGTGCATATAAACTTGTCTGGAATAATTTTATCAGCTTTATCCACACTTTGGATTGGATCCACAACAGTTGGAGTAGTGACTTCATCAACATGTTTTGCAGAACTACGGCAGATTTTAGCAAAATGCCCTACCTTTTTGCACTTGTGGCACTGTACAGCTTTTGCAGGACCTGTAGCATAGTTTGCAGTGTGTTGTGCTAGACCACAGTGGAATTTTTTATTTGTATTTGCTACACGGTTTTTCAGTGTAGGTGAATCCCTTTCCTTAGCATTGTATTGTGACTGCTTAATTTGGCCCCAGTGCGGGATTCACAGTCTGTACATTCCCTGCAGTTCCCTGACTGAAAGTTTTAGCCTCTGCCACTGCTGTTTCAATTTGGCTAGCAACTATAATAGCCTTTGCAAGGGTTAAATCCTGCTCTAGGAGCAGTCTCTCTTTAATGCGATGTGAGTTTATTTTTTCCACTGTTTGGTCTCATTCCCAAACTCACAGGTAACAATCAGCTCTATCAAATCTGCTACAAATTGTTCTGTGGATTCACCATTACGTTTCCTTGTTGGCGGAATTTATTACTTTCAGCAACCACATTTAATCATGGCACAAAAAAGGTCTTTATAGCAATAAGAGCACTTTCATAAGTCTCATCAGGTAATGGTAATGTATACAATATATGCTGTCCCTTTGCTCCCAGGCAGTGAATAAATAAAGCACGCTTTCTAGCAGCAGAAATCCCCCCTTGGTCAGCAGCAATAATGTAATTTTCAAACATACGGATCCAAGCAGTAAAAAGTATGGTAGGCTTACCAGGGTTTGGAAGATAAAATGCAGGCTTCTGCAATCGTAGAAGAGACATCTCATCGCCAATGTTATTTTTCAGACTGATCATATCAGAATTTTTTTAGTTTTGCTTTTATCACATCTATTTGTGGAAAAATGGCCTTCACTCAAAGAAACGACTAAGCAAAATCTATACATACATTTAGTCAAAGGATTTAGGTTTGATCTTAATTTCCGTTTGGGGAACGGAAATGCTGTACATTTCAGATAGACAATTATATTCTACCAGTTTACAAAGGTAGGATAAATGTATACTTTCTGATTTCCTCCACGATGAATCACAAAACCCTTTTACATACATGTAGGTGCATCAAAAGCAATCCAGCTAGAAAGCCATTATTGGAAGAATACTTAAAGGACCCTTGAAAGACAGAGCAGGCTAGCACTTCTCAGAGGGAATGAAGGCTCTTTGTAAAGGACTATAATAGCTTACCCTGGTGGTCTAGTGGGGGACGGCAGGGATGCCCGCCGCGTTTATCTTCTTGTGCCACATCTTTCTCCTGACACTGCATTCCTTAGGGTGCGCACTTTCTGGCCATTTAAAGGTGCTTGCGTGCTGACGTCATGCTGTCAAATTAAAATTATTTAAAGAGCAATTTAGCTAGTGCCCGTTATAGGATCTTGTTTTCCTGGTGCCTGTGGTGTTAAAGCTTCTGATTCTATCCTGGTCTCCTGTTGTGACCCCTGCCTGCCTGACTACTCCTGACCTCGGTGTTCCTGACCTTGGCTTGCTTCTTGACTATTCTACACTCTGTAGTCAACCCTGCCTGCCTGACCATTTTGATCTCCTGGTTTGACCCCTGCCTGTTATCTGACTCCTATCCTGACTGATCCCTGTGCTAGTCTTCCTGGTTTTGACCTGGGCCTGTCTGACTCCACCTGTTCCGACCCGGCCAGATCTGACTACGTTATTTGCCTCTGTCCAGTCCAGTGACCTTCTGCCAGAGACTTTGTTTACAGTTGTGCCCCTCTGCCTGCCTAGAACCCCTCGCCTTACACCTCTCGTTTTAAGACCTTGCGTCATCCGATTAGCTGAGGGCTCCTCCCGAGGTGAAAGGCTGCTGTTATAGGCAGAAGTATGAGCTGAGACCAGTGTTCTTGGCATCAGTTCTAGATTTAGGGTGCCAACCATTACAGGGACTAAGCCTATGTGCAGGTATCAGTGCTGATGCATGAGATTTATATTTTTCCCTTACATGAATCCTACTTGTATTCATGTGCATTTTATATTTGTATTACTAGTGGTGGTCTTGGAACCCATCAGATGGAGGCTCTGTGTCATATAGTACCAGGTGTCTCGGTCTCACCCACCATAATGTAGAGGGTTCTTTGTATTTGCTGGAATTTAAGCCTACTCTAGAAGTGTCAGGAAACTATTAACAAAGTTTCCCTAATTATCACTGTAATATGTGGAAGGACCTTTCTGCTAGTGCCTTGCATATAATGCAAAATATAAATTGCCTTAAAAATTATATAATAATATGATATTATGAAAAATAAAGCATTCTACAGAGTTGTACACATTAGGAATTTTTTATAGCATTTCTCAGAAACAGGACCCTGGTTCACATTTTAGCTTATTCTTGTCATATGATAGTAGGTTCTTTTTTTTACTGATTTTTTTCTTTAAGCTTTCATAAAGAAAGTACCAAATACATTAACAAACAAAACCCTCTGGTGATAATTAAAATATTTATCAGTATAATTTGATATTTGAAATAATTTGTTTTTTTTGGAATAGGGAACCCGATATGCTCTTTGTAGCATTTACTGTATATGCAAAGTAAGATTAATGGGCACTTTACAGTCTTTAAAAAATGTTTTCCCATTCCCCCACAAATCTTTCCCAAGAGTAACTTCTGATTTTATCTGGCATTACACCTTACTTTTGCTGGATTTGATAAAATTTAAATTTGGCAAGACAATTTACTAAAAAACATGGTCAACAAGTTTTGGTAAACTGACTGCTGCTCACTCCAGTGCCAATTTCAAATATCCAAAAGCTCCTAAACCTACTTGAGGAATTTCACTAGGGTCAGGATGATAACCTACCCACATATGTCATTTCTTTATGGCATAAATCATCTTGTGAATGAAAAATACTGTTGATTTCTTTTACAGTTTAAACCATAAAAAAATTGTACATTATTTTGCAACGGCAGCTTTGATGTTTTCCTTAAAGGACAAGGAAAGTCTAAATTAGAATATGGCTAGAAATGTTGTATTTTGTAAACTAAACATAAACATGAACTTACTGCACCACAAACCTAATCAAACAAATGATTTATGCTTTCAAAGTTGGGCACAGGGGGCTGTCATCTTGTAACTTTATTATACATCTTTGCAAGACCAAGACTGTGCACATGCTCAGTGTGGTCTGGGCTGCTTAGGGATCATCATACATTATCAAAAAAGCACAGGTCAAATAATATCTGACAGAAGCACAGACAGCAAGACTGATTAATAATCAGAATATACAGACTGCACTGGGTCTTGTGTTGTCATGTAATCTAATGGGGATTTCATAGTTTTTGTATTGTTCAATACAAACTTCTTCCAACTCTGCAGAACCAGTGGCTGCAGAAAAACAATCCTCCAAATAGAATACCTGTTTATCTGTTTAAATCTGGCTCCATGATCTTTGTTCCTGCAGCTGGAGTTGGAAACATTAAAGTGGATGTAAAGGCAAAAATAAAATCCAATACAAATTTCTACAGTCAGCGACTGCTCTACAGGGAAACAAAGCTGCTGGAGTTCTGAAAGGCTGGGAAGTAAGGTGGGAGCTCCCCTGCTGTTCATAATTATGATTGATTCCTGCCCAGCAGTTAGGGACCATTTGACAATTCCTATCCACAGCAGTAAATGAAGGGTGAATTTCACTGAATACAGTCAGGTTTCTTATAAAAACAATATACATTTTTTAATTATATTGGATATAGATTTATTTTTCATTAAATAAATAAAAAATGGGATTTTATTTTTTGCCTTTCCTTGTCCTTTAAACTGTTGTTTCACTGGTGCAGCATATATCACTCGATTTGCATTTTTCCCCATCATAGTCTCACTACTGCCAGACCAATATCTTTTACCTGAAATTTCAGCCTCACATTTTATACATTATTCACAGTTTGTACGTTGTACTTTCCTTCCCCATGATTATCTTAAATCTATTTGCAAAATATCCAAATCTAGAAAAGATTTCCATGTAAAGATCCATGTAAACAGATCCACTACAAACCATTAACTAGGACTGCAGTTTCCTATCACTGTCTTTGTGTAACAATTTTTACGCTTTACACTGCAATTTCAAATTGTTATTAAAATCCTATGAGCCACTGTGAAAACATAAGTTTGAGAACCCAGGGAAGACTTGTGCCTAACAGTACCCATTATATAAGTTTATATAAAAACATCATGACTAAGATAGATGGAGTATAATGTTTGTGCAAATGTTTCCCATCGTGTACAATGCATGTTGATTTGTCCATAAACCAGTGTACAAAAATCAACATGCAAACAATTTATGCTAAGAAAAAAAGTGCCATTTGTTAAGAGTCCTTCATACTAAATCTGCCCATAATTGTTATTATGCATGATTAATTATAGTTATTCATATTTACCGGGTTGTACTTAATTAGCTCTATAGTTAGTAACTGTAAAATGTATATTAATAAATAGCGTGATACCCCAGCCACCAAACCCTAGTCAACGCTGCCTGGCATCACCATCACCCCCCACCCCCGTACACCTCCCATTCCTGCACCGCAAACCTCAGTGGAGCCCAGGGAAGCAGTGCCCACCAGTATCTATGCCCGCTGGGGTTTCTACTGTCGTCCAACACTGCTGTACAGACTACAAAAAAACTTGCACAACCTGCCATTGTTTTTCACTTACACCCTGCTTTGCACATAAATTAATTACCCAGGTAATACTGACAATTAACTTGCCGTGGTGTGGTTTGCCAATACGCAGGTCAGGAGAAGTCAGTAGTGAAAAAAGGTGGGAGAGTGTTTAGCAAGGAAAAAGACACAACGTAAGAGCAAGAGAGGTGAGGAGTAGAGGTAAAGTATTAGTCAAATGGAAAGGGTTGAGGTCACAATGGACAGAATGTCCAGATGCACCTGCCTTGACCAGGAGTTAAGGGCTCCCTTTGATATTTGCATATACAGGGGCTTACTGTATTTTTTCAGAAGAGTGTATGTCATCCCATACACTGGAGCTGCAATGTACACTCAGTTGTGGGCAGTTTTCTAATGGAGCAAATCATTTATTAGATGAATGAGTTTAATGCCTATTGGGGCACACTTACTCATAGGCCTAAGGTTAAGTGACCCAATAGGCATGAAAAATGTTGGCCATCTTCCCTATGTCCTAATAAATGATTTTGTAGTTTTTAATTAATTTTATATTTTAGTTTTTTTGGGGATCTCGCTATATTTTCTTATTTTTCAGTGTTGGTATGCACCTTCAGACTGGAGTGGACAGTAAGACATCGCCTCCAACTTTACTATATTTGTAAACTGTTGAATATATTTGGTATGGTGCCATCACTTTACTATTTTTCAGTGTGGTTTTTATGCACTGCTAACTTTCAATGAGTTCCCCATTACTAACAAATGCATTAGTTCTTGGCAGTATAATAATTATTTCCCATATCTAACAGAAACATAAAAAAATTAAAATTGACCTAAGCGTAACAGTACTAACAAAGTTTCTCTGGGCAGAATTGAACGCTAGCAAAAGATTGCTAAGAAATGCTCAAGCTGACAAATGAATGCTAGCAAAACTTCGCCAGTGTTCGGCTGCTGAGACGCAACTTTGCGTTTTAGTGAATTAGCATAGTGGTAATGAATTTATGCCTAGCGAAGTGACACAAAGTGTGACAGAGCATTCCCTGCCGGAAATTCACCCTTTAGTGAATTTGCCCCATGGACTTATTTACTATCATTTGCAAAGTGGCAAAAGCTGTCCCAAGCAGCAATGTTTTCCCCTACAATGCAGTGTTTTCCCAGCATTCCAGCCTTACTGCTCACCGACAGAAAAGGTTCAGGTAAAAAATATTGCACTACTCATACAGTAAAGCCCTAATAATTGCATTTCCCACTTCCTTCCAATTTTTTAAAAGGGGGATATAATACCCTGAATTGAAGCTGTGCAGTTAGGTGGCTATTGCTCAAATACCAATATGTTCTATTTCAAAAGCCATACCTAGCAGCGATACATATGGGTATTTTGCATTCTCAATTATTTTTCTATGTCAGGATTCCCTTCTTCATTATGTTATTGACTTGAAAGACATAACAAAATTACACATAAAATGATAAACTGCCAGAAGGTACTGATAGATGTATGTTTTGTGTGTATGCTACATAATTGCTTTCTGTGCCATGTAGGGTTGCCACCTTTTCTGGAAAAAAAATACCGGCCTTCCTATATATTTAAGTTTTTTCCCTATTAATAACATTGGGATCAACCATCAAAAATACCGGCCAGGTAGCAACCCTAGTGCCATGTGATACTTGTACATATGCCATGTTAGGCATATGTATATTTCACATTATCTTTTACCTACCAATTTCAGTCATTTAGGTTGCCAACTTATCTTTCTAACTGCTATTCTCACTCCAACCAACCAGCTCCCTCCCCCAAAAATGATGCCATTTGTGTGATTGCTGAATATAAGATGTGTGATCTCTGTCTTTCACTACATCTATGTACTTCTGGTATTTCAAACATCATGGAGCAGGAAACCAACCTAATTGTTATGCTTTGCACAGTGGTGTATATTTAGGCTGTGGTATGAACTTGTTAGAGACTGAGTTAAAGTCTTTCTGCAAGGTCTGATTCTTTATGTATCTCTTTTCCATCTTCCCCACCTTTTCCTGCCCCTCTCAAAAGGGCTCCAAACGTCACTGCTGCTCCAAGCTTGTACTGCAAAATAAAATAAACTCATATTAAGTGTTTCTTTTGTGCTTCTCTCTTCAGACAGCCAGACCCCCTGAATACTCGGAAGCCCCGGTCTATCTAAATATAGAAACGTTTCACTGCACTTCTGATCCTGTAACAGTTTCAGAGCAACATCTGCTGACTGGCTTCCTTTTTGGCCTTTGTATCAAAGGCAGGTGGGAACAATAGCCCGAAGCCACCTTCTTAAAGTTGGGCATTCTCAATTTACTGGTAGTGATGGGCGAATTTATTCGCCAGGGGTGAATTTGCAGCGAATTCCCGCGATTCGCCGCTGGCGAATAAATTCGCGAAACGCCAGCAAAAATTCGCCAGCAAAAATTCGCCAAAAAAAACCCGAATCGCGCGTCCTTTTTTGACGCGTCACTACAAATTCGCGAATTTTTCAGCGAAGCGAAACGGGTGAGATTCGCCCATCACTATTTACTGGTTAAAATAATGGAAGTAATAAATCAGCAATGTATGCAAGAACAATAAATATGGGCATAAACAGCCCAAAAGTGGATTATGTATATTGCCCCATACTTTCAAGTATGCTGTTGTTTTATTTAATAAATAATGAGCTGTAAAATAGGCTCATTATGCATCAATTAATTATTTCTACCAAATGGGTTTTCAAACGTTTATGCTAGAGAAATAAATAAATTAATTAAAGAATACAGCAAAACAGGTATTTAATAGTCTAATACTTATAAACTGGTTTCAAATTAAATGGTTTCTGACTTCACTGTTGTTATCCAAAACGGGTCATTTACCAACCCCCCAGAGCCATAGGGCAGGTGGTAAGTACAGAGACCTATTACAAACTGTGCCTACTAATTCTCCCTGACTTGCCCACCTGAATGAAGTTAGTGGACAGGAGAGAAGACTACTACATGTGTCCACCTGCCCACCCCTCCCTTGGCAAATTCAAAAAAGCAAAATGAAAAGATTATTAATGTTAGTAGTCACGTAGACATCTGTTACCTGATTTCTGTTCACTTTATGACTCTTTGTTGCTTTTGATTAAAGGCTGTATAAAATTAAACCATGATTCAGAGGGGCCCTGCATTATTACTCCAGTACATTAGCTTAGTCAATAAACATCCACCTTGCCTATGATGAATAATATAATGGGAGACTTGTTGTTATAACTGGGTCCTCCAAATCTTTTTCCTCTATGCCATCCAGAATTTATTTTATATCAAAGCTGACTCACTCTAAATATACTGCTGCCTGTGCAGTGCGTTGAAGTGGGTAGCACGAGGGCATCTGCTGGGACACCCAGTAATTTTCACTTCTGTGAGGGTGCCACAGGGAATGCCCAAACACTGTCTATAAACCACCTGTCTATGACAGACATTAAGTACTGTGCCTGACATTACTACCGTTTTGCACACGTACATCTTTCAACTATCATATCCCCCAAAGCAAGAGCTCTTTGTATGGTCTTTATGGGGGTCAGTGTTATATCCCTTAGGCTCAAGCCAGACGGGCAGATTCGGGGAGATTCGTCACCTGGCGACTAATCAGCTTTCGACTATTCTCCCCGAACCGCTTCCCCCTGCCTTCCAGCGACTTAAATGAATAATTGCCTGCACCTATTCACACGCCGTGCTGCGCTTCCCCGAAATCGCTCAAAATTCTAGCGACTTTGGAAAAGCCAGTGCCACATGTGAATAGGAGCAGGCGATTATTCATTAAAAACGCTGGAAGGCAGGGGGAAGCGCTTTGGGGAGATTTGCTGCCCCAAAGAAGAGGCAATTAGTTGCCAGGCAACAAATCTCCTTGAATCTTCCCATCTGGCCTTACTCTTAGTGACCTAGACAAGACACTTGCACTCAGTACAAAGGTAAATAAAGCCGTCTGCGTTATGAATTTTAGTATTAGTGAAGATATGCCATAACCTGCATTATACATTTTGTGAACAGAAGGCTCCACTCTATCTCACTGTCAATTAAGAATTAAATGCTGAAGACATTGTTCTTTTTTAAAATAAGCAAAACACTAGCCATGTAAATATACAGTCAAAATGAACAATCTGGCCTGTTAAATGGTCTGCTCTCCCACACACACTTTTATAGGAAGAAAGCAACTGCCTGTATTATGTATTGAGTGGCAGTCCTGGAAAGAGATGAATGCACATTTGTAGTATTCTTTTTATTCGATTTTTAAATATTCTACTTTCTGATTATTTTCACATGCCTAAAGGTAAAACTTCCATCTCAATGGGTAAAGCTTATTGGGAAGTTTACAAGAGGGAAAATGACAGTTTCTAATAACCGAATCACACATCTAGAGTTTGAGGTTAGAGTTGAGTCTTCCTTCTCAAACAGCAAGGTTAATTTCACTTTTGAGACTTTAATTGGAATTTTTGTGAGGCCCACATATACGGCTTACTCTGTGTCCTATAAAGAACCTGTCCTTTGCCTTGATATGGACCCTGATCCAAGATTTTGGAATATAATATGGATCGAAAGACCGTCAAAAATCATAAAAATTTTACTCATTTTCATTTTGGTAGTTATATCTCAAATGGGTCAGTCTTAGGTATTAACTGTTATAACATGCATGGCACTAGTTATAAAAGGGCTTGGGTTCTAATTCAAGATAAATTGTACATGTCTAATTGGGGTACAGAAAAATTCCCAATACCAAACAGGTGTGGACCTTATCCACTTAAACCACCCTTAATCACTAAAAATGATAATTCAATCAAACAATTTTATGGGTAACAAGAGTTCATGCTACCATACATTGGCTGATCTACCTTAGTATACCTCACTACTTAAAACGATAACTAGCATCCACACTTTCAACCATTATTACTGTCCACCGGTGTCCCCCTGTCGCTATAGCCATGCTGATTTGCTATACAAAAAAACAGATTGAATTCACCCACATTTGAAGTCTAGAATCCTCTCCTTCTTTTTGAAGCAGTTCAAATATTTATTTATGAGTACATACAACTTTTTTCTAAATGATGAAACATAAGGCTAAAAAGTGAATGTGTAGCCTTGGCTACAGCTGAGGAACCTCTTCATTTATTGTTTCAAACCCATGTCAAATTATGTGAAAGGACACCAGGACGTGTACAAAACACCCTGCCTTAGAATTTACAAGAAAACATGCTCTTCTCTTGTTGCAGATTTTATTCTAGACTATCAGCACCAGCCAAGGGAATTCTCAGTTGAACATAAAAAATAAATGCACATACTGTTGAGAGTACTAAATATTTGAAAACAATTTATTTTTAAAATGTTTCCCCAAAGAATCAGTGCCTAAAGGTAAATTTGTAGAAATAAGTTGAGGACATATTAGGAGAATTATGGTACTTGTATCCTCTTTGGCTTCAGGTATTTGGAACAAGGTCACATTAAACGTTGTTAGAAGCTGGGACAGATCTTTTATGCTTCACTGCTGTTTCCTAGACTGGTAAGTAGGGATTCACTATTTTGGATTCAGCCGTACCCCGAATCCTTTGCAAAAGATTTGGCCGAATACTGAACCAAATCCGAACCCTAATTTGCATATGCAAATTAGGCGTTGGAAGAGGAAAAAAATTTTTTATTCCTTGTTTTGTAACAAAAAGTCATGCGATTGCCCTCCCCATTCGGATTTGGTTCGGCCGGGAAGAAGGATTCGGTGCATCCATACTGGTAAGTGTCCTTCAACTGTCCGCTCACAATGAGAACATGCTAAATGTTTATGGGGGTATGTTCAATAGGAAAAAATAGCACACTAGAATGTATTCCTTGTCACATAAAGATGTATAGATGTATAAAGTTCTACACAATGCAAAAACCCTAATATAATCTTTTATTCTTAGAAGGGTAACAAAGCATAACCTGACAAAAGTCCCATTAATATACATTTGGCAATAGCCTGGCATAAAATGATTATGCCAGAAAATCTTATAATTAAGAAATTCACAATCATCTTAATGCCAGTTTTTTGTGGTCTGGCAGGCAGAGGCAGGGCGTAAGCTAGCAGGGGATGGGGATAAATTGCTGTGCATCATCCCCCCCAAACAATTTTTTGTGGAAGGGTCCAGCACACACTAGTTACACTGCTACTGCAAATTGATTAAAATTAGTTGGTTCTTTATGTTCATTAAACAAACTGGAATAACAATTTAACACCAGAGCATACAAAAATGCCATATTCTCAAAAAAAAACTTACAGTAATATACAGTAACACAAAAGTGTACTGTCCTGCTGCACTGGTACAATTGGAGTGTTTGCTTCAGAAACTCTACTATAGTTTATATAAACAAGCTGTTGTGTAGACATGGGGCAGCCATTCAAAGCTGGAAAAGGAGAAAAGGCACAGGATGCTCAGCAGATAACGGATACGTAGTATACAAGGGGATTCTTCAGAACTTACAGGTTATCTACTGCGTATACTGTGTTTGAATGTCTACAAAGCAGAATATATAAGCTATAGTTTTGTTTCTGAAGCAAACATGCCAGTGCAGGGCAACAGTTCATTTTATTGTCATTCCTTTAAAAAACTTTCATTTTTTAATGTTTCTGTTTCTTTAAGGACCTTTAAGAATTTGAGGTTTTTGAAAGTTCCATTTAACTATTTCTGTATTTAGTATTTTTTTACTCCAGTTTCAGTTTAATCTACTTTTGGGAATTCCCCCATGGGGTTTCATTCCATTCATTCATAGGAAATTAAACTGTTATGTGATTTAGTGAGTTAGATTAAAGGACTGTCTGTTGCTTACTTTTTCTACCAATAAGATATTGCTTTTAAGTTTTATTTGCCAACTATTTGCCTATGAATTTGCATGGACAGAAATCTTAGGCTTGCATTGAAATTGCACCAAGTATTCTAATTTTGCAACTTACATACTTGCACCAATATTGCTGCTTCCTGCTGTTACAGTACATATGTGGCCCTGCATACACTCGCATTCACTTTTAAATGTAAGAAACAACTGCAGTCCCATATAAAACACAGATGTACATGCGGTCAAATAACTAATTTTGTACTTTTCCAGTAGCTATTTCATACATCAAAGATACTTTCACACAGTGCTGCAAACTAAGTTTACTTTAGTTTTAATGTTACAAAATTTGTAAAATAAACTTTAAATAGTTCTTTGTATAAACATAACTTCTTATATACCCATCAAATCTTTCAGCAAAATTATTAGAAAGTGTTCAGATGTACTGGACTGGTAAATGACTTTCAACAGTGCAAAAACAAACAAGAGATATAGAAGTTTGGATTTATAGTCACAGCAGAGAAGATGAAATGCATAACTTTCAACATGAGGGCTCTTGCACGTGGGGGTTTCATCTTACAATCCTCTGCGGCAGATCTCTCCTGTGTTCTACTACAGGGGAATGCAGGAAGAAATTCCCCTAAAGAAGTACTTACACTGCCAGCTGTAATGGTCTAAATTCAACGTGCTACTTTCTCCATAATCCATGACTGATGATGTTTTCAGAAAAAGGGTCAATTTATTTTTCCATTTCTTCTATCAAATTAAATATATTAGATAAAACCCCAAGCGACATTTGGAGATCTCACCTTTTTTTAACAAGCCAAAAAATATGTTTAATTATCCTCCAAAAAATATGTTTAATTATCCTCTATGAGGAGACACATGGCTTATACAGACTATCCCCAAGAAAACAAATCGATTTTTGAGTAGCTACAATAGGCTGATTGACAGGTTATGAAAAAAAGGGCTAGTTTCATGCAACTGAATTAATCTGCCATGCAGTGTGGAAGGGATGTTCTGAAAAATGTATCACTTAAAACCTAAAAAAACCCTATAAAATACACTTGGGTAAATTGCTAATTAATTCAGATTTATATTACATAGTAAATAATAACTGTATCTAATATAAGAAAAAAGAGAACCCCACTTAGCCTTTTATATACTATTAGTCAATGGTAATATACCCTAGTGCATAAAAATTTGGCTAGAGAAAAGATTTTTCAGCCAACTCAAATTAAATCACGTGAAATTTCACTTAATTACCTCAATTCATTCGTGGCTCATTTAGTTTGAGCAAAAATTAATTAGGTATCACTAAGGTGCAGTGCTTAATTCATATATTCAAGTTAATAACAATTCTTTAATGCTAAGATGATTATCAGCCCAGAAAATTGTTTAAAAGTTTATATAAATAGTGATTGAGGATAAATTAATAATTTAGTGAATAAATAGTAAAAAGGTAATTTAGGTGCTAAAAAGATTTTCAATAATCAGGGTATATCAATTAATCCAAGGACTACAATTCATTAGATAAAAGCATTACAATAATTTAGTGCTCAAGTTCATACAATATAGACAGAAAAGGAAATAATCAACGCTTTATCACGCCTTGATAAAGCGATATTTAGCGAAACGCGTTGGCGGTTTATAATCTTTGATTTTTTAAACAATTTTGGTCGAATTGAGGGGTGGGAATTGAAGAGTGCTCGAGGGATTACTAAAAACTTTTTCTCATTCACCAGGAGACCGTGGATTTGTGGTTTTTTAGGATATTGTAGTCTCTTGCTGAAAAGATAGGGCATAGTTAAATTACGAGACCACAGTCCCGGATTCTCTGCCTTCTCCAGCTTTGTGGTGTCCCAGGGAAGAAATTGAATAGGTAGCAGCTTTTGGGACAACTCCACCTCTCTTTATTTCCTTTTCTGTCTATATTGTATGAACTTGAGCACTAAATTATTGTAATGCTTTTATCTAATGAATTGTAGTCCTTGGATTAATTGATATACCCTGATTATTGAAAATCTTTTTAGCACCTAAATTACCTTTTTACTATTTATTCACTAAATTATTAATTTATCCTCAATCACTATTTATATAAACTTTTAAACAATTTTCTGGGCTGATAATCATCTTAGCATTAAAGAATTGTTATTAACTTGAATATATTAATTAAGCACTGCACCTTAGTGATACCTAATTAATTTTTGCTCAAACTAAATGAGCCACAAATGAATTGAGGTAATTAAGTGAAATTTCACGTGATTTAATTTGAGTTGGCTGAAAAATCTTTTCTCTAGCCAAATTTTTATGCACTAGGGTATATTACCATTGACTAATAGTATATAAAAGGCTAAGTGGGGTTCTCTTTTTTCTTTTCTTTTTCAAGTAATTATTTGATATTGGCCTGAGGCCAAGTCTCCACTTTGCCCTAAGATATAAAGCATCATTTACGTAATCATTTATAGATAGGATATATTGTTGTTCTAATTTCTCTGTATCTAATATAAGTAATTCTAAAACAACTGGACTTGCTGAGTAATTATTGAAGACGTTTCCCTACTCATCCGAGCAGCTTCTTCAGTTCAACTGACTGGTATTGGAAGTTCTCGGCATATAAAATCTTCCACTAATCCAATCACAATGGCACATTGTAACCCCTGTGTTTTTCAAATCTAGCAAAACACAAAAACTGGTACACCCAAAGGATCCAACACCAAAAGAAAAGCAAAGCAATGTGGTATACTGAGTCTAGTGTAGTGAGGATTGCACAGATCTGTACATTGGGGAGACAAAACAACTGCTCACCAAGCGAATATCTCAGCATAGGAGGGTGAACTCTACAGGGCAAAACTCAGCTGTCTTTCTACACCTCAAAGACAAGGGACACTGCTTTGAAGATAGCAAGGTCCAAATCTTGGATAAAGAAGACCGCTGGTTTGTAAGAGGCGTGAAAGATGGTACAGTGTCAAGGTAGAGAAACCATCCCTGAATAGAGGTGGGGGCCTTCAATATCACCTGTCTGCTACATACAATGCTGTTCTCTCATCGGTACCCAAGCGGTTTCAGAAGACTTCACACATCCCTTCATGCAACTCTCACAAGTAACACCTGTGTCTAGGAGATGCATGACACATTGGTAATCCTATCACAGTGACTACACAGAATCAAATTCAGATGTCACCTCTTTGAAGAGTTACAATGTGCCATTGTGATTGGATTAGTGGAAGAGTTTATATACCAAAAACTTCCCATACCAGTCAGCTGAACTGAAAAAGCTGCTCGGATGAGTAGTGAAACATCTTCAATGATTACTCAGCAAGTCCAATTGTTTTAGAATTACTTATATCAGTTAAACCATGACCTAGATGTATGAAAATCTTCATAGTCATGGTTTAAAGGTGATACCTTTATTGGCTAACTAAGATGATAATCACAGCAAGGTTTCAGAACATTGCAGTTCCTTCTTCAAAGCTGAGCTGTGATGTTCTGAAAGCTTGCTGTGATTATCATCTTAGTTTACACCACTTTTGTTATGCTTCATATAAAAAGTTCTACCCTATAACTTGTTCAACAGCCTAACAAGGTACAAAAAAACGTTACCTGGAACTAGGTAACTGCTTTTTTTTCTTTGAAATGTCCTGGTTTGTGTGACGAAAGTCACGTCCAATTTGGTTTGGCCACACACATAAGGGCAAATTTACTAACATTCACCCAAAATCCTACGAATCTATTTGAAATTCGATTAGCATTCGACTATCGAATGCTTATCGAATAGTTTTAGGATATCATTTTGCTCAATATTCGATTTCTCGATGAATTCGTACGATTGGATACCATTCGCTCGATTTCACAAAAAAAATCATACTTTTTCTTTCGAGCCTCTGAAAAATTCGTTTCAATCGGAACGATCGAAGCGTTCGATTGTACAAATGGTATTCGAGCAGGACTTAGCAAAAAAAGCCTAGTAGGCATTCGATAGATCATTCGATCTATGCGATAATTCGATATTCGATGATTGAAGAGGCCAAATTTGTATATTCGACTATCTGAAAAAATTGTACGATCGTAATTCGATCACATTCAATCAACTTTGATCCATTCATGTGAATTTTGTAAATTTGCCCCTTAGATCTGGCCAGATCCTGCAGAAAAAGGCCAAATCTTGGCTAAATCCTGAACAGAATGCTGGATTTGGTCCATCCCTAATTTATGAGAACATATTTTAAAGGTTATTCATGTACTTTTTGTTGTAAAAGAAGAACATATTTTATTGGTTATTCATTTGTGCATTTTAGGCTTTTATTACACAGTATGCAATTGACATTTGCCAATTGTTTTGACGTCTACATTCTGACACATTTCTAAAAGGTACACAGGCCTATTAAGCATTGGGTATGATATCTAACTTTGTAACTGGGCCCACCAATTTTTTTGACCAAATTAGGCAAACACCCACATTTTTGTCTAAACAAGTGGATTCTACAGAAACTGTTATCTAAAGTTATCTTAACTCATTTAATGCATTTAACCTTTTCATTAGCATACCAAAGCACCATTGTTTTCAATGGTGAACTCTTTAATTGGATGGGATGCTGTGACACAATATTCTGTGCTAAGTGGGATAAATGGGATAGATGAGTTAAGTCATGACTAATTTAACACACAAATCCAAGTGGCTGCATCTGTATATTTGTATGGCTAGATTTACTGTAGTGACTCAATGTGTGACAATTTTAATTTGCATTCTTTTGCAGTGTGGCTTAAAACGTGTTAAACTAAAAATGCAGTTCATGATACATTGAAAATATTTGCATCACATTGAACACTGAAATTTTTCAATAGCAAATGATTGGCATACATTTCAAGATACGCTCAGGAGTCAGGTAGACATTGACAACATGGATCCTAAAGACATCTGCAAATCTGTAAACCATATGTCAAATAAAACCTTTATATCTAGACTCTAGAGTCTCACACTGAATCTGAGCCATTCATGGGACATTTGTTCATCATAAATATGAATCGAGGTAACATCAACCTTTTGTTAAGGTTGACTATACAAAATAGCAGTCAATCGTAGGCTTGAACAGTTATGGGATCCGTTATCCAGAAACCCATTATCCAGAAACCCATTATCCAGAAAGGCTGTCTCCCATAGACTCAATATTATCCAATTAATCCTGATTTTAAAAAATTCTTTCCTTTTTCTCAGTAATAATAAAGCTGTACCTTTTACTTGATCCAAACTTAGATATAATTCATTCCTATTGGAAGCGAAACCAGCCTATTGGGTTTATTTAATGTTTACATGATTATCTAGTAGACTTAAAGTATGAAAATTACAGAAATTCAGTTATGGAAAATGATCTGGAAACCTCAGGTTCTGAACATTCTGGATAACAGGTCAATACCTGTCCTTATATTATTCTCAGTGTACTGTAAATAAAAAAGTCATTCTTTGACTTTTAATATCGATATAATTAGTGTAAAGGACATTTTATAACATTTTAAATCTGATTCGAGAGCTCACTGGCGAACACAAGTGCAGACGACCATGTTTTTAATTCACTCCACAGTCACAACAGAGCTTGCACTAGTAAATAAGTCTTTTGGTCCATATTGTTTATGCTGCATCTGAGGTACAGTATTTTAAGTACATTTTTAGGTAGATGCTAAAAAGAACCAGGAAGGCAAGTCAGACAGTGGAGAAAGAGAGGAAGGAAATTAATATCCTTAACATTACTGTGTATTTCCTCTCAGCAGGTCCAGCCAGCCTGATCACAGCATTGTCATAAGAATCACTTCTGTCAGCACTGGGAACTAAGGACAATAATTTGCGTCAGGCTGAATTAGGTATTAGAAGTTATAGCTCAAGATGTGTCTGTCTGTGCCTGTATGATGTTTACTACATTTAATGCCTTTTATATTGTTTCTCTGCAAGTGCCTTTCTTCATCGTCATTCTTCATTGTGCTAGGCTAGCATTTTAACTTGAATTTTCAGCATATGCTGGGTTATACAAGGGGAAACTTAAAATGCAATATTATATTGCCATACAACTGACCTAGCTTGAAAGACTACATGTTCAAATTCAGTTGTTTTATTTTCTAGAACTGCATAGAAGCTTTTACTATTGCTATATGAAGATGTAGGTTTATGCATCTTTTCTATAAATAACACATATTATTGTATTTAAATCTCGACTGCATGAATGCATGCACATATGTTGTTAAACGGATCCCCTGTGGCCATATACGTATGTAGATTATGCAGGCACCTTACATTTCATATTAGACCTGTTGGGTTACACTTAGCTGATAAGTGGTGTTTGAACTTTTTTGCCTCACAGATTTTGCAGTTATGACTTGCTACACAAGACCGTATGCTTGCAGTTCTGCACTTTTCCAGACTCCACTGGAATTCCCTGTAAGTACACCATTATATGTTTACACTTGTTATAGGCATACAAGGTCTGGTAGTTCATCACTCTAAAACTGGGAAAATTGAATCAGAAGTCAGAAATCATTAATGACTGGCAAAATGCTTTCTTAGAAAAATGCTCTCTTTATTTTCTCAGCAGCCAATTGTAGAATATTACTTAAACTAGGCAAATAATAGGGTTAATTGTTTTCTATCGAGCAAGGCAGATGATGACTCTTCCAGCAGGCTTTCAGAATCTGTTTAGCTTAAGCTGGTCATATTCAGGCCGATTGTATATGTTCTATGTCTGATGGAGAACATACAAGAGGCAATGCACATTATGGCCACCTTCCTATTGTGGTGTTTGTTCATAAACAGCACACAGGCAATTGGAACAATAGGAAATCAAGCGGAGCTGCAATTTTTCTTCCCCTTCAATTCTCATTTGCAGAGGCACCATGGCAGATGAAATTTTGGAACCCTCTGACTCCAGAAGTAATCAGTACCCATAATATATGGATGCTGTAGATGATCAGCAGGACAACATACACATAGCAATAATTGCACAAACTCTAAAATACTCATGCTTGATGGTTAAGTATTTGTTCAGATGCATGCTGCACAGTTGTCACTGAAACACAACTGATCACTAATCAACCATGAATTATGTATATTTATGAAGTATCCTGTTTGCAAAAGAATGATCAGCTGTTGTGTCGCAACAAAAGATCCTATAAAATCCAAATGTAAATAATTCATATTTCTATTTTATTACATTTCATTATACTATAGAAACCAATGTAGACTGTAGTAGAGCATACTGGCAAGAAGCAATGTGGTAGAAGCATCTGGTGGCTCCTTTTTTAATACAGAATACAGTATTTGAAATAACTTCTCAAAACCCAGTCAATGCCTCATTTCACTCACAAAATCATAGTAATCCCAATAAGCCATTGTCTGCAGTGCAGTATAGGGGGGTTTGGCATATATTCATGTGTTCTCAGAATGTTCTGAGTTTGTAGGCAGTATGGAACTCAACATAGAGTTGGTATTTGTGGCATTTTTGTTTTTATAAGCTATTGAAGGCATTTGACATTTTAAAAATAGAATTGAAGGGCTGCCACATCAGTGAGGATGTTTTCTTTGGCCAGAGTTCTCAGTCGCATTGATGACATTTAATGACATTTAACATTACTATGTCTGAAGCAGTTTAACATCAGTGTTGTTTGCAGTATGTACATATTATCTGCATAGAAGATTGTTGGATTCCTTTACTGGATTCTATGAGTAACTAGATATTGATTTTATATAATGATAATGTAAGAATGCTAAAATCTTAGCTCCTCAATTCTTACAGTTCTCAGCATGGCACTACAGCTTAGCTTATAGGTGTTACAGGTATGGGATATGTTATCCAGAAACCAGGTATACATAAAACCCTGAATTATAGAGAAGCCGTCTCCCATAGACTTCATATTATCCAAATAATCCAAATTTTTAAAAATGATTTCCCTTTTCTCTGTAATAATAAAACAGTACTGTGTACTTGGTCCAAACTAAGATATAATTAATCCTTACTGAAAACAAAATCAGCTTATTGGGTTAATTTAATATTTAAATGATTTTCTAGTAGACTAAAAGTATGAAGATCCAGATTATGGCTCTGGTATCTGGAAAACCCCAGGTCCCGAGCATTCTGGATAACAGGTCCCATACCTGTACAAACAGTATCTTCCGCTGAACGGACACAATTTTGATCTCCCTATTCCATGTTATCTGAAACATCTGTAGTTTCAAAGTGGAACCAGAATTTCAGGATTCTGGTGTAATTCATACACTGGGCCAGCCAGTGGCATGCTCTTAGCTTCTGTAGAATATCTCTTGGAAACCTGTAAATGTTTCTTCTGCAGAACTCTAGGGAATGTCAGGCTCCTGTCCAGAAGTATAGCAAGGACCAGTGGAAATTACATTTTCATTATTTCAGGGAATGCTTCAATCCAAAAAAAAGTCCCTCGCTTAGCAATGTTGCCAGCTGCTACTATGATGTTCCATTCCAGGTCATTATTCATATTTAATACATTTTAAAAACATAGAAGAGTATCACCAAGTAAAACTAGCAACATTAGCACCTATGATACATATGACATGCACTGTCTGTCAGGGATAGGTGTTGGTAAACATGCCCCGGTCACTGCTCCTGATTTTATTTAATGGAATGTGTCCTGGCTGATGCACACAGGGTATTAACAGGCAGAGCTCTATGGAAAAAATACTAGTATTTTGTAGTGAAGGTAAGATTGACAGCTTCCTGTGTGCCACGCCCACTAGCCTAAAAAATGACAAAGCAGTGGGGTAGTGTGCAGGTTTGCTCAAGCTCTAGCAACCCATAAATGTACATTTATATATCATGTAAACCAATATTTGAAATTCCAATGCTGAACATTCTTTCATTCCATTAGTTAGCAGTGAAGTACACTGCAATAGTACCGAGTATGAGCAGTTAGCTTCAAACTTCCTTTTCCTCCTACTGTAGCACAATTTCCTTTCTCTAAGTGTTTCTTCCTTAGAACCACATTCATTCTTCTGGGCATGCAATTATTTTTTGATTTGTGTTTGGATGAGCCAGGTAAAACTGCTAATCTCAGTTGATTATCTCGTAAATGCTTGGCTACAAAGTAAAACTATTTACTGACATAAATGTCTCTTGCTCCCATGACCTCTCCTCAGACAGTTTCAAGACTTAGAATCAGAAATCCACTTTACACTTTCTCCTTAGGATACTCTGTAACTTGGTTATGCTTAAGTTAATCAGGAAACTCATTACATCTTTAGTGTCAGGCATGGGTTCTGTCAAGCTACCCAGCGTATACCATTCATACATGCTTCATGAAAATGAATGCCTGGCATAACCCCTGGGTCAATTTAGCCCCTGTCTGGTTTTCTAAACAAATTATTTTGAGCGTAATATCTCTTTTTTTTTCATCTTGTTCAATATATCACATCACTTTCCATGCTTCTTACCTTCTGACAGTACGATTAGTTCATGTCATTCCTTTCTATGTCAAATTACTTGCAGAAAGTAAAGCAATGCATTGCCATGCTTCGTGTTATGTTCACGCTGTGCTTGTTACTGCTACTAATGTATAAGAATATATCATTGTTATATAAATCAACTATTTCTCACAATATAGGATTAAAAAAAATAGCATCAGACTGAGGGGGTTCAGGGCCCACTGGAGCTGCCGTACCAGGGACCCACACACCACCCCTGGGACCCCCTCCACTCCCAAAGACCAACCTCCCAGGTTTATTGTCAGAATGAATTATGTATAAGATTTCAATCACTGTTTTTTATTGTTGGAAGGCTATCAGGGAGGATCACACATGGGGGACATGGTGAACCATTTTTGGGTCTCAGGCTTAAAAATGAAAACCTTTGCACTCAGCCCACCTCCAAAGAAAGCAACACATTCAACAGAAAACAGAGGCGCTGAGTGTGTATACTACTGCCAGATGCTGTAATAAATGTTTATTGCCTGAAGAAGCGGGTCTGAGCCTGCGAAACCCGTTGTACTGATTGGAGTTCGTTAATAAATTTTGACTGCTTGATTACAGTCGTTTTGTGTCTGCTCGGAGGAGGTAAGTCCACCACTGCCTCCTCTGATTACCAAGTTTTGGCTTTTAAACTCGTTCATATCCTTTTATCCTTTTGGCACCTCTGTTCTTTCTATACAACAGAAAACTGATATTCAGTTTTATATTCATTTCTTATTCATATTCCAGTCTCTTGTTGGAATCAGCATGCTTGTTAGGGTAATTTGGACCCTAATTAAGTTGCAAAAATTAGAGCTGCTGGATAAAAACTATATAACTCAAAAATTACAATTAATAAAAATGTAAATCAATTGCAAATTGTCTGAGTATTATCATACTAAAAATTAATTTAAAGGCACACAACCTCTTTAAGTTAGATCAGACCTTTTTATATTATTATTATAGTATTCTTTCCTAACTGTCAGTATTCCAATACTGTGTTAGATATTAGGAAAAACATCTATAACAAGGTTGTACTAAAAAATGCCAGTAGGAGGCCAGTTCGGGAATAAAAAATGGCTGCTGCAGCCTGAATGATTGCCCTGAACATTTTCCTATCAGAGGAAATAATATGTAAGGCTGGGCAGATTTTAATACATAGCTTATTAAAAATACCTGAATTTGGTAAAGGCTATCAGAGTCAGGTTCTTCAGGGCTAGTTTATTTGCAATGTCAATTAATCTTACAATTTTACTTATAAAGACTATAGCATGGATCACAATGTTTACAACACCCTAAATTATTTGCAGCTGCTTCCCTTTTTAGTTGATGGGTTTTGTATTACTTTGACACACCAGAAATAACACAGCAAGGGAATATTGAAGTTTGCACTCTCTCAGGATACTCACCCATGTTCCATAAGCAGCCTTGTTCCCACACACACAATAATGGAAAGCATATGCAAGCATTTCAGAGTATTTTGATTGCTTTTATTTTTGCGGGAGCAAATTTTGTAGTGTGCAACTGCCCACAGCAAAGTCAAATAAAGAAACGGTTAAAAAACTACAATTCTATAGAATCACTCACCTTTAGGAAACAGGAGAGTAGGCGGCATTGTGTTTTATAAATAAATAATGTAAGGGTAATTTCCTTTTACAATTACCTTTTTTCCATTGAGAGGGAGAAAAATGCATTCTTGAGAGCAACTCTCAAAATGCTATAAAAAGTTCTACTCATGAGATATAAATACATCTTAAGCTGTCCCTTGTGCTGTATGAAGAATGAGTTATGGGATACAGGAAATTAGCAATGACACTTATTGCTTCTGGGCATTCTTGTGAAATTGAGTTTTTTTGAAGGCCATGGTTGACCCTGCTTCACTTTGTATATTTCATTCATAAATGTATAACTATTCTTGTAAGTGAAGCTTTTTTGTGGATTGCAATTTGATAAAATGACAAAATTAAAGATTTAAGGCAAGTTCACTGTTTTGTTAGCAATTTGAGAAAGGCCTTGGATGGGGCCAAAATGTCAGTCTGTAGTTTTGTAATAAATTAGTTTTTTATTGTTAAATCCTATATATATATATATATATATATATATATATATATATATATATATATCTCAGAGATCCCCAACCTTTTTTACCCGTGAGCCACATTCACAAGTTACTGGTTGGGGATCACTGACATACAGTTTGAGAAAATACCTGAGAGAGGGAAATCCCTACTGGTCAAGCATGCACAGCATGAAACTGGGAGCTTCTTTGTGGCCAGGGGTGTTAGGTAGTGATGGGCGAATTTATTCCCCTTGCAGCAAATTCGCGGTGAATTCCCGCGATTCGTGAAGCGCTGGCGAAATTTCGCCGGCATATCATTTTGGACGCGCACATTGCCGGCGGCAGAAAAACAAACACCATCCTTGGCAATGGGTGCCGGCGTTTCACGAAACGCCGCCGATTTGGCCATCAAACATGTTAGGATTTTGCTAGACTTTAAAGTGGACCTGTCACCTACACATAAAAAGCTGCATAATGAAAACCATTTTCAAATTAAACATGGAACACAAAATCATGTTTGCCATTAAAAATTCGATACCTGTTTTATATAGGTGTTTAAATATCGGAGCTGTCAATCAAATATTATCTTCCTCAGCTATTTGCCTGAGGCATAGAGGTGGGATAGTCAACTACTTTTCATTCAGCAAATCCTACATGTCACTGTACTCGCATTTCCCTTTCCTTCCGCAGGCTCTATAATTGTGTTGGGGGCACTGTGCATTGGGTATTAGGTCCCCCATCAGGGCGCATACGCAAGACTTTGGGGTGATAAACAGTTTGTCTTAATAACAGTTTGTCTGCCTGCTTGCTATGATTGTGTATATTCAAGACAGCAGGAAACAAAATGTAAATAATAAATATTGTAAGTAAAGTCTGTTTTGCTCAACTAATGTGATAGAAATTATTTTAAATTATTTTATAGGGTGACAGGTCCCCATTTAAAAAGGAGGGATCACAACTTTCAATAGTGTTGTAATGGCTGATTCTGTTAATGCCTTTGAGAGGAGCTTGGATGATTTCTTGGACAAGCACAATATCAAAGGCTATAGTGATACTAAAATCTACAATTAATATAGATATTGGTAAGTATATATAGCTTCAGTGGGTATGTGTACAGTAAGTGCACTTGCACTGGGTTTTATTTGGAGGGGTTGAACTTGATGGACTTTTTCAACCCAAAATACCTTTGTAATTAACTATTTAATAGGGTTTGTTATATCATAGCTTTCTATAACCGATTTGACTTTGTGCACACCTGGTAGATTTAAAGGAATTGTTCAGTATAAAAATGAAAACTGGGTAAATAGATAGGCTGTGCAAAATAAAAAATGTTTCTAACATAGTAACATAGTAAGTTAGGCTGAAAAAAGACTCGCGTCCATCAAGTTCAACCTTTTTTTTTTTTTTTTAATTTTAACTGCCTAACTGCTAGTTGATCCAGAGGAAGGCAAAAACCCCATCCTAAGCCTCTCCAATTTGCCTCAGGGGGTAAAAATTCCTTCCTGACTCCAAAAAGGCAATCGGACTAGTCCCTGGATCAACTTATATAATGAGCTATCTTCCATAACCCTGTATTCCCTCACTTGCTAAAAAGCCATCCAACCCCTTCTTAAAGCTATCTCATGTATCAGCCAGTACAACAGTTTCAGGGAGAGAATTCCACATCTTCACAGCTCTCACTGTAAAAAACCCCTTCCGAATATTTAAGCGAAACCTCTTTTCTTCTAAACGGAATGGGTGACCTTGTGTCATCTGGAAAGACCTACTTGTGAATAAAACATTAGAGAGATTATTAAATGACCCCCTAATATATTTATACATAGTTATCATATCACCCCTTAAGCGCCTCTTCTCCAGCGTGAACATCCCCAATTTGGCCAGTCTTTCCTCATAGCTAAGGTCTTCCATACCTTTTACCAGCTTAGTTGCCCTTCTTTGTACCCTCTCTAATGCAATAATATCCTGTTTGAGTGAGGGAGACCAAAACTGTACGGCATATTCTAAATGTGGCCTTACAAGTGCTCTATAAAGTAGAAGAATGACCCCCTCCTCCCGTGACTCTATGCCCCTTTTAATGCAGCTCAAGACCTTATTGGCCCTTGATGCTGCTGACTGGCATTGCTTGCTACAGCCAAGTTTATCATCTACAAGGACTCCAAGGTCCTTTTCCATAATGGATTTGCCTAGTGCAGTCCCATTAAGGGTATAAGTGGCTTGAATATTCTTACATCCCAGGTGCATGACTTTACATTTATCAATATTGAATCTCATTTGCCACTTAGCTGCCCAGATTGCCAGTTTGTCAAGATCCTGTTGCAAGGATGCCACATCCTGGATGGAATTAATTGGGCTGGATAGTTTTGTGTCATCCGCAAACACAGATACATTACTTACAACACCCTCCCCTAAGTCATTAATGAACAAGTTAAATAAAAGTGGACCCAACACCGAGCCCTGAGGGACCCCACTAAGAACCTTACTCCAAGTAGAGAATGTACCATTAACAACCACCCTCTGTACCCGATCCTGTAGCCAGTTCCCTATCCATGTGCAAACGACTTCATTAAGCCCAACAGACCTTAGTTTAGAAAGCAGTCGTTTGTGGGGCACGGTATCAAACGCTTTGGCAAAATCCAAATATATCACATCTACTGCCCCCCACTGTCCATCATCTTACTTACCTCTTCATAAAAAGCAATCAAATTTGTCTGGCATGACCTATCCTTCATAAAGCCATGCTGATTGCTGCTCATAATGCCATTCCCTAGGACAAAATTTTGAATGTGATCCCTTAACAAGCCTTCAAATAATTTGCCCACCACAGATGTCAAACTTACTGGCCTATAATTGCCAGGCTGAGATCGTAATCCCTTTTTAAATATTGGGATGACATCAGCTTTCCTCCAATCCATAGGCACCATACCAGATGAAAGTGAATCTGAGAAAATCAGAAATAGGGGATGGTCTAAAACTGAACTAAGCTCTCTTAGAACCCGTGGATGTATACCATCAGGCCCTGGCGCCTTGTTTGCATTAATTTTAATTAAAGCTTTATTAATCATATCCTGAGTCAGCCACTGACTAGATTGAGCAGAGTCAGTGCATCTATGAAGCGAGCCTGGGAACTTAGACTCTATTGTATACACTGAAGAAAAAAACTGATTTAGCACATTTGCCTTTTCAGTATCGGTTACAACCATACTGGTACCATTATTTAATGGAGCAACACTCTCAACGTGCATCTTTTTACTATTGATATATTTAAAAAACTTTTTAGGGTTACTTTTCACCTGCGCCGCAATTAATTCTTCATTTCCTTTCTTTGCCTTCCGGATTGCCGATTTACAACATTTATTACAGTGTTTATATTCATTAAATGCAGCTTCTGTCCCAACAGATTTGTAGTTTTTAAATGCCTTTTTCTTCTTTCCTATTATCTTTTTTATATCTGTATTAAGCCACATAGGCTTATTCTTAGAGCTTCTACATTTACTCCTTAAGGGAATAAATTGAGAACAGTAATGATTTAATATCATTTTAAATGACAACCATTTCTGTTCTGTGGTTTTAGCTGAAAACATAATGCCCCAATCAATACTCTGGAGGGCAGCCCTAAAGGCACTAAAATTAGCTTTTCCAAAATTCATGGTTTTTGTTGCCCCAGTATATATTTGTTTTTTGCACCAGACATAAAATGTAATAACATTATGGTCACTATTACCCAGGGGTTCAATGACTTGCACATTTGCTATAAGTTCTGGGTCATTTGAGATCACTAGATCGAGAATAGCATTTTTTTCTAGTAGGCTCCTCAACAACCTGTGCCATAAAATTGTCTTGCAACAAGTTTATAAACTTATTCCCATTAATTGATCTGGCAGTACTGTTGCTCCAGTCAATATCTGGGTAATTAAAATCCCCCATTATCAGTACTTTTCCCAAACTAGCAGCTTTTCCTATTTTTCCTATTTGTTAGCCTCCTCCTCCTCACTTACATTAGGGGGTCTATAGCATACCCCTACAATTAATTTGCTGGACTTTTTACAATTGGTGAAGAATTCTACCCATAAGACTTCTGCCCCTTCATTCTCTAACATAACCTCCTCCTTTATATAAGCTTTTAAATCCTGCCTAACATACAGACATACCCCTCCTCCTTTTCTATTGCCTCTGTCCCTCCGAAACAAAGTATAGCCGCTGATATTAACTGCCCAGTCATGCGACTCATTCAGCCATGATTCGGCCACACCAATCACATCATATTTTCCCTCAAGCACCAGCACCTCCAGCTCTCCCATTTTAGCAGTCAGACTCCTTGCATTTGTAAACATACATTTAATCTGGGTACCATGATTAACAAATGACATGTGGTCCTCCTTGCCCATAACAATACCCCCAACCAAATCTCCTCCCCCATTTTCCCTTCCTTTGCCCACTATCTCATCTAACCTGTCTTCCCCTGTACCTATTATAGAACCCTCCCCCCCCTCGCCTAGTTTAAACATACAGTAGTTAGTTAGCCAAAATGTAATGTATAAAGGCTGGAGTGACTGGACGTCTAACATAATAGACAGAACACTTCTTCCTGTTTTTCAGCTCTCTTGTTTTCCACTGACTGGTTACCCTGGTTACCAGGCAGTAATCAATCCACGACTTGAGGGAGGCCACACGGACCATAACTGTTGCTTTTGAATCTGAGCTGAATGCTGAGGATCAATTGCAAACTCAACTGAACAGTTATGTCCCATGTGGTCCCCCTTCAAGTCTCTGACTAACTCAAAGTTATATAGACATCCAGTCACTCCAGCCTTTATACATTACATTTTTGGCTAACTAACTATATTAGATACATTTTTTATTTTGCACAGCCTATCTATTTAACCAGTATTTATTTTTATACTGAACTGCTCCTTTAAATCATAGGGTGCAATCTCTTTCTTTATACTGCCATTTCTTGGCAACGGTTAATGCATTTTAAGCAAGCAATGCTAGTAAGTAACACTTACATAAATAGCCTTTATTTCTTGATGGGCATAGCAGCAGCTGAAGATAAAAGGTGAGGAAAAGGGATAGTCACTAGAAACACTAAATGCCATTGCTGTCATGACAAATTTAAGACCTTGTATGTTAAGGCCGTCTTATTTTAATTTTTTTTACTGCCATGTGTGCCAGAAGAAATCCATTAGAAATATTTTATTCTATACAACTTGGCAGACAATGATATAAAATGCTACCAGAGAAGACTGACTCCCTTTCCGTACAATTCATTGTCTTAGTGTTGAAGACCTTCTCAAAAATGTCTTGAACTGTAAATCTGGAATTCTTTTATTGAAACCTTTACTTGTCCCTTGACCCTGTGAAATATTCCAAAAGACCTTTGCTTGTTTATAAACTTTTTGCATTGTTCTACTTTTATTCATTTCATTGTTAGGATTCTTTGCTGAATTGTGTTGTACTGGCTGGATTCTGAAACTCACAAAACCTTTTTATAGTCTTCTGGCATTGCTCCCAGAAGCTCAGACAAACAAGTGGTATTGTTGCTCAATGTTATGCATGTGATACTGAAAATGGTGCTGATGCACACAATCTGTTTTATACCTTGCTTCATTGGAAATATTTTGCATGATTCCAACTTGTAAATTCCTAAGAATGTCCTCCATAAAGATGGTTGAATTGTGAGGCACTTTGTTAAAGGCAACCATTTGTGGTTATAATTGAAGGCAAAGTTGTGCTGTTTCAATATTTAATTTGACTGCTTCAGCTGTTTGCATATTTAATATAAATGGTACAAAAATCATACAATATTAAATACAATAAAAACATGTAACACATATAAAGTGAGCAAAATTGAACTAAAACAAGGAGTTACAGTTGAAAAAAGAAAACCCTGTGCCTGCTGGGGGCCAGGAATTTAGACCAGTGTGGGTGAGGACCTGTTAGTTAAGATAATAAAAGATAAGTGCATAGTTAAAGTAAAAAACAAATTTTTAGTAGATGTGCTTCAAGAATAAAGGGTCTAGTTAGGTCAGTGGTTCTCAACCTGGGGGTTGGGACCCCTTTGGGGGTCGAACAACCCTTTTACAGGGGTCACCTAAGGGGTGTCCAAACTACAAAACCATTGTTCGGACAGGGTGGGTTAAAGAATAGTGTTGCGTCAGCCATTTATTATTAAGGAAATGCACAGTAGCTGACAATTTCAGTGCTATCGGCTGCTTCCGGGTAGTAAGAGAAAGTACTCCAAGCCAAGTAGAGGGATCTGAAGACTGAATGCAACGTCTCCCGATGGGCTTCCTCTGATTGGTGGATTTTTGCTTTTTTTTCTTCTGCCAGACTCCTCGATATTTACATTACATTACAAAGAGCATAGCAAGAAATTCCAGCCTATACTGGCACCGCAGATCCAAATGCCTCTCCTTCACATCCCTACCTCTCAACCTCCTGTCACTCCTTACCAAGGAGTCTCTGCAAATTGGTATAGCACATCTCCCTGAGCAAGAGAAACTCTGGAGATGCTTCCCTGGATTGTGTTTATACTGTGGTAGCGAAACCCACTTTGCTAATAACTGTGCCTTAAAGGAGAAGTCAACCCCTTCGGCGCTAAAATCCCTCCCATGTGTGGTCCCCCCTCCCTCTGGCCAACAACCCCTCCTGGGCAAATGCCCCTAAGATGCTACTTATCCCTTGGCCCAGGTCCTGTCCACGGAGTTCACAGGTGCCACCTTCTCCCGTGCGGTCTTCTTTCTGAATCCATCAGCGTCTTCTGGCGCATGTGCAGTAGGAGCATTTGCCAGTTCAGCTCTATTGCACATGCGCCGAAAGTCACGAAGTTTCCGAAAAAAGAAATTGTGAAACTTTGCGGGGTTAACCTGGCTTTGCCTGCACGATCCTTCCATTGACTTGTCAACCACCAAGATTTCTAATTAGAGTCCTGTCTGCTAATACCATTCATCAGATGACTATATTATCTAAAGATCTCCAATCCTTGTGTACAGAAGTTATTTTGCAAAAAGTCAGCTGAATTTCTCCCTCCTCACCGGCTCTACAACTGCCCCATTGATTGGTGACACCCCCCAAGCTGCTTTAGAAGGGGAAAAATTACACTTTACACTTCAGTATTAGAAAAACAAATAGAAAACAACTATTTGTTTGAAGATGAACAACCCCGCACGTTGAGTTTTTTTGACGCACGCGTCTGTTTTTTTTTACTCCAGCAAATTTTCGGCAGGTGAATTTTCGCTGGCATTTCGCGAATGAATTCGCCCATCGCTAGTAAGGAACAGCTAGGGACAGTGTGATGGCATTTCCTATACTGATGTATCCTGAACTTCAGGGCTGCATTTCATTGCACCTTCCTATTCAGCTCTTAATCAGTCCATGTGCAAAAAAACCTGCTTTACTGTGCATGCACAGTGTCGGACTGGCCTACCAGGATACCAGGAAAAGTCCCGGTGGGCCCAGGTGTCAGTGGGCCCTCATGCTGCTAATTTGGCCAAGTTCATGGCCATTCCCTATTTCTAGAGGCTAAATAGATGGAATAATACAAGAAAATACACTAGGAGAATAGAGGTTGAATGAGTAGAGAAGGAATAATAGTACTGAGAGTTGGCCCCTGGTCTAAAATTTTGTGGTGGGCCCCTAGTGTAAGGTTTTTGGGTGGGCCCCTGATGTCCCAGTCCGACACTGTGCATGCATCAATGGTGGAGGCTATAGTATTCCATTTCCCCTAGCTCCCCTGCCAGCAAGTATCCTGTGGTGGCTTAAGGACCCCCCCCACACACACAAAATTATTTCTACCATATCAGCACCACAGGCCCACCCCCTAAAGCTGCTATCCTAGGCACAGACCCTTAAGTGCCAATATGGTAAAAACAGCCCTGTGCCTTCCTGACCCATAACTTGCATGTTATTTAAATACTGAAGTTAGGGAGCGCTGTGGGTGCAAGGTGCAGTAGGGTCTTTATTTACCACCTGCATATGGCAGACGCTATGTAGAAAGCTACCTTATTGCTCTTGTACATGGATCCAGGGCATATGTAAAAGAGCCTTATACGTAAAAGACTGTGTGAATAGAACAACTTTTGAGTATTTTGCTTTTGACCCTCTCTTTCCAAATGATGTATTACATTAATTTGATATAATTAGTTGATACATTTCTCAGCAGCATCTATGGAATATTAGAAACTATTGTATTGCACCCAACAGATGTCTTAATGACATTTCAGGGATTCTGCTCAGCAGGGACAAAAAAAACAAAAGTATCAACTAAAGCTATCGCTTTAGAACAGTCAAGCGACACCCCCTCCCCCGAGCTGCTTTAGAAAGTGAAAAATGAAACTTTACACTTATAAGAAAAACTGTCACAAATAGAAAATAGCACGTATTTGGGAAAAACACTTCAATTCTGGTTTACATTCTGAAACTCCTTTAATACGAGTGCATTCATATTTGCACAACCACAACTGTATGATCCCCCTGGTTTGTGAATGTGTTGGAGAACAATAAACTCCAGGACCTGAACTTTGGCTCTTTAATTTTGTAATTATATTGGGGGGGGGGGGGTTGGGGTTAAAAAAAATTATCTTGTTCTTACCACAACCCCTTTTTTTGGGATACTGTAAAATGTATTGTCCCTTTAAATAGTATAAAAACAGTATAAAATCATATTTGCATTTATACATGAGTAGGATCTGCTTGCCTCTTTTGCAGTATTTTCCATAAGAGCCCTATATGTTGACCCCTATATGTTATAAAACCGTATCATGGAAAAATATGCAGCAGTGTCTGCTCAAATATAAACTGACCATTATCCCCAAGAGTCTAATAATAAAACAAAATGTGTTCTAGGAAATGGTACTAGGTATGCTAGCAAAACATTCTTTACTATTTATAGTATTTATTGAAAGAAATGATAAAACATCTTACCATTCATGCACCAATATGCTTTGCTAAAATTCTAACTAAATTTGAATTTAAAAAATTTGAATTTCAACGTGATTTTCGGCTATTTCCACTATCGAATAGGCCAACATTCGGTTTAATTCGAATTTGAACCTTTACAGAGATGTTTTAAAGTTTTGGAAATTCGAAGGATTTTCGCCAAAATCGTTCAAGTCGATTCAAACGATTTTTTTTGAAAAAAAAAATTTCTATTCGAGATTCGAACATTAGTAAATCTGCCCCTTAGTTCAGAATTTCTACTTATGCCATAAATGAAGAAAATCTATATTCTATAACTAGTGACATTGTTCGTTTTGTTTTTTTTATGCGTTTGCATTTATTTTTTCTGGAGTAAACATTTTATAAAATCAGTATCACGATTGTGTGAGATGTTTTTTAAAGATCAAATGATACAAGTTTATAAAAGCCACAAAGGTTTTGTTTGTATTCATGGAAACATATCTGACTTCTGATTAACCAAAATATATGATGTTAACCTAAAAGATACTGGGCAGATCAGTCACCATTCTGCACCTGCAACATAACAGGAAACTGGTTCCTTTGCTAAAATAACTGGTTCATAGATGTGTAGCACTGCTGTAAGTTTCACCGTGCTACAGTTCAACAGTGTGACGCTTGCAGACTCACATTTTAACCACACAAAAAAGATGAAAGGATTGATAGATATTTCATTGTAGATAGATATTGTAAAAAACAGACACTCAATTTTCTTTATATACAGAATATAGAATATCCAGTAGTAGTTATGGACATGAAAGGCATCTGCCCTGGGACCTCATAGTTACATATTTAAATTGGGTTGAAAAAAGACAAACTCCATCAAGTTCAACGCCTCCAAATTAAAACCCAGCATACACACACACACACACCCCTACACTCATCCCTTCACACAAACCACCCATAGCTATACTAAATGTAGAGTTTAGTATCAAAATAGCTTTTGATATTATGTCAATCAAAATCATACAATCCCCTTTTGAAAGCATCAACAGAATCAGCCATCACAACATCACTGTCACGGTCGGCACCCTAAACCAGAACAGATGCCAAGTTCCCTGATCTCAGCTCAGCTTCACCAGTAGTGTGACCGCCTTTGGCTTCGGGAGGAGCCCTCAGCTACTCAGATGCCACCTGGACTTATCGAGAGTAACAGGGCGAGGAGTTCTGGCAAGCAAAGGGGCACGACAGTAGATAGTTCATTAGGCCGAAGGTCACGGTACAGCAGGATGAGGCAACAGCGTAGTCAGGCAGGCTGGGTCGAGGCAGGCAGATAACTAGGATCGTCAGGCAGGCAAGGGTCAAAACCGGGTAATCAATCAGAAGGATGAGGCAGAATCAGTAGTCAAATAACAGGTATGGGTCAGGATACGGAAATTCAGAATAGTCAAAGCCAGGCACCACTAGACCACCAGGGTGAGTCACCGTTACAATCACCCAGCAGTGCATTCCACAACCTCACTGTCCTTACTGTGAAGAACCACCTACGCTGCTTCAAATGAAAGTCCTTTTCTTCTAGTCTGAAGGGGTGGCCTCTGGTGCGGTGGTCCGCTTTATGGGTAAAAAGATCCCCTGATATTTGTCTATAAATATAAATGTCCTCTAATGTATTTGTAAAGTGTAATCATGTCCCCTCGCAAGCGCCTTTTTTCCAGAGAAAACAACCCCAACCTCAACAGTCTACCTTCATAATTTAAGTCTTCCATTCCTCTAACTAGTTTAGTTGCACGTCTCTGCACTCTCTCCAGCTGATTTACATCCCTCGTAAGGACTGGAGTCCAAAACTGCACTGCATACTCCAGATGAGGTCTTACTAGGGATGTATAAAGAGGCATACTTATGTTTTCATCCTTTGAGTTTATGCCCTTTTTTATGCAGGAAAGAACCCTATTTGCTTTAGTAGCTACAGAATGACACTGCCCAGAATTAGACAACTTGTTATCTATAAAACCCCCAAGATCCTTCTCACTTAAGGAAACTCCCAACACACTGCCATTTAGTGTATAACTTGCATTTTATATTGTTTTTGCCAAAGTGCATAACCTTGAATTTATCAACATTGAACCTCATTTTCCAGTTTTCTGAACAGTTTCCCAACTTAGACAAATCATTCTGCAAAGTGGCAGCATCCTGCATGGAACCTATAGTTCTGCACAATTTAGCACAATCTGCAAAAATAGAAACCGTACTTTCAATGCCCATATCCAGATCATTAATAAACAAGTTGAAAAGCAAGGGACCCAGTACAGAGCCCTGTGATACCCCACTAACAACACTGGTCCAATTAGAAAATGTTCCATTTACCACCACTCTTTGTAGTCTATCTTTTAGCCAGTTCTCTATTGAGTTACATTCCAGGCCAACATTCCTTAATTTAACCAGTAACCTTCGGTGTGGCACTGTATCAAATGCTTTAGCGAAGTCTAAGTAAATCACATCCACAGCCATCCCAGAATCGAGGTCCCTGCTTACCTTCTCATAAAATGAAATTAAGTTAGTCTGGCATGGGTACCAGCACATGCAATTCTGGTCACGTTTGATGTCGAGAGCCTCTACACCTCCATCCCACATGATGGGGGTTTGGAGGCTGTCCGCATCGAACTGATGACAGATGGGACTATGGATGGGTCTCAAAACATTTTTGTGACGCAATGCTTGGAAATGGTACTCTATAATAACTACTTTATGTTTCAGGATGATTACTACATCCAAAAGAGGGGGACAGCAATGGGATCCAATGTGGCCCCGTCATATGCGAACATTTTTATGAACAATTTTTAAGTAAAATTTATATACTCCAATAGATTATTTAAACAGCATTGCATAGCTTGGTTTCTTTCATCGATGACGTGTTTGCAATATGGACGGGGCCACCTTGGACCCTAAATGCTTTTCATGAGGAAATTAATGCTGCTTTACCTTTCATTAATTTCACTTTACACTCGGATAGTGAGCAAATTGCGTTTCTGGACACCTTAGTCCTGAGAAGGGGTGGAAACCTGATGACTAACCCCTTATCGATTTTCGCTTGTCTGATGATTTTTTGCATGATTCGGCTGTCCCAGCTAACTTGAAAGCCTTAAAAGCACGTCTTTTCTTACCCACCTCAACACCAACACTTCTATTGAACCAAAAAGGTTTTGCTTTGCAACAACATTCCTTGCTTACAAGCGGAATAAACTGACGTATATTTATTAAGCAGACTTCCCATTTTTGTTCAGTGTTTAACCCTGTGAAAAGCATTTCTCACTTAATATGTT
>CM044444.1:52363781-52434108 GCA_024363595.1 Xenopus borealis
ATAATTGAATCCCCTACAACCACAATCTGCTTAGGCCTGACTCTGCTCTCCTCCCCACAGCTACTAGAGAAACTGGTCTCCCCGCTGTTAGAGAGGTCAGCCCCATCTAGAATTGCCAGTCCAGAGTTCACACTCCCATCATCTTCACACAATCTGGCAAAGCTGTTGGGAATGTCCAATCTGTGACCCTGAAGGTCTTCTGCTATTATAATTCGGTTAGCTTCTGTAGGAGCTTCTCTAGCCTGGCATTATTATTATTCAGTACACAAAATATTCCAAAAACAAAGGCATTCCGAAGGCTTTTTGGACTTTATGATTAAAAATGTATTTATGTAAGACAACAATGTACTGTTCATGTATGGAATCTGTTATGTAGAAATTGTTATTCAGGAAGCTCTAAAATACAGCAGTGCCATATTTCATAGTGCTCCAAGTAGACAAGCAAATCCATGACTGTCCTTGTGCACTATAATGAGAGAGTACCTCTATAGCATCCATTTACCTTTTTCTCATACCGCATGGAGTATTTTCTCAACTGTTGAGAAGCGGTTTGTATAAAAAATGCAAATGTACACATTTCTGTAAAATGTTATAACAGATTGCTTACAGCATTCAGATATTTTTATGGTAGTTCCCACTAATATATAGAAATGTAAATATGAGCAGATCAAAAGTAATGTGTAAAACAACAAAAAAAGAAATGTAGGAACTTTTTTATTAGCTTCTAGTTCTCAAACTCTAGCCTTTCTGTTCTGCAAATCCAATTCTAAATATTTAGTGACTGTAAGAAATTAAGGAAAAAAAATAGAGAAGCACTGGATTAAACAGAGGCTCTCAAGCTGATTGGTTGGAAATTGTGTGATTTAGCCATCCATATAAATACCTAAATAGCATTCTTCTGTTGTATAGTCCGTAGGTGGATCTACTGATGCCAAATATATTCTTTCAGGTCAGTTGATCAGACTGTCTGACCAAATATGAATGACATTACCACTTCTAGTTGCAAGGTGTAATCCTGACAGTTGTAGCCATGGTAGTTCAATATAATAGCCAGTTTACATCAGCTACAGGCAAGCACTGACACCGATGAACTTTTTTTCCTAAAAACAAGGACACATTACCATTAACATTTTATTACAGGGTTTGTTTAGAGTAGCTTGTTTTCCAGGGATGGTAACCATTAAACTTGAAGTAGTATAAATGTGGCCATTATTTTAGAGGATCAAAACATGTTGATCCTTTAAGACAGTAGTTTCCAAACTGTGTGGATGCCTCTCTGGATGGATTTAAAGCAATTGGGCTCAGACTTTTATAACTGTTTAAAGGCTGCTCATTGCCTATTAGTAATATGGAAGAGATGGAATGTTAGGTGTTTTCTGCTCCCCAAAAATGTGGGTGGAGTGTAATCCCTATCTGTTCTTGGATGACCTGAAAGCTGATAGGGCCTGGCACTGCAGTATAGTTATTTGATCTGTATTTTCTACAGGCCAATCAATCAGTTTGGAGCAATCAGCACATTGTCATGTGTGAACAGACTGAACAAAATCCGAAAGATAACCTGAAAATTAGCCCGTGTGTGCTACTATTTATTTCAGCTTATCAGTAGCAGCTGTTTTAGTTGTCGTCTTAAACCCTGTAATTACTAAAGTAGATAAATAGGAACTAGAGCTCATTACATACGTTGCTAAGTCTCCTCCAGCATTTTTCAGAGTTGACAAGGCATTTCCACTTAAGTGATAGGCTACATGGCCAGCTTTGGGCTATGTCAAGCACCTAAAATGTGATTTGTTGTTGAATACACTAATTGAAGCATCTTATAAGTTCAGTATCCATTTGTATCTCATAATAAGTCTATGCAGACCCAATGGATGGGGTCTGATGAATTGTCCCAAGCAGTCTTTAGCCAGCATGAATTAATTGATATCTAACTAAGCTTTGCTCAGACATTAATCGGGGAGTCCATCATTTGGGTCCAAACATGTCATAAATGGCTCAGTGAGTCCTGAATATTGATTATTTTGTGAAAATATTAGTCGGTATGTTAATTAGGTTCATTAACCTGAAATTTAGTTGTGCCTAAAATGCTTGGTCACCTTTTATCAGATGTCTCTCTGGACAAAATAACCCATCCATCTGGGCCAAACTTAGCAATTAACTTTTTTATGGGCCTTGCACATAGAATGCTCAGTTAACTCATGCAGTGCCCAAAGCTTTTTATAGTTACACTGCTCAGAGTTTTAGGTATATATTTTACAAGTTTAGCTGTCAGGAATTGTGTAGGAAAACAGTGGAAGGAAAGAGGAATTTGGTTTATCTTTTGCTTTGAAAATTATTTAGCATATTGTATTAATTATACATAGGGACCCATTAACTAAGGGTTGAAGTGAATATTCTAATCAAATTTGAATTTAAAAAATTAGAATTTCGAAGTAATTTTGGGCTATTTCAACTATGGAATAGGCCAAAATTTTATTTGAATAGAATAATTTTGAAAATTTTAATTTTTAAAGTACTGGCCCTTTAAAATCCTTCAAATTTGTTTACATGCCCTTGTGATTTGGCCTGATAACATGCACACAACTTGACACAAAAGGGTCAGAATGGCTATTAAAGTTAACCATCTTCACCTGTGATCTGCTTGTAATTAGTGGGTGTGTATAAAAGGTCAATGACTTTCTGGACTCCTGATAGACCCTTGCATCTTTCATCCAGTGCTGCACTGATGTTTTTTTGGATTCTAAGTCATGAGGAAAGCAAAAGAATTGTAAAAGGATCTGTGGGAAAAGGTAGTTGAACTCTATAAGGCTGGGGACAGACAGGGAGATTCGGGGAGATTCTGTCGCCTGGCGTTTAATAGCAGGCGACAATCTCCCCGAACTTCCTTCTCCCTGTCCGTCGCTAGTTTAAATGGAAAATCGCCAGCGCTGTGCACACGCGGCACGGCGATTTCCGGATTTAACTAGCGACGGACAGGTAGAAGGAAGTTCGGGGAGATTGCCGCCTGCTATTAAACGCCAGGCGACAGAATCTCCCCAAATCTCCCTGTCTGTCCCCAGCCTAAAACAGGAAAGGGATATAAGAAAATATCAAAGGAATTGAGAATGCCAATCAGCAGTGTTCAAACTCTAATTAAGAAGTGGAAAATTAGGTGTTCTGTTAAAACCAAACCAAATAAAACAAAAATTTCAGCCACAACTGCCAGAAAAAATTTTCAGGGTGCACGGAAAAACCCACAAATAACTTCAAGATGCACAATAAGGAGGCATGGTCGAGTTGCCAGAAGTCATTATTACACAAATGGCAAAAAGTATCCCGCTTACAATATGCCAAACACCACAGAGACAAGCCTCAAACCTTCTGGCACAAAGTCATTTGGAGTGATGAGACTAAAATGTAACTTTATGGCCACAACCATAAACGCTACATTTGGAGAGGAGTCAACAAGGCCTATGATGAAAGGTACACTATTGGCTACAGCAAAATAAAGTGAAAGTAGAGTAGAGTGGCCATCTCAGTCTCCTGATCGCAGTATCATCAAGCCACTCTGGAGAGACCTCAAACATGCTGTTCATGCACGACAGCCCAAGAATTTATGGGAACTGGAGGCTTTTTTGAAGAATAGGTAGCTTTACTGTCTGAGAAGATAAAGAGCCTCATCCACAACTACCACAAGAGACTTCAAGCTGTCATTGATATTAAAGGGGCAAAACACTGTATTAAGAACTGGGGTATGTAAACTTTTGATCACAGTAATTTGGGTAGTTTGTGTAGTGATTATGAATTAAAAAGAGTAAACACAGTTGTCTGATAATAAATGGCTTCAGTCAATCACTAACCGTGAGTGAAAAAACGTTTTTATCATTCATATTCTCTGACAAATGGTTAAAGGGCAAGGAAAGACAAAGAAATAAAATCCCATTTTTACTTTCTTTAATGAAAAAGAAACCTATCTCCAATATACTTTAATTAAAAAATGTGTACTGTTTTTATAAGAAACCTGACTGTATGCAGTGAAATTCTACCTTCATTTAGTGCTATGGATAGGAATTGTCAGACGGTCCCTAACTTCTGGCAGGGAAAGAATCATACTTATGAACAGCAGGGGGAGCCCCTGCCTTACTTACCATCCATGCAGAACTCAAGCAGCTTTGTTTTTTTATCATTTATTACGATCCCTAAGAAGCCCAGACCACACTGAGCATGTGTATGTAGTCCAGTCTTGCAAAGATGTATAACAAAGTTACAAGATGACAGCCCCCTATTGCCAACTTTGAAAGCATAAATAATTTGTTTGATTAGGCTTGTGGTGCAGTAAGTTCATGTTTATGCTTAAACAAACAATATGATGCCTATATTCTATCATTTGCCAAAAGTGCACAAGGGAATAGTGCCACCAATGGGTAGACCGATAGTTTCAGGCATCAATTCTTTAAATGAGAAATTATCGGAACTAATTGATCTGTATTTGCAACCATTAGTGAAAAGACTGACCTCATTCTTACAGGATACAAAGCAGGTAATTAAAATTTTTGAATGCTTTGAATGGAAAAGGAGTTATACATGTGCAACGGCAGATGTCACCAGCCTATACTCGTGTGTACATCATGATAAGGGTTTAAAGGCAATTGAATATCACTTACAACGATATAGTAACTATAATGAAGAAACCAGGAATATTATTCTTGAGGCCACAGAGTATTTGTTAAAGCACAATTTTTTTTAATTTAATGACACTTATTATCTCCAAAAATGTGGGACCTCAATGGGTGCGAAATTCGCACCAACATATGCCAACCTCTATATGGGTTGGTGGGAGGAAGAACACATCTATGGAGGTAATCAGATGAACACGAGGGATATAATTATATATAAACGCTATATTGACAATTTCATTTTTGTATGGAATGGTGATGGGAATAACTGTAAAAAATTTATTGAAACACTAAATATTAATGAATATAATTTAAAATTCACTAGCACAATTGAAAAAGAGAAAATTGCCTTTTTAGACTTAGAGTTATCCTTTCAAGGTAAAAAGGTGTAAATGACAGTTCACAAAAAGGAATGGGTTGGAAACTCGTTACTGCATGGCCCAGTCCTGCAGGTTGCGGGATCAGTTTCGGGAAAGGGGATACTCCCAAGACACATTGGACATTGCATTTAACAAAGCTCTAAAAAAAGATAGAATTACATTATTGATAATAAACTCAAAAGAAAGCAGGAAGGACAAGGGAGACCATATTTTATTACCACATATAGTTTACAATACAGGAGAATAAAACAAATAATTAAGAGACATTTACCAATACTGTATAATGATGAAAAATTAAAAGGGATTCTAAAAAATGGATGTGAATTTGTGAGCAGAAGAGCACCAACTCTGGCAAGAACATTAGCACCAAGTGAATTTAAAGCAAATAAAGTACAGAAAAATTGGCTTCCAATAAAAGGAACATATCGATGTGGAGCATCCCGTTGTGTTACATGCACTCGGGTACACATGTCGAAAACGTTTAAGAGCACTAGAACTAAAAAAGAATATGAAATAAATACATTCATTAACTGTAATACAAAATATGTAGTGTATTTACTAACATGTATGAAGTGCGAGGTGCAATATGTGGGAAGTACAGCACGCCCACTAAAAAATAGAATGCGTGAACACATTTACCAAATCACCTCCAAAAGCCAAACAACTACAGTGTCAAAACATTTCTTAGAATGTAATGGTGGGGATCCATCATTTTTGTGTATTCAGGGTATAGAAAGCATCCAAACATCTAGTAGAGGTGGTGATAAATTAAGAAAATTGTTGCAAACTGAGGTAAAATGGATCTTTCATTTAGATACTAGAGAGCCCAATGGGTTAAATGTGAGGTGGGATGTTAATTGTTTTATTTAAGATACAAAACAACATTTTCAAATAGAGACCGGCATTTTTGGCTTCCACTTCTTCCCTTTTATATTTATATTAAGATTTACATGAAAATATATTAAAATGCATAAATAAAGCCTGATACAGATTAGATGATAATTGTAAATGAATGCAAAAAAAGAGATGTGGGTTAGCTTATAAAGTGGTGAACTTATGAAGTAGCCAGATACTCCGTTGCAAATGAAAATAAAAAGTAATAAATTAGAGAATACGGATTAAACTAAAAAGGAAACAATGTAACGTTGATAGTGTTATTATGAACCGATTGAAGTATGAGAATATGCAATGCATTTTATGGAACTAATGTAAACGAACTAAATTGTAATCAAACTAAAATTTATGGAACTAATGTAAACAAACTAAATTGTAATCAAAGTAAAATTCCACTAGAGAGAAAGTAGAAAGGGTTAACCAGTGTGAGTTAACAAAAAAACGTCAAGAGTGACGTAGAATTAGACTGCCTTTTAAAAATGGTGATGGTAGTGTTAGGTGATGTGTGTGGAATAAAGTCTTTTTAACCGAAGTATACCTTTGTCCGGTGGATCCTTGGAAGTGCATGCCAAAGGTGGAAGTGATACGGCATGTTTATGCTTAGTATACAAAATACAGCATTTCTAGCGTTATTCTATTTTAGACTTTCCTTGCCCTTTGAGAAATCATAAACTCTGCCAGGGTATGTAAAGTTATGAGAACAACCAGGGCCGCCATTAGGGGGGGGGGAAAGGGGGGAAAGGGGGGACAAGTGTCCCGGGGCTGAAGGGGGGCCTGGCAGTGCTGCACTTTTCGAAGTTGTGAAAATTTGTGAAATGTTCTGTTCTTTAATGAACTGTGAAGAAGCTAATCTGTCTTGTGATGCGGTCGGTTTACCAAAAATAAAGATATAAAATTTAATTTATTCTTGCAAAAAATAGCTTTTCGCCTATAGAATGAATTAATTTTAGTTTATCATTTTTTCTTGTTTTCGCACTGATGCTTATATTTAAGAGGTCAGACCTGCTGAGATCTAATCAGACCAACAATTACATCCTTGTTTGTGTGAATAGTGCCACGAACGCCGCCCAGAGCCTTTCCAGGAGCTCCGGGCGGCACGTCCTTTCTTCTCGGCACTTCCAAGATGGCGGTGCCCATAACCGCCACGTGGTTGCGGCTCAGCCTGTGACATCATCACATTGTGCCAAATTCAAAATAAAAAGACGCTAAAGACATGAACTTAGCTCTGTGATTGCCAAACCTCTATACTTAATTTTTCAGGATTCATTGAGGTCTGGCATGGTGCCGAGAGACTGGCGAATTGCTAATGTGGTGCCGCTATTCAAAAAGGGATCCCATTCTCAGCCTCAAAACTATAGGCCAGTTAGTCTGACATCAGTGGTAGGAAAGCTTTTTGAAGGATTAATAAAGGATAGGATACTGGACTTCATAGCAAATAAAAATACTATGAGTTTGTGCCAGCATGGTTTTATGCGTAATAGATCTTGCCAGACTAACTTAATTTCTTTTTATGAGAAGGTAAGCAGGGACCTCGATTCTGGGATGGCAGTGGATGTGATTTAGTGTGTTGGGAGTTTCCTTAAGTGAGAAGGAGCTTGGGGTTTTTATAGATAACAAGTTGTCTAATTCTGGGCAGTGTCATTCTGTAGCTACTAAAGCAAATAAAGTTCTGTCTTGCATAAAAAAGGGCATAAACTCAAGGGATGAAACCATAATTATACCTCTTTAAAGATCCCTAATAAGGCCTCATCTGGAGTATGCAGTGCAGTTTTGGACTCCAGTCCTTAGGAGGGATGTAAATGAGCTGGAGAGAGTGCAGAGACGTGCAACTAAACTGGTTAGAGGGATGGAAGACTTCAATTATGAGGGGAGACTGTCCAGGTTGGGGTTGTTTTCTCTGGAAAAAAGGTGCTTGCAAGGGGACATGATTACACTTTGCAAATATATTCGAGGACATTATAGACAAATATCAGGGGACCTTTTTACCCATAAAGAAGATCACCGCACCAGAGGCCACCCCTTCAGACTAGAAGAAAAGGACTTTCATTTGAAGCAGCGTAGGTGGTTCTTCACAGTCAGGACGGTGAGGTTGTGGAATGCACTGCCGGGTGATGTTGTGATGGCTCATTCTGTTGATGCTTTTAAGAGGGGTTTGGATGATTTTTTGTACAGACATAATATCAAAGGCTATTTTGATACTAAACTCTACAGTTAGTATAGCTATGGGCATAAATGGTTTGTGTTTGAAAGAGTGGAGATGTGTGTGTGTATGCTGGGTTTTTAATTTGGAGGGGTTGAACTTGATGGACTCTGTCTTTTTTCAACCCAATTTAACTATGTAACTATGTGGGTTCGATGCCCAAGTATAGCTCTTCGTGCTCGAAGCTCCTGGGTGTTCCTATATTACTGTTTTGTTCCTGTTATTGCCCTGTTGGCCTGATTCCTGACCTTGCTTCCGTACTGCCTGCCTTTTTGAACCTTTGCCTGGAGTTTTACTATTCTTTTGAACTTTCTCATTGTACTGTGCCTTGGACTCTCTGGAAGGGCTTCCTCCTATAACCTGACTACCTCCTCGAGGGAGCCACTGGCCCCCCTGACAAATAGAAACCATCTTCAACTTCACTTCCTTGAGTTTTTAAATTTTGATTAATTTCCCCCATGTAATGTAATTTAGCATGTTTTATTACAATTTGGTGGGCCATTAAATAACTTCACAGAACTTGCTCAGGTTTCCAACTAAGTTATTATCCTTTATTTTAACTTTAAACACACTTTCTAAGGTTAATAGCGCAAGACTCCAACAGGAAATCAGCACCTGTCATCTTTCTCAGAACTTAATGGAGCATACCGAACCTTGTTGTTGCAATCGCAGGTCATGCCAAATATAGCTAAAAAAGTACAGCAGTGGTAGTTGACCTGTTTTATGAGCTGGGGAAGCAATAATTAACATTCTAAGAAGGCTGACATGGTCTGTTGTTAAACAATAGTTTCCCTAAAACATAGTAAGTTAGGCTGAAAAAAGACTTGCGTCCATCAAGTTCAACCTTTTTTTTTTTATTTTATTTTAACTGCCTAACTGCTAGTTGATCCAGAGGAAGGCAAAAAACCCCATCCTAAGCCTCTCCAATTTGCCTCAGAGGGGGAAAAAATTCCTTCTTGACTCCAAAAAGGCAATCGGACTAGTCCCTGGATCAACTTGTATAATGAACTATCTTCCATAACCCTGTATTCCCTCACTTGCTAAAAAGCCATCCAACCCCTTCTTAAAGCTATCTAATGTATCAGCCAGTACAACAGTTTCAGGGAGAGAATTCCACATCTTCACAGCTCTCACTGTAAAAAACCCCTTCCGAATATTTAGGACGGAACCTCTTTTCTTCTAAACGGAAAAAAGCACTTTTTGATTGTTCTGTATAAAAATTAACTTAGCTTTTTATTTTTTTTTATATTTTCACGCAGATTCAGAACTCGGTACCCAATTATCAGCATTCAAATGTGTCATGTGGATTTCCAGTAAATCATTGGCACCAGAAATTTGAAAATCAGTGCCATGAACGTGCTATTCAGGAGGTACCATCAGTCTCCTACCATGCAGGTAAAATTGTCTTATACTCTTTGTGACTCCTTTTTTACACGCATTTGCAGTTCATTAATTAGTGGTGACCATGATTTTTGTACTGACGAGCATGGATTTGTAAATATGCAGCTACCTTTTAGGGCATTGTGGTGCCTTCTGTGATTAAGCTAAATTAGTGACAAGCATGGGCCTGCTGGAAAAATGGAATTACCAACATTCATTGGCTAGATTCCTATACGTAATAGAAGGAAAAGGTGCTGCAGAGTACAAATGTAGAAAACTCACCAAATTTAACCAGTGGTCCAGGCACACCAGCCCCAGACCTTCAGCTTCAGGGAGCAGCAATTCAAGCCATGACTAAGTGCATACAGGGCAAAAAACAAGTAGGGCTTATGGTTTAAGTTTTAAAGTTCACAAATATTGTTTTTACAATATTTCTGGGGCCCTGTGGAATCTTTTGAGTGCAGAATAGCCCCAATTGTTCTATTTTTGCCTCATTTTAGATTCCTATATGTAACCAAAAGACTGGCTACTCTGTGCATCACATAGGATCTTTGCTTACTGGATCTGGAGGATTATATTTAAAAAAAATATGTACAATATGTGGAATCATTGTAGTTGCACTGCAGCAATATATGGGAAAACATACTCATTATATATGGGGACAGGGGACTTTATATTTCCAAGCAGATCCTCTCAGGCGAGTAAGTGTAAGTGATAGTCGTTGCTTATTATTAGTCCAAACACTCACTAGCTGTCTAAGCCAAAACAGGGATATAGAATCGTAAGCTCTTTTGAGCAGGGCTCTCTTTACATCTTGTATCATGTATTGGTTGTATCTTTGGATTTAATGTGTGTATTCAGTCTATACACCTATTTAATGTACAGTGTTGCAAAAAATTATAGAGAAATAGTATTAGTTACTAAGGCCTTTATTTTAACGCTGCAGATTCTGAACCCAGTGTGAATGATTAATAAGATAGAAAATATTTTATGCTCCAAATCTTTGCTATAGTTCAACATTTTATTGAAGTTTTGCAAGACAACAAGCAGAATTCTGAGATGCATCTCAACAGAATGCAGAAACTAGAATATAACCTTTGCTATAGATTCATCATTCTTCCAGTATTTCCCATATAGTTTATGCTTTTGTAAATGTTAGATGAAATGAGTAATATGTACTGTAGTTCTGTGTATGTAAGAAAGAATGATTTGCTTTTGGTTATGCATTGATCAGTAGACAAATTATTCCCCTCAAGATGTGGTTTGTTAGTCACACCCATTATTACTGGTAAGCTTTTCTCACTTTTACTCAAATTTACTGTGAATTATGCAACGGTTATTCAATTTAACCTATTGTATATATTAGTCTTTTTTTCTTTCATAAAGACACCTGACAATCTCTGCCTTTTTACCATTGTTTTATGATAGGCTGTATTTTTACTTTTTTTCAGTACTACCTATCATGTCTATTTACTATAAAAATATGTTATAACTAACACATCCTGTGAAACAATTCTGCTCGAATCTTGTATAAATCTAATTTTAAATTGTCATGGTCTCATCACACTATTTACAAAAAACAGCTTTGCACATCCTGACGTAAATTAAATACAAAGATCACTGCACCAGAGGCCACCCCTTCAGACTAGAAGAAAAGGACTTTCATTTGAAGCTCGTAGGTGGTTCTTCACAGTGAGGACAGTGAGGTTGTGGAATGCACTGCTGGGTGATGTTGTGATGGCTCATTCTGTTGATGCTTTTAAGAGGGGCTTGGATGATTTTTTGGAAAGACATAATATCAAAGGCTATTTTGATACTAAACTCTACAGTTAGTATAGATATGGGCATATATGGTTTGTGTGAAAAAGTGGAGGTGTGTATGTGTATGCTGGGTTTTAATTTGGACTGGTTGAACTTGATGGACTTTGTCTTTTTTAAACCCAATTTAACTATGTAACTATGTAACCTGGTGCTCAAAGGTAGAGGTTGAGCCACCTCACAAAAACACTTCCGTAGGAAAAAATCCAATGGCACACAGGATTGCCTTAAACATGGAAGGCAATCTTGCTTGCATCAATCCTGTGTGCCACTGGATTTTTTCCTACTCATCATAGTATTTAACAAGCCTGTGAAGTAAAATCCTTCAAATTCGAAGGATTTCACCGCAATTCGATCGATCGAACGAATAAAAAAAATTTGATCAATCGAAAAAAATGCTTTGAATCAATCGATTTTTTTGATTGACCAAATTTTTTTTATTAGATCAAAAATAATGATACCAAATTCAGCAGCTTGGATCTGGCGAACTAGGTGGTTGAATAAAATTTTAAAGGGAAAGTACTTCGACCATCGAATAGTCGATTAAAATAAATTTGAATATTCAAATTATTCGAATATTCAATGGTCAAATTTGCCTAATTTGCATATTTGAAGATCCGTATTCAAATTTTTTTAAAATTCGATCCAACTTCGAATACTTCATGTGAATTTAGTAAATCTGCCCCATTGTGTTAGTACAGGGGTGCACAAAAGGTAGATTGGGATCTACCAGTAGATCTTTAGCTGGTGATCAGTAGATCTCAAAACACTGTCAACCAACAGCCTGTCCATATCGCCCTCATATATAATTCTTTTCATTCAGATATTTATTACATTAAGGTTACATAAGAAATAGTTGTTTGTTAAATTTAGCAATATACTTTTAACAATGATTTTATGGATGTAGATCATAATGGGACATCATCACTAAAAGTAGACCTTGAAATAGTAAAGTATGGGCACTCCTGTATTAGTTGTTTTAGAAATCTGAAGACTGAATAAAATATCCTGGAGTGCTTTGTTATTAAAATATCTTAAAACTAGATAATATTTTAAAGTGTTGACTAGTTGTACTGTATTGTGATTAAAAACTTAAGGTCAGGGAACTGATGAGTCTTATCACTAGAAACATTACTTAAAACCTATACAAATCCTTCTATGTGAAACACTAATCAAAACATAGTGGGATTTGCCAGAAATTATTCTTTTCAAAGACAGTCTATCATGGCATTATCCTGGTTGATCAATTTTTTTTCACTTGAGTAGAACCGACTGCTTACTAACAGGATTGTGAGAAAAATAATGTTTTGCCTGATTTGCCCATCAAAGTGATGGGCAAAGCTTGGTTGGATCCATGGTTGGATATCTGAACCATACTGAATCATGTGGGCCTTGTCCAGAACACCAAGCTGGGGACCACATCAATAGCCAGACTGAACCTTGTCGAAAAAAGTACTAAGTAGTTGCTGAAGAAATGTGTACTATAGAGAGCTGAGCGGGGATTTGGAATGATGCAGACTTGGCTTGCCTTTACCATAACCTTTTTGCAGTAAGATGAACAAAAACACAATGGTGAGCAGAATTTGTTAAGTTTTATTGTTTATTATTTATATATATATATATATATATATATATATATATATATATATATATATATATATATATATATATATATATATATATATATATATATTCTATACCTAAATTACCATTGACCAAAAGTTGTTTATCATCCATTGCAGGATACATCCATTGGTTTTCTTATTACATGTACAAAGATATACCATACAACAATGCTATCATATGTATTATTTTGTATCAAACACAACAATATAGGAAATTATTAGAATATAGTGTACCATAAACACCTGCATTTTGTTTCAAGCATAACTTTCTTTTTGCAGTTAATTTTGACTTTTCATACTATTATAACTGGTAGTAGGACCATATTAACTTGCTTTTGGCTTTCCCAGAGTAGGCTTCCAATAAGTGGGTGAAACAACTAATGTCATAAGTCATTTTTGTGGCAGCATTACCTTTTACAGAGCTGCTGAATAAAATCCCTTCCAGTATAGACACAGAGATGTATAACCTAATCCCTCTAATGTACATGCACATGTATTGCTTCTTCACTTGTATGGGCTTCTTCTCTATACATGTTATTGTCACCTGAAAGTGGGTAGGCCTAGACTTTAAAACCTAGGAAGCGATTATGTACTATATTATAAACCGTATTGTACTCAGTGCAAATATAGCAATGGGCCTATATGGTTTGTGTGAAAGAGTGGAGGTGTGAAAGAATGGAGATGTGTGTGTGTGTGTGTGTGTGTGTGTGTGTATGGATGCTGGGTTTTTGATTTGGAGGGGTTGAACTTGATGGACTTGATGGATGTCTTTTTTTCAACCCAATTTAACTATGTAACTATGTAACTAAATACAGTATTTTCTACCTGAAGCCTTTTATGATGTTGGAACTCAGCTAGCTGCCCTGTTAATCACAAAATCCTAAACTTGTGCTTCTGATCTAGTACCTGCAAACAGGAGCTCTTGATACAATGTTGCACATAATAAGTTGGCCATATACATACCATTGGTCACAGAAAAGATTGTTCAGCTAGCTAGCTGACATTTAGAGCTGAATCATCAGGTGGAAACAATAGAATTCTACCTGTATCTAACCATTCAACAGAAAACATTGGCCAATGTTCAAAATTTTACGATCAGTGAGCCGGCAGATATCCAAATACTTTGACGATAATGGTTGCCTTGTCTTCCGCCATGCTTGCACCAAATATCATATGAATCTTTGTTTCATACAATAATATCTGTCTATGTATGGTCTACTTGAGGAAGATGTTTGTGCAACACTCATTCCTTTGCTTCTGTCCTTTTACTTTGGAATGGCCAACCCAAAATATAAGTAGTTTAGCTTCTTTAAGATACCAGGACTATTCAGATTATATCATATTTGTAATAGAAGGAAAACTGAAGAATGTCCTTAAAGGGAAAGCTGTGAGAAAGGAACAACCAATTCATTTACATTTAAAGATAGCTCTGTAATAAAACGTGCCATGTTGTCTACAGCTCTAGTCACCCAAAACAACCAAACAGCAGATATCAATTACCAGTCTGTTACATAAAGATAATATTTGACTGATTGCTTTGAATGACTAGACCTGGATAAAGTTTGTACATTATCCTGGGTTTTCAGATTCAAGATTTTCCTAAACTTGATCAAGAAAAACAATCGCAATTATGTTGAGTTTTTTCCACAATTTTCTCAACTACTTATATATCTTTAAAAACCTTGAACTACAAATTCACACTAAAATCTAGTTGCCAGGAAAAGCACACTTTTGAATTCATTTTTAAAAGTGGCCATTATAAAATTGCTTGACTTTGCACCATGTAGTATATTACAGTATTAATGAGTTAATGATGTCTTCATTTATGAATAACTGATTCACACTGGTGCTCGTCACTGGCAACCAAAGTGATTAATTCCAATATACAAGCTGAGTGAATCAGGAAGCATGCAAATAGCAGAATACCTGCTTTAAATATTTATTGTGTTGCACAATAAATATTTAAAGCAGGTATTCTGCTATTTGCATGCTTCCTGATTCACTCATCTTGTATATTGGAATTAATCACTTTGGTTGCCAGTGACGAGCACCAGTGTGAATCAAGGCTACCTTAACAGCACCTGGCGTTTGTGTGTTACTCCGTATGTGGTTGCTATAGGTGACTAGTAGAAACTTTTTTTATTAATGCTTTAGTGGGCATCACTAAAGCATTAATAAAGGCTTTGTAACCACAAGAAGAGTTTGATGGTGCTGTTCAAAAAGTTTCTACCATGTAATATTGGCAATGGAAAGTGGTCTTTGTAGAAAGTGCACCATTTGTACATGGAAGTGAGAATCGATGTGCTGACTACTCCTCTACTACAGCTACAGGTGACTAGACCTAGGAAAAATTTTGTACATTTTATTGCTTGGCCTAACGACATGATCCATATATATTTCTAGGATCCTCCACTCCATTCCAAGGGGCCCTGCGGCCATGAGGCAAGGAGCCGAATGTGCTTTTCCACAGGGCAAAGTGTCAAAAAATCCTTTTATTAATGGTCCATTAAAAGTCATTTCATGATTAGACACAATACAGGATTTTAGAATTTAGATGTACATAGTCACCTAATGTGTTTTAAGCCTCTATTAGGCTCTTCATCAGAGGTATTGAATTAATTTCAGTTATATAACATACCACAGTAGAATCTGATAATAATGACAATCATACTATTGAATTTTAGAGAAATAGCTTCCTATCTTTACATATATAGTAGAACCCCACTAAAAAGTCATTTACAATTTGTCAAAATAACAATATTGGATACACAGGTATGGGATCAGTTATCCGGAATCCTGTTATCCAGAAAGATCTGAATTATGGAAAGCCCATCTCCCATAGACTCCATTATAATCAAATAATCCAAATTTTTTAAAATGATTTCCTTTTTCTCCATAATAATAAAACAATACCAAACAAATAATCATTATTGGAAGCAGAACCAGCCTATTGGTTTTATTTAATGTCTAAATGATTTTCTTAAGCGTTAAGATATGAAGGTTCAAATTTTTGGAAAGATCTGTTATCTGGAAAGCTACAGGTCCTGAGCATTCTGGATAACAGGTCCCATACCTTTACTATGCGGCAAATGGACTGAAAGCTGATATAAAACAGTCTTTTCCCTTTGTAATGTAGGTGCCATTTTTGCTAAACAATAATAAGAAAAAAAGAGGCTCACCAGACCCAGTATACTAAGGCACACTTATCCCTTATTGCCATACATTTTATTGGTATATAGTTATATGAAGCATGATGTAGCATATACATGCTAATTCATGAAAGGAATTGCTAGAAAAGCATGGCAGTTTCCAGCTCCTTTCTTGGAGGACATATCTGTTAAAATCCTAAAACTGTAAATTGTTCACTTTAACTTGATAAAAATACAATAAGCTTTTTGGCTCATGAGGCTGTGCCACTCAACCCATCTAGTTTGTGACCTCTTTAGTGGGTAACTTTTCCCAGGCCTTTTCTTCCAGGCTCCAGTCCAGACCTTTTTAAAGCCATCAGTTAGAAATAAATAAATAAATGCATTCTTCCAGCTGTGCTAAATTTTCCAAACACTGCTTAAATGTGCACGCAACCAGATATGCTCAGACTCAGATATAAACACACTTGAATATCCACAAATACCTTTGCTCACATATAAATCACCACAGCAAGAGCTTCGCTAGAGCCAACAGAGAATCAACTGAGCCTACTTGCATAGAGGCTAAAATGGAATTCTTTCATGAAATGATAACAATGTACATTTGCAAAACATCCCTACAAAATTACATTTTTGTGGGGTCATATTTAGTCATACAGACTTATATATGCTCTGTCAGACTTAGTCATACACACTTAAATGCAACATGCAGCGTCATAGGCACTGATACAGAGTCTTGCGAAATTCCCAGCATTTTCCAGAAAATTTTCAACCTATTTTTAACTAAGCTATTTTATCTTCCTTCTGGTTCATTCTCCCCAGACCCCCTCCTCCTCCTTCATCACCCCCAGTGAGACATGCAGACATGGATGATTCTGAGATTTCATAGGGAACATCTGCTGAGCTGAATGATTTAGTAGGAGAAGCCTGCGCTTTTGGAGCAAAACCTTGTCTCCTTTGAAGTTTTTACATTTCTGTGAAATCTGAAAAGAGAATTCATCTCTTGGTCATGTGACATAGTTATCTTCTGCAGCACCTAACATGACCGTAATAGTTAGTAATATATTTCTAACAACTTTTTCACCCTAGAGAGTCATCCCTCCAAGCCAACACATTTTTAAAGAAGTATTCTAAAACTCTAGTTTGTATATTGTATATTTACCTCAGTTTCTCTAATTTTGCTTGCAGTTGAACATAGTCGTCTGTGTATTTTGAGATTATGTTAAGCAATATCTAAAATAGACAGAAAGTAGCTGTTTTAACAGCTGGCGGTATTAGTAAGGGTAAGGCCAGACGGGGAGTTTTTGGGGAGATCTGGCGACTTATCGCCGCGACGAATCTCCCCGAATAGCTTGTTAGCGCTTGCGACTTTTAAAATCACGCTGCTGCGTGTGAATAAGTGCAGGCGACTTTACGTCTAGCGGGTGCGCATCGCTAACAAGCTATTCGGGGAGATTTGTCGCGGCGGTAAGTCACCAGGCAACGGATCTCCCTGAAAACTGCCTGTCTGGCCTTACCCCAAAAGAGATTTCCAAATACACAGAAATAGCTATGCAATTTTAGAGCTTCTTGTGGAACGAACAGTTGGTTACAAGGACCATTCTGAGCTCCTAAAGAGTTAATTTGGCAGATCAGAGAATCCCTTGAAGATTGATATCCAGCTGCTCATGACTTCACTAGAAACACATTTTCATCTGTGAGGGTCTTCATTCTTCTTTTTAAAAAAATCCAGCCCTTTGTCTTCCACCCCCTTCTCTGTGCTCAGGCTGTTGCTGCCTAATCAGACCATATCTCACTTTCAATTAGAGATATGAATAGGGTCCTTCTGTCTTTTACAAGAATATGAATCAGTTTAGGTATGAAAACAGTTTGGCTCTAGGCAGATTTTGAAGAAGGGAAACCCTTATGGGCATTTTTACTGATCCAGTCAGATGACTGGAACACACAGTCTTGTGTTCATCTAATGGATTAAGTTTAACACAACAATTTTGTATTACATTTGACAGACTCTGATTCGCTCCACTTCTATAACGGAAACTGCTAGTTCTACTGCAGCAGTTGCAAATACAGGTATGGGATCCGTTATCCAGAAACCCATTATACAGAAAGTTCCGAATTATGGAAAGGCTGTCTCCCATAGACTCCATTATAATCAAATAATCCAAATTTTTAAAAATGATTTCCTTTTTCCTCTATAATAATAAAAAAAGCTTGTACTTGATGCCAACTAAGAAATAATGAATCCTTATTGGAAACAAAACCAACCTATTGGGCTTATTTAATGTTTATATGATTTTCTAGTAGACTTAAATTGTTAAAATGCAAATTACGGATAATAGGTCCAATACCTGTACATCATTGGCTTAAAAGAATGGCATTTTGTGAGAAATTCTGTGGAATTTAAGAAAACATTTTTAAATTCAGAAACTTTACATGTAAGTGTAGTTTATCCTAACAAGTTCTGTATTAAACCTTGACTAAAAAAAATCATACACAGATCTGATACATAATCTGCATTAGCCCTGAGCTGAGCACTGAATAAAGGAGGAGATTTATAAAAATGTATTCAGATCCAATTTCCAATGTATTCAGAATACATTTTTTTTCTTGCTGAATCTCTTGTACACAAAAAAAACCTCTTGCCTTGCAAGGACCAATCATGGATCAGCTTTATCCATAAATTAAATCCATAGATTTTCTGTGATTAAAACAACAGGCAAAACTAATGTCAGGCACAAGTTCTATTCAACTAGTCATGTTGAACAAGGTGCAATTTGCATGTCCTTAAAATATTGTCTTTGTGGTGCTTTTGTGGATGAGGTTATTGGTCTACTAATGCCTTGTTTAACCACTGGGCATGAATCAAAGTACGAGATGTATGGGATGTATATTACCCAGAATGCTTGGAACCTAGGGATCTCTGGATAAAGGATCTTTCTGTTTGAATCTCAATACCTTAAGTATAATAAAAAAAAATTATTTAAACAGTAATGAAACCCTATAGGGCTGTTTTGTCTCCAATAATTATTAATTATATCTTAGTTGAGTTAAAGTACAATGTATTGTTTTCATATTACAGAGAACAAGGAATTTGTTTTTAAACATTTTATTTGTAGCATAAAACCTTCTTAATCGGATGGTATTTACTAGTTTCATGCCATATGCATAGCACTGCCTTAATACCAAAGTTTGACTCTCACATAACTCTACACATTTTGAGAGATTGGAGGGGTGTGTGTGTATGCTGGGTTTTAATTTGGAGGGTTGAACTTGATGGACTTTGTCTTTTTTCAACCTAATTTAACTATGTAACTATGTAATAAGGAATTATGGGTGGAGACATCCCAATCACTCCTTTATGTCCCTGTGGCCAAAATGCATCAAGAACTGCTCCCCGAACTTCCTGTCCGCTACAATGAAAAGTGACACAGCTAAAGCACAGACTTTTCATTATAGCGGACACATGAAAGCAGTTGGGGAAATTGCCGCCCAAAGATTAGTCATCAGGTGACTAAATCTCCCCGAAACTGCCCGTGTGTCACAAGCCTTAAGGTTTTATATGATCTTGTAAGATGGGGTATTTGTCATTAAAGCGAAAGTATACAAGTGCTTGTTTTGACATTTTCAACTTTGTTACAGGCTTATTTAGATATGCTCTTGCAAAACCTTTCCAGTGATGGTAATTTGCGACAACCTAATCTAAAAAATAAATATGTCTTCCTTTTTGTTGTTATATCTCCTGCTTCTTGTTTCACACTGTCACACTGACATACGGTCAGAATCGCCTGAAGGCAAATCTCCTCTTCTTCAGGGTGACTGAAGGCGACAAATCTCCCCAAATGCCTTCACACAGGCAAGAATCGGGATTGCCAGTGTGATGGCATACATTTCCGAAGTTGCCTTTCTAAGAGACTTCGCAATTGGTTGACCATCGTGCCAGTGATTCTTATTCTTGGCCGGAAGTCTTTTTGGGGAGATTAGTTGCCTGAAGTCGTGAAGATTTGTCACTAGGCGACTAATCTCCCTGTCTGCTACCACCCTCAAAAAAAAAATCTCCATTCAGAAATGTAGGATATTGCCTCCCCCATCATTGTTAGCAAAAACTTTTTTTCTCAGCCACCAGTAAGGCTTTTTCTGTGCTCAATACTTTTCAGCAGGGAGCTCTTCCAGTCCCTCAGTCCAGATGTTTGCAATGTTTGGAAGTGACACAGTCCCCACTCCTTCACTGAAAGCATCAGCTGGGAGCATGCAGCTGCAAGGAAAATGTATGGGATGTGTGTGTGTACATAGGGAGGGGTGGACAGTAAAAATGGTTAGGGCACAAGAACCCAATGATGGGAAAGATGAAATACACTGAAAGATAAAGAAAACTTCCCCTTTTGAGGTGGAAAGATGAAGGTTAGAGGGCAAAGTGATTCTAGTTTAAAAGATTTGTTGACTTGATGACAGAGGTTATGAGAAAATCATAGTGAACCCGATCTCAGTTATATACCCCAGTTGGTTTGTCAATAGCTGTACTGACCCATTTGTATTGTGCTAACAATAATGCTGGCTCTATATAAATGAACAAATGCTTTTCCTCAAGGTTGGATACGTCATGCTGTCTCTGATCACCTCTGCTATATCTCTGTCTATTAACATGTAATATATGTTTCCTGTAGCCCATCGTAATCCTCTACAAAATCATATGGCTTACCGAATGGTGTTTGGGTAAATGAATTTGGTCATTTACACAGACGAGTGCTACAGAAGAGTTGTGAAATGTAATCACACAAAAGAGTGGCAAATTTTGCTGAAACTATGGTTCAGGCCACATGTCTTATTGATCATCAGAATCCAATTTGACCAAGCAAATAAGGTACAATTATGTCAGAGCCAAACTGAGGCCCTATTGTTCCATAGGATATCTAATGACTTATTGGTGTGTGTGTCACCAACATTAGACTTTTATTTATCAAAGTCCGATTTTTTTCTGGTCATTCTTTTGAAGGGGAAAAAAAACCTTGAATTTTTCATGATTTATGAAACCCCAATGGTCTGCATAAAAAAGTACTCCAACTCAGACCCGTCCAGTTTATGTAGAAGTCAATGGCATGGTATCCTGATCTGCTTTGGGTTTCATCCAATAATCCGAAGATTTTGTGGTTTGCGGTGTCAAGTCCAAAAAAGTTGCAAGTTTCAGCAACATATACAAAAAAATTGTACAATTCAGATTTTTTCACTATTTGAGTTTTTTCTTGCTCAAGAAATTTTCAGAAAAATGTTTTCAAAAACAGGGGAAAAGTCAGAGCGGATTTGGTTGGAGTCGTTTTCAGAAATAACCCCCTAAATGTCTGGCTAGCCATAAACCAAATGTGGTCTGAAGAATTATACACCATCTAAAAGTAGTGAAAGAAGAGAATAGGAATTGGGGATAAAGTAACAGATGAACAGTAAAATTATTTTATTGCAGTTACTGCATGTGTTTGGCTTGGCAAGCTATTTCAAATTGCTCTGTTGTGATACTGTCCTTCAAAATATTTTTTAAATGTTGACAAATATGAAGGCGCTAGGGAGGTGCAGGTAAAAAATATAATGGATTAAAAGCAGTTGTGCAGCTACATGTTACTGGGCCCTACAACAAATTAATTTTAGGGCCCCCAACATGTCCAGAGGTTGCCCTGTTTTACCATTATATGTTGAAATTGCTCTTTATGTGGACCTCATGTCTCCCCCTATACCTCCTGGGTCCCCCTGTAGTCACAGGACTTGCTTTCTCTGTAGTAATACCTCTGAAGGAAACAAAATAATATGCTATTAAGATTTGAAGTAATACTATTATTATATAATTATTGAGCAAAGGAATTCAAGACATTAGAGAAAATGGGTAATATTAAATCAACTGAACTGAAAGAAACATTTGGATGGGCAGCAGACCAGAGGCTAATAAAAGAACATATTAAAGAACAATCAGCCATAAGAAAATTGACAAGACTATATTGCGAACATTCAAGGGTTGAGGGACTGAGTGGGAGCAAAACTCAGTTCACTGCCCTTAACTCCCCCTCCCCAAAAAATAAACAGGCATAAAATAAAGGAAAAATGGCAGAAGGCTTTAAACATCCAAGCCACTGGGGGTCTGAAGGTTATGGGAAAAGGGGAAGCCATTCCTCTAATCAGCCCTGCACACAGTTCCCTTACTGAAATAAACCAGAGCACTTGCATCACTGCTGTTACTCCAAAGAGCATTAACCCCTAAATTGCTGGGTAAGCAAAAGTTATTACCTCTCACATACTTTTCTTTAATTTGTTTCCATACAGAGATATACAATTGTCTTGCACACAAAAGCTTGAAAAAATGATGATCAGTATATTGGCTGTTATTATTCAAAACTATACCTAGATTCCATAAAATTATATGCATTTACTACCACATAAAAAGGATTTGCTACCATTGGTGTAACAGTGTGATACCCACCAGACAGAGCTGTGTTCTGCATGACTCCTTCCAAATTGTTTATTGTTACTGATATGTTTCACTGATTTTGTGAGGCTGAAGGAATGCTTCACATCCACTCTTTTATAAGGGTGTCTACTGGGCTGCATGGAAAGTTAGTGCTGTACAGTAGATCAGTCAGGAAAGGTCCTTAGGCCATGACATGGAAGTAGCTTATTTTATTTGTATTAACCATCATCGCTGTTTCACAATGGATTACAATTCATTTTAAAAGAAGAATGAATATTATGCTACTAAAGCAGGTCCATGATAACACATCTAAGTGGTCATATTTTTCCCTTGAACTTTTAATGGAATTGTAACTCTATAAAGATCAGCCTGACGGAACCATCACTTATTAATCCTGTAAAGGAAATAGAGCTCTTTATGAATGAAGTGTAATTTGCTCCATGTTCATTCGAGTCCCTCTCCAACATTATAATTCTTATAAGGTTTCTGTCTGTGTTTCAAATAAGGGGTCAAATGAGCTAATCACAGCCCTACAGTTACACAAGCACAGATATGCGTCAGTTTCCTGAAGATCAGCCTAGCTGCTCTCCAAAAGTGCAGTGTGCTGAGTGCCACCAGCTCCCCTGCACAGCCTGGAAAAGGAGGCACCATGAAGTGGAACAGATGAGCAGGATTAATAAAGTATTTGAAGACATTTTCAATAAATCAGCCCAAAACAGTACTTTTTTCCGGCATGTTTCTTCTATATTTAAGAGTGTAATACACTGGCACATCCTTGTTTTTCACACAAAATGTCTTGTTCAAGCTCAGCACCTGTTGTTGAAATGTCTGATTCGTCAGGTAGATCAGCAGGCTGCTGCAGGTGGGGGAACCAATATTTTGTGGAAAGTTCTTGACCTCCTCCTGTAGTGGATGGTTCCTAAAAAGTTTGTTACATTCCCTGTCTAACTGTATGAGATGTAGTGACATAGATTAACACTACAGAATGGGGTCCAAGATACACAGGGTCATTGTATATGGGTGCCCTATGTTTTGTACACAAAAAAGTGCTGACCTCCCCCTAGATAAAAAGATGAAAGAATGGTCCATGATAAGTTACATTGCATTTAGTCAGATCTTTATATAAAACATGATTTGTATATATGTGTATATACAGATGAAGCCACTTTGGATTGTGTGTTTGACACAGAATAACACAACTCCCATTTTTCCCACATAACACAGAATATTGTGTCACAGCATCCCATCCAATTAAAGAGTTCACCATTGAAAACAATAGTGCTTTGGTATGCTAATGAAAAGGTTAAATGAGTTAAGATAACACAGTTTCTTCAATTAACCCTGAGTCACAACGCATTTAAAACACACAAATCCAAGTGGCTGCATCTCTCTCTCTCTCTATATATATATCTATAGCTATATCTATATATATATATATATATATATATATATATATATATATATATATATATATATATATATATATATATATATATATATATATATATATATATAGTGCCTTGAAAGGAACGCACATCCATTAGTCTAAACACAAATCTGGGTGCTAGTCTTGTGAAGGCAATATCCAGCATGCAAGGGTGTGACAGCACTCCAAGAAAATATTCCAACAGGTTCAGTAGATCAAATAAAGTGGAAGTTCGGATCACAAATAAACTTCCACTTTATTTGATCTACTGAACCTGTTGGAATATTTTCTTGGAGTGCTGTCACACCCTTGCATGCTGTATATATATATATCTATATATCTATATATCTATATATCTATATCTATATCTATATCTATATATATATATATCTATATCTATATCTATATCTATATATCTATATCTATATATCTATATCTATATATCTATATATCTATATATCTATATCTATATATCTATATCTATATATATATATACACACATCCCAGTTCATGTATCCAGAAGGCCTACTTTTGCAGTAATAGTCTATAGGTGTCACCTCCCCTACGTGGGGCTTTTATGCAGTTAATGGGCACACACCTAAAAGACGAAATTGAAAGCTTGGCTTGCGGTTTTTTTGTCTGCACTAAAACTCCTGAACAGATGAACACTCTCCCCTTCATCGGGGCACTGACCCTAACCTGCCAGATGATTTATGACAAGGTACCAGACACACGTAATCCTTTTTTTTTCCTTGCACCCGCTGTCTTGGGTCCATTTGTTTCTCATCTACAGATAATACTTTTTTCACGTGCTCTAAATGGTTTGCTTTGTGTATTGGTTTTTGGTTTTCTATTTTGTTTATATGTCCGATCTCCACTGAACTTTGTTGAAGAGTATGAGTACCTTATTTTTCTACAACATTGATACTTTGTTTCCTTCACGTTATAATTTGTAACAGTTTTTACACATGTGCTGACATTACCAGATTCATTACATGCTATATTATGTTGCAATGATTTGTTTTAGCTATTATTTTTTGCTTTGAAGCTATTATGTGACAGGTGTAGTCCATTTTTTATTTTTATTTGCATACCACTGTATGGCACTTTCTGTGTGTATATATTTATATATGTGATGACTTCACACCCCTCACTGCATGTCCTGTGTTGTTCCCGCCAATTGTGTTAATGGTGGATGTGTTTGCTTTTGTACTTTGAGAAAGGGCGAAACGTTAGGCATTTTTAATAAAATTCCTTTGTTTTTTCAAAGAACTGTGAATGCGACTTCTACCTACGATGTTGTACATTATTTTGTTGGTGGTGGACCCAATACAGAACCATAAGACACCCCACAAAAAACCTAGTTTATTCAGAAACTTGCCACCAGCACAAACAAATGATTGTGTGGCAAATGTTTGTGACATATCTTATGTGGTCACCAGTGGTCAACTTACTCAATAATAAAATGCCAGAAAATTTGTTGCTTGATGAAACCATGTTGATTACTATACTGTCTATAATGGTGTTCTCTAAGACAGTGCTGTCCAACTTCTCTGATACACCGGACCACAGTTTTCTTGTTTATGGTGGAGGGCTGATAATGAAACCCAGTGTTGCCCACTCGCAGTTTTAAACCACGCCCATTTTAAACCACTCCTATAAAATCACAAGGTACAGCCACAGGCCACCAGTGGGACAGCACTGCTCTAGGATACAATCTTGAATGTGCACAAATCATCAAATAAATTCCCCACTGCAATTAGTACCAAACATACTGGCATACAATTGTCAGACAGAGACTGTTAAGTCTCTCTGAGAGGGTGTATGAGTTGAAAATAATGGAGAGATTAAAATAGAACCAAACTCTCCCATTACGCATCAACGTATTCCATGAAACCCAAATCCTGTTTCACTTAACTTAAAATATTTAAATACCATGTTATGTGAGAGTCACTGACAAGTTTTGTTGTCTAAGAGTTCTGTCAACTATAGTGTGAGTCCTCTAACACTGGTTATAGAAAACATTCAGTGCATTTGCTTATACAGATTCCCTTGTAACAAAAATATTTCCATTTTTTAAAGTACCCACATTCTCAAAAAACTAGTAAAGAGTCTGGCACAAGCCCGAAACCCACGAAATGGTAAAGCTACAGTCAGGTTGTAAAAGGTTAAAAAGCTTACATTTATTTCCAAAATTTAAGAACCATTCACTGAAATCCATTTCTCAAAAGAGCAAACATATTTTTTTATATTTCATTTTGAAATCTGACACGGGGCTAGCCATTTGTCAATTTCCCAGCTACCCCGGTCATGGGACTTGTGCAAGCACTTTAGGAGGGAACTGCTTTCTGGCAGGCTGATATTTTACTTTCTCAATGTAACTGAATTGTATGCAGTGGGAAATGGGTTTTACTATTGAGTGCTGTTCTTAGATCTACCAGTCAGCTGTTATCTTGTGTTAGGGAGCTGTTATCTGGTTACCTTCTCATTGTTCTTTTGTTAGGCTGCTGGGTGGAGGAAAGGGAGGTGGTGATATCACTCCAACCTGCAATACAGCAGTAAAGAGTGATTGAAGTTTATCAGAGCACATGACTTGGGGCAGCTGGGAAATTGATAAAATGTCTAGCCCCATGTCAGATTTCAAAATGAAATATAAAAAAATCTGTTTGCTCTTTTGAGAAATGGATTTCAGTGCAGAATTTTTCTGGAACAGCACCATTAACTGATGCATTTTGAAAAATTTTTTTCCACATGACAGGATCCCTTTAAAAGAAAAGTAGACAATGGAAAAACAAGTGGGTGGTGCTGAAAAATTTATCATTTAAAGGGGAACATATTAATTCAAAAGAATTCTTAAAGTACACTTCCAAGGCTAACATAAGTTATCATAAATTGGAAATTCACATTGGGGTTGTTATATATAATTACAAAGTGTAAGTAGAAAGGGAAACAGGAGAAAGCACAATGACCACTGTGTGTAGCAAAAAAACATCCAAGTCTAAATTTAGACCAAAAAGAACAATATATGAATATATTAATAAATAAATAAATAAAAGGAGGAACAGGAGGAAGGGCATTGGCCACTATGTGTAGCAGGAGACATCAAAGTCAAAGAGCAGATTTTATTAGTATGATAAGCTTAAGTGTACTGGTAGTAATACACCAGTCTATATCTAGGAAGAGTTGAACTGGGCAGTCGGGACACTGGGGAAAACTCGGTGGGTCCTGACCCTTGTGGGCCTCATTACCCAGACCCGCTACTACTGAAGCTCAGGGTGATGACCTCTGACCTCTCTCTGGCCCTGATCACGACTGCAAAAAGAGACACCCAGGTATGTGGTGGGGAAGAGGTGGGCAGGGGGGAACCGTGCTGGGAGGACCTATTGGCTGGGGTGGGGGGCCCAGTATGTGTGTGGGCGCCCTGGTGGGTCCCAGACAACCCAGTCCAACACTGTATCTAGGTAGTTATGTCCTTTGTTTCAGATGTTTTCCAGACTTAAAGCCTTTTACATTTGAGACTTAATTTACGTGTGAGTGATGGACTTAAACCAAAGAAGAAACTTTCCAAAGATGCACTTATATGATTTTTGTAGTTTTTTTCACAAACTTGCCATTGTCCTTTTTCGCTGTGGATTACAGTGAGTGGAAACCTTACTTTAACAACAAGCTTTCAAACACAAAAAAGATGACTAAATGCACAATTAATTAGTCACGCCTAAGCAGCATTTGCGTGCACCCAGACATTCTCTTATCTAGCAAGGCTTCCATTGATTGACAATAGATGTAAAATTAAGTCAGCATTTCAGCAGGTTCCTCTGCCTAGTGAACCTGCCATAACCTCCAACATGAAAATAACAAACCTGATTGTTGATTGTTGATAGTACCTAACTTTGGGTCTTCCAGTTGACCTACAGGGAAGTTCTGGACTTATGGATCCATGTTGTTCATTTTAATTTATATATATATATATTAATATATTAATATAGAAAAGATCCGCACTCTATTCTTGCATGTGAAAAATCAAATCAAATACTATTTATTTTTTACATCAAAGGATTGATGTACAAAATAAATAGTATTTGATTTTTCACATGCAAGAATGGAGTGCGGATCTTTTCTATATTAATATGTGCAAATATTTGGATCCTGCACCTGAGTTTGACTGGAGGAAGGATTCTGGATCAGAGTGCGGCTGCATTAGACAGAATATATATATATATATATATATATATATATATACATACTGTATGATACGTCTTCGATGGTTACATTTAATAAAATGTATTTTAATAAAAATACATTCTCAGTTTACCATATGTGTTTATTTTTTGTAATCTGCACCTCCATGACACAATATGGGTGGGCTTCCTCGAAAGAGATGCACAAAATAGTGTAAGTGCCTGGAGGCACGTGAACAATTACAAAGCCTTGCAGCTAGCTTTCAGCAGAACAATTGATTTAACCCTGTAAATGCCACTAAGTCTACAGGGGAGATAAAGGAATATTTTTGCAATTTAACATACAAACATAAAGTAAATTGTTCTTATTATTTAGAGCTGACTCAGTCAGTCTGAGTTTAAACTGTTTAGGTATCACTAGGCGTCAAACATATGAAATAAATGTAGGAGCGTAAAGATTTTGCCAGCTATTAGGTCCTTTGGTCCCCTTGGCATAACTTTGTCAGCTAGATTGGGTCCTCAGTTATAGAAGGGAGGCAGTTTCCTTTTCCTGTGTGAAAGTATTTTGCTGGCAGTTCAGTGACTGACCAGTAGATGTCTATTTTATAAAAGGGGATGGTCCCATGTACTCAGTCTCTATGGACTGCACACTTGCTGGAAAAAGTATGGTGGTGCTCCATAGGGCCTGGAACAAAGGAAGGTTCCAGGCCGTTCTGTTATAGTTACTGTAGGAGTGAAATGCAGGATCAAGTTATTTAGTAAGCAGCCAGAGGCTCCAACGAGGAGACCAGGACATACATATTTCTGTGTGTTATTGAAAGTTACAGTGTTCTACCAATAAACCTTTCAACCAAATCCCTGTGTGTGATTGCGGATCAGAGAAGTTCCCATTTTATAGTGTACCTGCTCTCCCTTGTAGCAGAGACATAGGACTCCTGTAGCACCACAAGGAAGGAAATTGGTGATAGATTTCTTGCAGTAGCAGAAAATTGCTACAGTACATACACATTTGTTAGTAAGTGAACCCCATGCTTTCTGAGTATAAGTGGAACAAGCTCATGGATGAACAGTTTTATTCATTTCTACTTTGTAACCTTATGGTGGGAAAACTGCATGAAAACAAATACATTTTTGTTTGTTAAAAGTGCAAATTTGTATAGTTCACTTACTTTACTTTGTTACCCAAAGGGGTGAGGAACAAAATTTTTACACCAAGTTTTGCAGCAAAAATGACATCCAAAGACTCTAATGTGTAAAAAATGAACTCCACTCATACACTGCCATATATCTATATCCTTTCTAGTTCTATTCTCTGCTGAAAATGTAACAAGCATACTAAATTACAGGGCAGTATACCCTCTTTTTTATCATTAGTACAGTGAACAGGCGTGTATTGATCATGCTTTTTGTCTATTGCTTTAATTAGGAATATGTGTTTTTTCATATTTCTTACACTTCTGTCATGGGAAAATTGTATTCTTTCCAAATTGAATAAGTTAGTAGCACTCCTCAAGCAAAATCTTGCATTGAAATAAAATTTTCAAAAGAGCAAAAAGATTTTTTATAATTCATTTTGAAATTTTACATTAATACATAGTCTTTAAAAAAATATATAATTTTTCGAGATTTATTACATCCCAAGGCTGCTGAAGGCCAGTATCCCAAAATACTCCATCTCAAACCTGCTGAGGTCATGTTGAATTCAATGGCAAATGTCTCTTTTACATGTGGAAGATATCATGATCTGCGCTGGGTTTCATATGATAATCCAAATCAATTGTGGTTTTTGGGCTATAGTTCAAATCTGAAAAATTTATACAGTTTGAATTTTTTCAGGATTTTATTAAGTCTTTTCTTGCACCAAATTTTCGAGTTATATTATTGATAAATAAGGCAAATTTGTGGATGGGATTTTTGTTTTAATAAAATAAGAAAAGGTGCATTTTTTATGGCATGTGTGATAAAAAGTATCCTTATATGAGTTATACTGTCTTACATCCTTGATTGAAGCGCACAAAGGTAATATTTTTCTCGTTATGTTTGATACTCTCATTTACAGTATCATAGTATACTATAACATATAACCAAGCCGGGTTATATTGCTAAAACAGTGACAGAAATAGAAAAAAACATATTTGCTTGTAATGTGTGCATATGTTGAGTTACTTACAATTTCATTCATTATCATTCCAATGTGTTTGTCCATATTTCAAACATACATTGTACTGCATTGTATATTTGCTAGTAGAACCTACACTCTGCTATTGTGATACTAAAACCTATAGTTATTGTATGAGTATATAATACACAAAAGCCGTAAATATCTTGTAAATTATATCCTTATAAACGGTGAGTTCTGATGTCATCAGTTATAAACGGTGAGTTCTGATGTCATCAGTTATAAACGGTGAGTTCTGATGTCATCAGTTATAAACGGTGAGTTCTGATGTAATTTCTGTCACATGACTCACTGAAACTTGTGTATTATAATAAATAAAGTACCCCCAGTTGCAAAATATGAGGATATTAGAAGTTACCTCGGAGTTCCATGACCTGTATAAAATTTTATATGGTCATGAAACTCCTCGGTAACTTATAATATCCTTATATTTTACAAGAGGGGGTACTTTATTCACTATATATACTGTCGTTTAGGTGTGTGTATGGAGTTAGTGTGTGTATGTATGGATGCAGGATTTCAATTGAGGGGTTGAGCTTTGGTCTTTTTTTAACCCAATCAAATGTAACAGTAGTTTTTTTTTTAATTGACCCCCACCAGCACTAGGACACTCGCACCGGGAGGGAGCCATGTCGGTGAGATTGCATGTGCATAATGAGTAATTTGCAGCATTTGCTCATTATTCGCATGCATGTACCCCAACACTGATGCTCAAACTGGGAGTTGTGGCCTAGCAACTATTGTTACCACCAACTGGAGTGCAGGTTTTATTAGCTCGCACTTTTGGTTGGGGATATTTTTTAAGTGGCAGGAGTTGAAAAACCCTAGTGTACCTATTTTACGTAAGTTGTTCCATCACACTGATTTCTAGAATTAAACCTCACACTGTTTTTTATATTTTAATCCAATGGATTATTACAAAGACATATATTTCACACAACACAGAGATACTGAACTAGATCTGATTACCTTTCCTCCATTAGATGAAGCAGAGACTCCATATTTGGAAGAAGGATGTAGCAGAGGCAATGGGGCCACTGGAAAAACCCAGGTGGTCTCCCGGCCACCTTTTAAATAATCAACCAACACCTAGGCTTCATGCTACCTTGATGCGGGGCATGTGAGACGAATTCTCTGCCGTCCTCATTTTATACTCAATTATAGTACATAATGTATTCCTAAGGTGGGGAGAAATCTGGATCTATTAGACTCATACCAGCTCATATCCCTTATTAGAACAGATGTTAAGACTCTCACCCTAGAAGTAGAACCATATGCTGTATATGATCCATCAAACCCCCAGGGGATTTAAATATAAAAGACTGGCAGAAAAGACATCATTACACACAAATGATGTCCTTTAAACCAATGTTTTTTTTTAACCTTTGGGGACTCCCTGGCCACCAAGGTCTTTTTTTAAACATGTACAGGGGACCCTGGCCACCAATGTTTCTTTTAACTTGTATGGGGGCCTGGTGATGCGGACTCTAGGGAGGGCTGGGCCCAGGGGGCCCAGAAAATATTGTTGTATGGAGCGTCCTGAATTCTACAGGAGCAGGCCTTCCTTTAATCAGAGCTTTCTTGTTAATGGGTTTCCGGAACATGGATCCCATAACTGTACTGTAGCAATGCATTTGTTGTTGTTCCAGAACCTTTACAAATAATAACCACTAAAAAAGTTTGCAATTAAAAATCTGCATTGCAATAACTGTAAATAAAGAATATTAAATAGCATTTTTTAAATTTTCCCAGTTTTTTTCCATTTATGGATTTTTTAAATTTCCTCACTGTTGTTGTTTGTTACATGCATCATGCATCTTAGCAGTAAGACCCTGCACCCTCTCTAAAGTATGAGCATGCTGTTATGAAGAGTGCATGGTCTTGCCAGAAAGCCGTCAGCCCTCCTTCTCTCCCCAGCTTGGCTGCCTCAGCTCCCATTAAGATTTGTTTATAAACCTAGAGATATTTTTAGTTTCCGCCTTATGGTCGCTAGGGCAGATTCCTTTTGGAATGGGGGCTTGAGGGGGAAGCTGGGAAAGGGGTTATGTAAACTGTGGGAAATGTGTGCCTGACCCACGGGTGGTTAACCCTTTTAACCCCAATGGGACTTTGTCAAGCTTATATTTATTGTGTGCACACTGTAACATTTATACTTTACTCCTCTCTTCTGCATGTTAAGGATTATAAATGAACAACACTGAATGTTTCCCAATTTATTATGCAAAATGCTTATGCAGATGATTCAAATACAATACTTTCTCAGAAACCCATTTGCAGTACATTCATTTAATGAATAAAGTACCCCATATTGTAAAACAGAAGATTATTGTAAGTCACCAAGGAGCTCGATGGCCATATAAAAGCACGAGACTGAAGGCTTGACTTCTAATATCCACATATTTTTCAGTGGGTGGATACTTTATTATAATACACATGTTTCAGTGAGTCGTGTTGCAGAAATGAAATCACTAAGCACTGTTTTTAGGAATATAATACACAAAAGCCATGAATATCTTGTAAATTATATTCTTATAAATGGTGAGCAGAGCTGGATTTCATGGATAGGCGCCCAAGGCCTGCGCCAACCATTCACTCACGCCCTTCAACTCCCACCCGTTCGCGCATGCACTCTCCCTCAGTCTGCTTGGTCCAAGTGCAAATCTGGGCCTGACTGTGAGTAGTAATGTCATCAGTTATAAACGGTGAGTAGTGATATCATTTTTGTCACAAGACTCACTAAAAGTTATGTATTATAATAAATAAAGTACCCCTTGTTGGAAAATATGAGGATATTATAAGTTCCACCATGACCTGTATGAAAACACTTGGCCTTCAGCCAAGTTTCCTTGTGAGGCAACTTCAGAAAACAAAGTGCCACATGTGCTTTTGTGCTGGCGACTTTTCATTGTAGCAGATGGGACCCAGAAGAAGAGGTGATTAGTCACCAGGCGACTAAATCTCCCCTAATCTGCCGAAAGGGGTTGATCACCTTCAAACAACTAGTTGTTTTCAGATACAGTACATCAACAGAAATAACAACCTTTTTTCTAATGTTGAAGTGTAAAGTGTCATTTTTCACCTTCTAAAGCAGCTCTGGGAGGGGGAGGTCGCTGACCCTGTAAACTTAACTGATACATTTAGTTGATACCTTTCTTATTTTTGTCCCTGCTGAGCAGAATCTCTGGGTTTCATTACAGGCAGCTGTTAGGGCTAGGCCAGACAGGGAGATTCGGGGGCGTTTTGTCGCCTGGCGACTTCTCGCCGCGACTTGTAGCCCCCGAACCTCCCCGAATAGCGAAGTACCCAAGCGCACCGGCGTTGCTTGAAAACGCCGGCGCGTATTCACACGGAGCGGCGCACTTTTTGAAATCGCTCCAAATTGCGAGGCAATTTGGAGTGATTTCAAAAAGCGCGCCGCTCCGTGTGAATACGCACCGGCGTTTTCAAGCAACGCCGGTGCGCTTGGGTACTTCGCTATTCGGTGAAGTTCGGGGGCTACAAGTCGCGGCGAGAAGTCGCCAGGCGACAAAATGCCCCCGAATCTCCCGTCTGGCCTTAGCCTTAGAATTGATACAATTGTTGCTGATACGCTAGAGATTCTACTGAGAAAAGTATCAACTAAATGTTGCAAAATTGTATAGTTTCAAGTCTGAACCTGAATTACTGAGCTGCCAGACTCAAACACCAGAGACAGGGACGTTTGATTTTAAACTTAGATTTTGGAAAAACAGTTAAAAAATAAATAATGGAAAGTAATTGAAAAAAGTCCTTATTTCTGGTGAACAATCTGAAAACAACTGAACTTAAAAAAAGTGTTTGGGACTCTTTTAATAATTGGCTTGGCTTAAAGTAGCGTATCATATACTTTTGGCCAGATCTTACTATTTCAAAGACTGGAATTCAGATCTTATACCTATAAGCTTTACTAGTTGTCATGCAAATACTGTCTGACCCTAGTTATGCACTGGCCAATGTGTGATTACCACAACCTACCAGACCTATATGTACAGTGGATTGTCTCAAGTGTTTACGAAGGCAGCAGATGAATTCTGACAGGCCACAATGAGAACAGCTTGCACGCTAAGCTTCAGTCAAAATGAAATAAGGTGGGTGGGTGTTACTGATGTTTCTATGAGCACAACACTAACAAAGTGACCATGTAAAAAATTTTCCAGGATGATTTTTTTTTCTGCATCTCAAGGTGAATTACCTGCTCATATGGCATTCTGCTTATGTAATGGACCTTTTCACTATTTTTGGAATATCACTATAGAAATACATGATGACCTGTTTGTTCTGCCAAAGACAATTTTTTCTGATTTGAGTCAGATTCACGTTGTGAGCACGAATAGATAACTCGCACATATATTATATTATATAGGGGCATCCTCTTGTATTTGACCTGTTTGTTCTGCTCATGCTCCTTCTTGAACATGTCACAGCCATCCCAGTTTTCTTGTTTTAAAACCATAAACCTATTGACACGGCCCACTCAATACACCCAAGATAAATGCAGTAATGCATGTTGTGTTCATAGGTAGGGATGGCGCGAACCGCCGCAAAAAAGTTCCATTATTTTCTTATGTCAAAAGTGTTACAAAGTATCTTACCTGCACCTGTTAGCTGTTCTGGACGCTGTTCTGGACTCTCTGCCAAAAGCCAAGTTCAAATCTTTGCTTCTTTTTCTGGCTGTTCAGTGAGGGTCTTTCCAGTTAAAGAGGGTCCTCCAAAAAAAGGGTCTTTCCAGTACAAATGAGGGACAGAGGGTTGAGCTCGCAAAAGAGGGACAGTTGGGACTCGGGAGGTATGCACATTTTTTTTTTTTAGTCCAGGGGGTGTGTGGGGGTGGTCCAGGGAGATCTTCCTGATTGGCTGCCATGTATCTGCTGGTCTGGGGTGAGAGGGCAAAAAAATGCGGCAAAAAAAAGCGCCAAATTGACGCGAACCCAAAATGCGAACATCGCGCGACGTTTGCGAACTTCCGGCAAGCGCGAACAGCGGATGTTCGCGCTAACAAGTTCGCCGGCGAACTGTTTGCGCCATCCCTATTCATAGGGAGCAGTGGCATAACTAATGTACAGCTGACTCTGTGGTTGGGGAGCCCAGGGTATTTCCCCTTCCCTGCCTGTCTGAATGTTTGCTGCTTGCCAGTGCGGTGGCAAAGGAGCAAGCATGTGGGTGGAAGAGGAAGGCTTATCTGTGCACAGGGCTGCCCCCCTCGAAAATCTTTTGCCTGGGGGCTTGGCAGGATCAAGGAACACCATTGATAGGGAGAATACAAAAAATGGAGCAAAGAAGCCTGTGCAAATCCACAGAAGTGTAAGGCAGAATGCAACAGGAATCTCGATTTTTATACACTTTGCATCATGTCTTGCACTTTTCAAATTGCCCCAATGTGTTAACAAAACATTAAGTATAATAACTATTCAGATATTCACATTCGAGTGTTATGAATGTAATTACATTATTAACCTTATTTTCTTAAATGTGACAAAACACATCTTGTCATTGTCCTTGGCTCATTAATTAATTTACTGTGTTCAACCATGCCTCTGTAGTGTTCATGTTAACACCAAAACGCTTGCATCTTAAACAGATGCACTTTTGAAATTATTTGGAGATATTTGAAGTAATAAAATACAGAATAAACACAGGAAAATAAGAAGGCCCGTGGGAAAGAAAAAATGAAATTACAGGCAGAGATTTGTGTGAGATTGTGACTAGCAACGAACTGGGAAGGAATGCTAACCTTTCTAAGCAGCATGGAAAAGTGAAGAAATTCTGGGCTTTTATGAGATTCTCGTAATAACGCATGTGGGCCACAGCAATGTAATTTAATTAGATAGGGAGGAGAGAAACCGATACACTCCTACCCCATTAACCATCCAAATGATCCTTTAGGGGATATTGTTACTGGTAACTAAATGCCTATATTCTCTTTATAGCAACAGTTTTAAAAGTTAATCAGTATAAATAACTTTTAGCAAAACCTTACCCCCACAGTAAAGTGTAACCTCCATGTACATGCTATATTATGGGCTAGTAGTAACTTACTTTGATGAGATAATGTATTGTTTGTACACCCCTAATTTCTTCTTCTTGGGACATAACTATCTACTTCTTTTGCCTCTGTTGACCTCAGGTAGAAATTTGCTAGGGATGGATGATTATAAATAGGCAAATGGAAAGCTGGGCAATGTAAAAAACAAACAATTTGGGAATGGTTAGGGCAGATTCGGGGAGATTTAGTCGCCTGTGACTAATCGCCTCTTCTGCGTGGTGACAATCTCCCTCAAACTGCCTTCCATCTGCCTTCTGTCTGCTTGAATGAAGAATCGCCTGCACTAATGCACTTGCGGCGCTTTGATTTCCAAAGCTGCATAAAGTTACCTCACAAGGAAACTGCAGACAACTTCGTAAATCGAAGTGCCGCGAGCGCAGACGATTCTTCATTCAAGCAGACAGAAGGCAGGAAGAAGGCAGTTCGGGGAGATTGTTGCCCCGCGTAAGAGGCAATTAGTCGCCAGGCGACAAATCTGCCCATCTGCCCCAACCCTAACTCAGGGATGACCAGAGATCTTATTAAGTTTCCAGAAGCGTATGTGTCTGCTCAGACATAACAGAATTTTGGTATAAGATACTTATCTCACCCTGCTCTATACTCTTCTTTGCAGCTGCTGCCTCAAATAAATGAATACATTACGACTAGTGGTTTCTCTTTTTGGTGATCTGACAACTAAGTGGTGTGGGAAACAGTTTAATAGATAATAACATTCAAACACATGTAAAAGTTTGTACATACATTTATTTTATGTTGTATTTATCATGCCGATAACTTCGACGTAGTTGGCCAGCTTAAATATATTGCAATATATGGACAAACAATCCCTGTTTTGTTTAAAGGGATCCTGTCATGGGAAAATTTTGCATTTCAAAATGTATCAGTTAATAGTGCTGCTCCAGAAGAATTCTGCATTGAAATCCATTTCTCAAAAGAGCAAACAGATTTTTTTTTATATTTCATTTTGAAATCTGACATGGGGCTAGACATATTGTCAATTTCCCAGCTGCTCCAAGTCATGTGACTTGTGCTCTGATAAACTTCAGTCACTCTTTACTGCTGTACTGCAAGTTGGAGTGATATCACCCTTTCCCCCACCCATTAGCCTAACAACAGAACAATGTGAAGGTAACCAGATAACAGCTCCCTAACACAAGATAACAGCTGCCTGGTAGATCTAAGAAAAGCACTCAATAGTAAAACCCATGTCTGACTACGAACTATTCTGTTACATTGAGAAGAAAAAACAGCAGCCTGCCAGAAAGCAGTTCCCTCCTAAAGTGCTGGCACAAGTCACATGACCAGGGGCAGCTGGGAAATTGACAAAATGGCTAACCCCATGTCAGATTTCAAAACTGAATATAAAAAAATCTGTTTGCTCTTTTGAGAAATGGATTTCAGTGCAGAAGTCTACTGGAGCAGCACTATTAACTGCTGCGTTTAAAAAAAAATGTTTTCCCATGACAGTTTCCCCTTAAAGGGGAAGGCATTTTTAGTAGCTTAAGGCACACAATGTTCCGATGTCCTTAATATAATGATAATGGGTTGAGTGCAGAGGACCTCTTGTAATTTGTCTAAGTGAATTTTGTGTTATACAAAAAGAAAATTGTAAGGTAGGGAGTTATGGTTCCACAGTTTTTGGGACCCTTCCCCCACATATATAGTTAAAGAAAAAAGCTAGTTTAAAACTTAACTTTTAATATAGCCAATAAAAACAAACACTGGGCCATGTCCACACAGCACACCGCACTAAGTAAAAATAATTCATACACTAAAACCATGCAAAAAGGTGGATAGTGGGGGTATTAAAGGGACTGCTCTAAATTGTAGATATTAAAGTAACCAAATTGCCGACCAAAAGTTCAGATCACTCACTCCCTCCCTTTTTTAGTTCTGTTTCACAATTCTACCTGTCTACACTGGGAACGGATGGGAGCTAGGTCTCCCACCATCCACCTATGCGGCCCTATGTGTTTCGCCAGCACTCTGGCTTCCTCAGGGACATAGGTGGTCAGATTTCAGATTTGATGCCCCAAAACCACAAATAATTTGTATTATTATACGTAACGCAGCACAGATTATGATATCAACAGATTGTAAAAAAGACATCTGTCATTGACTTTTACATGAATTTGGCAGGTCTGAGTTGGAGTTGGATTTTTTTGGACTTTTATCACCAACAGGGTTTATTAAATCATGAAATATTCAAGTTTTTTGTCTATGAGAAAATTGCGTTTTCCTCTTTAAAAGTCAAAAAACAAAAACAGACTTTAATAAATAACTCCCTTAATCTTGGTGTATACATACTTATTTATTATTATAATACTTGCCCTCCCGGTGGGTATTTTGTATACTGTAAGACTGTACAGTGCTGCATATCATTGTAGCACTTTATAAATAAAGTTATGAATACATGTGATTATCCTTTGGGGTTGGATCTGATTTGTATCTCTGTGTAAATACATAGGGGCAGATTTACTAAATTTACATTAATTCACATGAGGGATTCGAATATTCGATCGAATTTTCAAAACGATTCGAATTTCGAATATGCAAATTAGGCAAATTCGACCAAATTCGACCATCGAATATTCGAATTCGAATATTCGAATGTAATTTTATTCAAATATTCGGAAATTCGATGGTCGAATACTTCCCCTTTAAATTTAAATTCGATCACCTACTTCGCCAGATTAAACCTACTGAAATGGGGATCATTACCTAAGATTGAATAAGAAACATTCGATCGATCGCTTAAAAATCATTCGAATATTCGATTCGAATCGAATTTGATTGATTCGATCGAATTTTCTCTATTCGATCAAATTGCGCTAAAAAAAATTCCCCATTATTCCCTGGTCAAATTTCGAATTTTTTTTGCATTCTAAATTCGACCCTTAGTAAATCTGCCCCATAGTAATCAATGATAACTAGAGTTTGAGGCAAATGGTGAATAACGCCACACCTCAGCTACAATTAGGACCACTGTTTTTTACACAGTGGTAATTGAGGTTACTAAACACAAATTTGCTTTCATACAATGCCCTATAGCACTATATTTACCTACTAAGAATATATTGCCATGGTGGGTACTTATTATGCGCTTTGGTGTATTTAAATGATACCTCAATTACTACGTCTTTAAATTGGAAAACAAATGAATTTCCCTATTAGTTCTAGTTTAAAATACTTTTAGTGCCTTTGTGAATTTCCCCTTTGTTCTTTTTGACTGTCTTCCTTCCACCTCAGTGGATCTGTGCAAAGGATGATAAAGGGTCACTCTGACAGGGGGAAAGGGATTAGGCAAAGCATGTTATTTAATTATCTGTGCACTTAGCTTCTGGGGAGGCACGTGCAAACTATACCAGCACCACACAAATGGCCTTTTGTTAAGATAATTGACTGGGTAGAGTGAAGCCTTTATTTCAGCCTCTTAGGGTGTCTATGATCTGTGTCCAGGACTGGGGTGTGAAACATTTCGCAGCTATTGTACATGCATTAGTGAGATCTATGTCCTGTTGCCTCTGATCAGACATCAAGGGACATACTACAGTCAATTTACACAAAACAGAATTTTTAATCCACTTTCATTATATTTGTGCACATGCCAGAATAAAATAAAAGCAGCTCATTTGTCTTTTTTTTTAGAGCCCTCGACATATCCAGAGGTTGTCCTGTTTTACCAGTATATATATTGAGATTGCTCAATAATGTGATCTTCATGGGGCCCCCTATACCTCTGGACACCCCTGCAGCCACTGTAATTATGCCCATGATTCTAACAACATTTAACATGACTAACAATACAAAGGATACATTCAGCTAGAGAAGTTGCCAGTCAACCAATTTAAACCAACAAAGGGGCAGATTCACTGAAGGGCGAAGTGACTAATGCTAGCGAAAATTCACCAGCGTGATTTGGCCGATTTACTAACGAGTGCAGTCGCCCATTCGCTAACGAAGGAGTGCATAGCAACGCTAGCGTACAACGCCAGGCGAAAGGACGTAACTCCGCAAATTCACTAAGATGCGGATTTTACTGAATGTTAACTCTTTCACCAGACTTGCCTTCGCCAGCTCTGACCTGGTGAATTGCATTGCATCCTCAATCTTCAGTTACTTACATCATCATTTTTGACTGTAATATCTTTTTAAGTACGAAAATCTCTGGCGTTTTTTCAGTTTTGTAGGGTGATAAGATGCAAAAGGCATAACAATTTTTTCAAGCACACGGTTTGCCCCATACATTTTCTACCATACGTCACATTATTTAACTGTGGGTTTATGTGTGGGGCATTAAACAACACTATTGACTTTATTAATGTTCCCTTGGCATGTCGAGTTATCAGTGTAAATGTAATGTATTAGATGCAACGTGTAACATAAATAGCTCCATTCCATTTTAAATTGCCCGCCATATGCAAATTAACCTGAGCGCAAGATCTCTAGCGAAGTTGCGAATTGAATTGAACACTAGCACAGTTTTGCTTTGATTTTCTCACTCTGCTTAAGTAATGCTAAAAAAATATGCTAGTGTTCGGAGCCCTCAACTTAACTTAGCAATTTTTCACTTGGCAAAGTGTTTCGATGGCTGCAAAGCCGTCGATGGAGAAATTGCACTCTTTAGTGAATTTGCCCCATGTATTTGGGTAGCAGCTGCCTAACCACTGCCACTGTTAGGAACCATCCCCTGTTCAAATGAGAGGATCCCTCTACCTCACCCCACCAACCAGGTAATTTGTGTGGCTGGTTGATCCACATGGCAGCACTGATGGGAGGACTTTCTCAACGAAAGACACAAGGAAAAAACAGTTGCCCTACATGTAATCATTACTTTGCAGAGAAAACAATTGTAAAATGATTTTTTAAATTTTTTTTCACAATAATTGCCAAGAAGAGAAGTCCACAGCTGCACTAGAGTGTAGGCTTCTAAAATATTTAGATAAATGTAGGAGTAATACTATATTGCAAAATATATAAATTAAACGTCTTTCTTTTGTTTTAATCAACTCCATATGAGTGCAAAAAATGCAAGTTAATACTACAAACAAATGATTAATAGTTATCAGAGCAAGCAGTTAATGGGTTGAATCCATGTCTCTAAAGTTGAGTTTCACATTTGAGATGACTGAAGAGACTCATTACGCCTTCAATTGATTTTTTTGCCTGTGGTTTCAAAATTGGTAGCCACATGTATTCTAGCTTGAGGGATGTTTCTCCTTTTGGCCTTTAAACCCTCAATTTTACTATCAGGCTGCAGTCAGGGTACAAATGTCAAAACCCCTGAAAGATATTAATCACTTTCCCAGCAGGGTCTCTGGTAAGTGGAATCTGCTTTTTAACCCCACAGTTTCCATTAAGTCTATAAATAACCTTCTATTCCAATATGCTGTTGCAATAGCCTCTGGTAATAAGAAGATGATGAAGTGTTCTTTGATGACATCAACAGGGCTGTTTTCAAGAACTTAATAGCATGATCCAGGGAATGGGGGGGGGGGGTCATGACTAAAAACTTCTTTCTTTTTAGAGTAAAAATCTCTATTAAGGATAATTACCTTGGATGCAATATGATATTTAATGTTACTGTATTTCCATGTGTGTATATAAAAGGTCAGTAACCAGTTTAGTTTCACTGCACAAATTTTAGAAGGAAATGTTTAAAAAAAAAAAAAATCTTAGTGTAGTTATACATTTAAGAGGGGGGTACCAATGTAACTCTGCATTAGTGATATTTCTAGGCATGCTTTATTATATGTGATTTTAGGATATATTATATTCATTACAAGAAAAATGTTCTCAAGTAATAAAATACCCAGAGGCTAACTGGGCCTTTCTGCTCCATGGGGTGGCAGAGCCTGGCTGCTCCATCCCTCTATTACCTCTGTCTACTAGAACTTCATTCTGTCAAGAGGACAGTTGGAGAAAATATTAGCTTTAATCTATAGGAGCACATATGGCATTTCCTTGGTGTGGCTCTTTTGCCATCCTACCGTTCACCGACCTGATCGTAAATTTGCACTTTAGTGAACTTGTGTAGTATTGGCGAAAATTCGCCTGGTGAAGTGCTGCGAACAGTAGCGAAGCCAACGCTAGCGAATTTGCACATCTTAGTGAATTTGCCCCAAGGTGTCTTATTTATGGCTCAATGTGGATTCTTTAACAGCTCGATGATGATAATGAAGAATGGAATATGTCCTTTTGTACATATATGGTGCTCAGTAAGTTCTAGCTTGACTTTATATATTATACCAACCTGCATACAGGACAAAATGTATGCTTATGTGTGTTTGTCATCGCTTCTGTGGAACTTTTGGCAGAAAATAAAAAGGCTTTTTATGCATCATTATAATTGCCAAACGTCACAATTTTCCACATATGCTTAAGCTCTAGTGTTTATGGGCACAAGTTCATCCGGATTTCACAAAAGAGGGATACAACCTCACCTGTTGAAATGCAACTACACAAACCGCACGGTAGTAATATTAATTGCTGTAATACAAAAACTCAACAAGCTGCTTTTAAAAAGCAAGCTTATGTCTGCATTTTAGCATATTATATATGGCCCTATTCTAAATAAAAAATAAGATAAATTGCATATTGTCTTATATTCTGCTGTCAACACATTACTTAATAAGCTCTTTTAAATACATCTTTATGAATGATGCTTAGTGATTATCAGTTTTAATTGCTGGTTATTTGGCCATGTGTCACAAACACAGCACGTACTGTACATTTTGACATTTGATAAAATGATTGCATATAGATGTAGATGGTACAATTTTTAAATATATGGGGGCAAATTCACTAAGCGGCGAAAATGAGCTAGCGTTGCCTTCGCTAACGTTCGCCGCACTTTGCCAGGTGAATTTTCGCTAGCGCTACGCAAATTCACTAAAGTGCGAATTTACGCTCAGGTCGGCGAACAGTAGCGTAGTTGAGCTAGTGTTACTTCGCCAGGCAAAACGCATTTACGCTAACGATGCCTAATTTGCATACAGCACGAATTTCAAAGTATAATAGAAGTATATGTTACAGCCACTACATTACACTACACAAGCCCAGGAAACCTAAATAATAGTTGTCCTATTTCCCTACATGTGCCCCCTGTATAGTTGAGTTGCCATATGTTAGGAAATGTAGGGGGGAAGGAGGGTAACCCCCAAAAAAAATTTCACTCTTTTTCAGACTATCACCCTACAAGCGTTTTTTTGGGACAGAAAAAATTTTAAATTTTTTTTCAAACTCCTATTTATTGTATTGAACTTCACCAGGTCTGACCTGGCGAAGTAGCGTCTATCATAAGTGGTAACGTTCAGTAAAATGATCCTTCATCTGTGCGCAACTTCGCCTGGCTTTAAGGTGCTAAGTTGCGCTAGTCTACTTCGCTAGAGAAAATTTGCCAGAGTCGGTGTTAGTGAATTTGCAAAGTTATGATTTGATGTCACGCTGGTGAATTAGCGCTAGCGTTAGACGCTTCGTGCTTTAGTGAATCTGCCCCTTAGTCTTTTCCTAGCTCGTGTTTGCAGTGACAGAGGCCCTAAAACTGCTTAATAAAAAGGGAAGATTTGGGCAAATTTTAAGAAATACAACATGGAGCTGTAACTGAAGAAATTTCGATGAGACTGCTGAACTGTAATAACATATGTAATAACTGTAAAAACCTAGTCTATTTGTCTCACCCTGGATAATAATAAAAGTAATAATTATAAGAAAGGCTAACTGTGAAACTTGCTCCTAAAAAGATGTGCCAGTTTACATTTCACTTTCCCTTTAATGTAGGAGGAATTAACCTCTTTTCTTGCTGTTGGTTTATATATATTTTCTTTACTATCCAGCCTTCTCATTTAATTCTTTCTACATGTCGTTCAAATCTTCCACCTTTTCTTGGTTTGTTTTGTCTTCATTTACAAATGACCTTCAGCCACCTCCTCTGTTACCTTCCTGTCTGACTGTGAAACTTTTTCCTCAGAACTGATGAACCTGTAATCATGCTTGGAGATTTTAACAAGCATAATGATTGTACTTAAAAATCTTGGCACTCTTTTCCTCTAACCTTCTATTTTGGACAATACACATATTACTGACCTCCCAGCCCTTGCTCACTCTCTCAAGTTCAGTCTTTCATCCCTTAGGGACTCATCTGATCCGGATAATCTGGTCAGTGACAACAGTCTCTTCTCCACCATGACTCATTTGTTTCCTTGCAGGCTTAGCGTACCCACATTTAAAAGCCCTGTCCCTGGCTGAACTCACAGACAGGATTTTTGCACTCCTTTACATGATATGTAGAGGTTAGAAAATATTGTTTGCCAACACACTGGGGCAGATTTACTAAATTCGTGTGAAGAATTCGAAGTTCGATCGAATTTGAATAAAATTTGAATTTGAATCTTCGAACATTCGAATTCGGATAATGCGAATATTTGAATAAAATATTATTCGAATATTCGATGGTCGAAGGACTTCCCCTATTTGACCACCTAGTTCACCAGATCCAAGCTGCCGAATTGGGTTTCATTATTTTTGATCGAATAAAAAAAATTCGATCGATCGATAAAATCGGTCGAATCCATTAATCGATCGATCAAATTTCGGTAAAATCCTTCTAATTCGATATTCGAATTCGAAGGATTTTACTGCACATGGTCGAATTTCAAAATTTTTTTAATTCAAAAAGGAACACTTGTCAACTCAGCATGTTGTCTAAAAAAAGGTGTCTAAATGCATGCAAAATTCTTTTATGTAACAAACATATTTATATGTATGCACATACATGTATATTGCTTGATTTAGTCAATGACACCTTGTTATATACATGGATATTAAGCTCGCTAAAGCATAACATGCATGCATCATAAAACATATTTTATTAATTTGGGATATTTTAAAATAACTCTGGTTTATTACATTTAAAAAGTAAGTAATCTGCATTTTCATTGTAGTCATAATCATCAGTCAATTCTAATTTTTAGCTAGAACAACCCTGAATGAAGCAACAACTGACAATTGTGGTCATAAAGATTTGTATGTCTGTTCTGATAAAGAGGATTTAGCATGTGCAGATTGTGTGTAAATAATATTTCCCACATCATTGTTTAGATCTAAATAAATGTATTTTAATAAAAATAAATGATCAGTTTAGCATCTTTGTTTTTGTTTTGTGAATGTTTATTCCATATGGGTGCCTCCGTGTCTGCTATTTTACAATATGGGTGGGTATTTCACAATATGCTGTTTAGGGCAGAAAAGCATTGTGTCTGGAAGCACCTAAACAATTCTAGAGCCAAGTAGGCTGTGGGTCATAGTCATTATAGTCATAGTCATCAGAGATTAAATCCACCTTGTCTCACCAAGGCTGACACAATGGTTCTGGGTGCAGGCAAGGCCAACATAGGGTCTCATTTTCAGACTGCATTTTTCAGCAGGCCGAATTCCAGCCCCATGTGGCATTAGCTTAAGGGCTGTGACACACTAGGCTATTTGGGGAGACTGAGTCGCCTGGCGACTAATCGCCTCGATTTTGCGGCAACCAATCTCCCCAAAAGCCTTCCCTCACTCTTAAATTCGTTTTCCAAAGTTGCTCGAAGTTGCCTTGCAAGGAAACTTCAGGCGACTTCGGAAAACGAATCGCCGTGTGTGATTAACGCTGGCGATTTTTCATTTAAGCCAGCGCAGAGTGAGGGAAGGCGTTTGGGGAGATTGGTCGCCGCAATCTCCCCAAATAGCCTTGTGTGTCACAGCCCTAAGGGGTTGTCAGAAATCACCAAAACATAAGGTGCTGTCACGAAATGCAAATCTGAATTACATATTAATCAACCAAGTATTCTGAATTTAATATTGTATAGATACTGTATATTTTTGATACTTAATGTTCAAAATCCATAGAAAAAAGAGAAAATCAGTAAAAAAATGGTCTGAGTAACAATTCAACTTTAGAAGCATAGACTGTCACTGCTAAAGTACTGTGGTGGCCTTGGGATGTCAGGGTCAGATTTTAAAATAGCATGATCCTAGGCTGTCCCCGCACCCCCTTGCTTGCATACTAACCCCCTCGCACACCTAGACATACTTGAACCCGCACTCGCTCACACCTCTGAACTTTTTCTATGGTGCAGACAGTTTCTCCCAATAGAGTCTTGGTGGGTGGTAGAATTAAACCACTGTCAAAATCTCCCAAACAGTCCCCAGTTTAGATGGGGCCAACAGGTGGCATGCCGCCTCCAACAATTTGCTGCCCTAGGCTCAGGCCTTTGTAGCCTGCCCGTGAACTCAGGCCCATCGGTTGTTACAGAACCGTTTCTGGCCTAATTCTTTGAGTCAACATTTTGTGATGCTCTGTGTGTTTATCCAGAGCTCTGACAGCAATAATTATACGATCTAAGCCTACTGCCACACTGGATTGCATAATCATGTGTTTTGGCACATTTATATGCTCCATTTGTCTGCACTCAGTCCAACACAGTGGCTCTGGGTGCCGGCACAGAAGACTGAAGATTTAAGGAGACACCTCCATTGTCAGAATGGATAGCAACTATGGACGAAATGAAAAAAGTTGAGGATATAAGGACAATGAGACAGGGTACATATGAGAAAAACAAAAATATATGGGATCCTTGGTCTCGATATAAGAAAGATCACTGATAGAAATTAAACCAAACAGACTAGAACGTATTTTCTTTTCATAACATAAATGTAAGCTACTGAATTATAATGCCATACAGCATCCCTAACAAAATACAGGAGAACAGACATAAGCGACACTTTTTCAGTTTGGTTACTTTTCTTCCCCCCTCCCCCTCCCCAGACTTTCCCCCACCCACCCTCTCCCCCCAAATAGCTATGCTACCCTTACCCCTACCGATTTCTCCTCCTTTCTTCCTCAATAGAAATAATGGTATACAATAATGTTACTAATACCAACTGTATGAACCAGCTCATGTTGTCAAACCTAATGTACAATATTAAGCTTGTGTATCAAATGTTTCTTGACTTTTATATATGCACCCCCTCCCTTCCTATCCCCCCCCTTTAAACTTTGAAACTGAATAAATAAAGAATTATAAAAAAAGAAGACTGAAGATTTGTGTTTGTGGCCTCTGTAGCGTGGACCAAGAATCAGCCCAGTGTGCCATCAGCCTACGTGTAAAGGGTAAGAAATTGTGTATGTGCATGTAAAAAACACAGCTTTGTCTATTGATTGGCTGGTGTACCTTAGCACAGGCCTGGACTGGGATTCACAACAGGCCCTGGCATTACAAGTACACAGAGGCCTAAGCAGCCCAATAAATAGTGAGTGTCTATGACATTGTACAGCAGCCCCTCTGGCATTTGCCAGAACCTACAGATTGCCAGTCTGGGCTTGCCTTAGCATGTAGGGAGTGACCTTGGTTTGTGAGCACAATGCAGTTACATGGTGGAGCTTAGTCCTTAAAATGACAGTTTATCAATTTGGCATTATTAATATATTATTTTAATATCGGCCATGTGTAGGCAAGCTGATAATTCATTTAAAGCAGCACACCAGTTTTAAATTTCCAGGTATCTGTGTCAAAACGCAGTCAATTCCAGTGAAATGTAAAAGCTGGACACTATAAAAACTTTTGATACAAACATACCATATGCTTCCATTACTTTTTTGCTCTGAGGTAGTGTAGAATAGGCCCTAGATATAAAGTTCTCTTGTGGGTTCTATCATTGATTGCCAGCAGTTGCTGACTGAACATTTTAAAGCAAAATATGAAACATATCTGGAAGCCTTTGCACCATATTGGTTAATCTGTTCAGTCAATGATCACATAGTAGATTACTGGCTCCTCTGTCAAGTGATATAGTATCATTTTAATGCAATTTCACTTTAATGTTGTAATTCTATTAAACAAAATTGTACCGTGCATGTAAAGAAACTGTCACTTTGGCCCACTTATGGATTGTAGAATAGACTACATAGAGGGATTTTGAATCTACTGACTGATTTTGGAGGCAAACTTTCCATGGGCCACTGTGCATAAGGAACAGTACAGCTGTCCAACTAATAAATAATAAATGTGCCATCATCTGGGGTCTCTTGAAAGCTGCAGCAGTGCATTTTTGGCTCAAGGCTTTCCAAGTATTGATGTACTAGATCTGAACCTGAATCTGTTGCCCCAGCAGAATGCTGCTATGTCCTGGAAAACACTGCATATTCTAGTGTCAGTTTACCACATTGTGAGGCAAATCCAGCTGGAATGGCTAGTCTGTGATAACTAACCTCTTGCCACTTGCAAATACTGTATGGTTAGCAGATTATCACTCATAATAACAATTGTTACAAAATTTGGAAATGTCCCTGAGTTATTTCTGATTTTGTAACCTTAACAAGCACTGAGCTATGACTTGGAATTAGATTTACAAATGCATATTGCATTTATATATGCTTTTTTTTAATGCACTTAAGCACATTTTTCATTGGTTCCAAATGTAACCCCTCTATTGTAGTTTTGTTGTGAAGAAGAATGTAATGGATTCAGCTGATGCATTTAGATACAATCAACTTTTCTCAAACTCACATCAAATGCATATTAATGTCCCGTGCAAGAAGCTTATAAAGTTAGTATGGCTGCTTATACTGATTTGTTTGTATATTCTCTCTATGCTTGCTATGGTTTCCACCCAGTCATTTAGGTATGCTCAAACCTGCAAACGCATAAAAATGCCAGTGTGTAAAAAGCCTTATAACATTAGTATGGTAGCTCACACCAATTATTTTGTATATTCTCTCTTCTGTCTGGTTTCCTCCTGCATTCTAAAAACATACAGGAAAGGAATGGCGCCTTGTAAAATTGACCATAGTTGGTGTTGTTTGATTGGGCTGGACAGAAAATTTTGATCGGATGCCTTTGAAGGCACCCTTAAAGGGGAGGTTCACCTTCAAGTTAACTTTTGATATATTGTAGAAGGGTCAAACTTTTCAATTGGTCTTCATTATTTATTTTTCATAGTTTTTTAATGATTCACAATTTTCTTCTGTTTCTTTGCAGCATTCAAATAGACAATCGCAGATAAATGTACTTAATAGGGGTCTAAACTATTCGCCAGATAGGAATTTCTCACTATTTCACACTATTTTAGATTTAAACAAATTTACACGCAAACTCACATTAAAACGTTACTTCTCCAACAAAAGTACACACACAGACCTCACAACACTGGATGATTCTACAACAACACAGACCACGGAACACTTATCCAACTCACCGACATCACTAATACAGAACACACAATTTACCACATCCACTTATGAACACTCACATAACTCACCAACATCAGTCACAATGGACACACGGCACACAGGTAACACTTCATTGACACAAGCACTATACAACTTTGAGCATATTTGTAACACTGTTGACACAAACTTGGATAGGGACACATTTATGGGACTCACCCCAGTCAAAATAGATAAATTGGGTAAATCAGAATTTTATCCCATACAATACAGGGGACAATACATTGATCTCTTTCAAAAATTGGTTGAACAAGATCTAGAAAAACTGGCGAATGGTCTAGACAACAAAAAACCAAATAGAAAAGGTGCCATGGGAAACATTAGCCAACAGGAAAGAAAGGCCCTGAAGGAACTCAGTGACAACAAAGATATTATAATAAAAGATTCAGATAAGGGGGGCTCTGTGGTAATAATGGATAGATCACAGTATTTTAAAGAATGTTCTAGGCAACTAGATGATTGCGAGACATATGAACCCTTACCTAATGATCCAACCAGTGAGTATAAAGACATATTGGAAATTATTTTTGTTCTAGGAGTAAATGCAAAAATATTTATGAAAGAACAACATGATGATATTGTACAATGTTCCCCCAAGATACCGATCTTCCACATATTACCAAAAGTACACAAAGGCACTGAGAATATAAAAGGAAGACCAATTATCTCGGGGATTGAGGGACTGAATGAGAAACTCTCAAATGTTGTGGACAATTTGCTACAACCTATAGTTAAATTGTTACCTTCTTATCTAAGAGATACAGGCCATTATTTGAAATTAGTGGAAGAGGTATCTTGGTTGGAAAACTATAGCTGGCTAACACTTAATGTCGTAGCACTGTATACCAGTATTGAACATACGATAGGATTAAAGGCAGTGGAATTTTGGCTTACATACAGCAATGTCTATAACAAAGAAGAACAGGGATTCATTTTGCTTAGCATAGAATATCTAACTCATAATTATTTCATGTTTGATGGGGTCTTCTATCTCCAGAGACGTGGCAACGCCATGGGGGCCAAATTTGCCCCCACCTACGCCAACCTGGTAATGGGATGGTGGGAGCAGTGCAACGTCTATGGACATGGTAACCCCTACAGACAACGAATAAAAGCTTATCATCGCTATATAGATGATTTAATCATTGTATGGGCAGGTACAGAACTTGAGGCCAACAACTTTGTTGAATATTGTAACACTAACAACTGTAATCTAACATTCACTTCTAACTTACAGAAAACAGAGACAGCCTTCTTGGATATCCTATTAAAGGGCTCCACTGAGAAGGGTATAGAGTGTGATGTGTATATCAAACCTATTACTAGGAATACACTATTACGGGCAGACAGCTGCCATCCCCAGTCGGTCCTGGGAGGCATTCCAGTGGGGCAATTTTTACGTCTAAGACGAATATGTACCACATGGAACGCCTTCCAGGACCAAGCGATGGCGCTCTGGGACCGATTACTAGAAAGGAAATATGATAATGAAAACATTAGGAAAGCATATGAAAGAGCAGTATCCACCCCTAGACGAGATCTCCTAAATAATACAAATAGACAACAATCTAATAAAAAAGGCCATCATGGATAATACAGTTACAGGGGGTATTGTTGATAAAAATCATGGACATGAACAAACATCGTCCATCTTTTTTATAACCCCATATAGCAAACAGGCCAAACAAATCAAAACAATAATTAATAAAAGATTGGATGTTTTAAAAACGGATCCAATGATTGACCAAACATATTTGGAAAATATCAAATTTGTTTTTAAACGTAACAAAACAATTGCAAATGAAGTATCCCCAAGTATGTATGTACCCAAACAAAATACAAAAGAAGGCAGTAGATGGCTAATTAAAAATGGCAGCTATAAGTGCGGGAAAAACAGATGCAAAGTGTGTAAACACATATTTGTGAAAGACAGTTTCAAAAGCACTGTAACAGGGAAGGAGTTTCCCATAAGGAGTTATATCAACTGTGACTCTAAGTCAATAGTTTATCTAGCATCCTGCGATTGCGGGAAGCAATATGTGGGTAGAACCACTAGATCATTGAAAGAACGGATAAGGGAACACCTCATACATATTGATATAACAAATTTTGATCAAAGGAGTTCTAACTATAAGAGGGTTTCAGCCGTAAGTAAACACATAATGAAAAGCCATAATGGCGATTTTGGACTGATCAAATTTCAGGGGATAGAACAAGTGAAACTAGGAGTGCGGGGAGGTGATCTGCTAAAAAAGATAGATCAAAGAGAGGTTTATTGGATATACACATTAAAGACACGATACCCATTAGGAATGAATAGTGATTGGGAAGTCTCTTGTTTTCTGTAACATAGTATAAATTGAACCCGCTTGTCAAAAATAGACTAAAACCCAAATGAAAGTACTAATAAAATGTATTAGGAATGGAAAGATATAAATGCAGACAGAATGTGCCCCATGCCAATATATCTGCAAAATAATACTTATATGGTAATATATTATATATGATTAAGAATAGCCTGTGCTCACCGGAAGTGAATTTTGTAATAATTTACAATTTGAGAGTTAATTGTTTTTAACATTGTGTACTATAAAAGACAGGATATTGTAACATGACTCCACCTCTGATGAAGTGCCAAAGAGAGGCACGAAACGCGTCAGGTGACTAGACACCTCATGGTGTAGCTGTGGGTTTCTAAACCAGGTACCTGTTCATGCTTTGATATTGGAAGAATAAAGGTTTTTTTTATCCAAAGTGCCCATGGTTGAAGATTCCTGTCATTGTGCAATATTATTGATGTAACGTCTGGGACTGGAGCGGAGACCAGCCGACAGGTAGAGGCCATGAGGCTATTAAGCAGGATCGGACACAAGTGAGTGTTAATGCTGTATGAGCTTTCAAATGGGGGTCACTGACACCATCTAAAAACAAATGCTCTGTAAGGCTACAAATGTATTGTTATTGACACTTTTTATTACTTATCATTCTATTCAGTCCCTCTCCTATTCATATTCCAGTCTCTTATTCAAATCAATGGAGGGTTGCTAGGGTAATTTGTACCCTAGACACCAAATTGCTGACACTGCAAAATAGAGAGCTGCTGAATAAAAAGCTAAATATTTATAAAACCATTAACAATAAAAAATGAAAACCAATTGCAAATTGTCTCAGAATATCACTCTCTACATTATACTAAAAGTTAACTCAAAAGTGAACAACCCCTTTAACATCCATCGGCCATTGTTAGTACTGAATCATCAGATACAGGTAGAATTCTATTGTTTCTACCTGAATATCTGACTATTCAGCTCTATACATATGTATTGAAATGAACAATCTTTCTTGGAAATATCTTTTCCGAGAAAGATCATAATTGTTACGTCTATGACCTGCTTTACTGTAAGCTCCCCTGTTGCATGGACTGTAAACTGCAAAGTGCTATATAATATGTCGTCGATATATAAATAAAGTATGATAGCAATGATACTTATCTAATCAAATAAAAAATAATGTTATATTCACACAATAACCCATGCCCTTCAAACAAGCTCAGCATCTCTTTGAAACTGATTGTGGTCCATGATGGACAACATTTTTCACCATTTTGACCATAGACTCCAATGTATTGTGCACTAAAAAGTAATACTTCAATTCAATTTCAAGAATTCTTTAGAGAAGTGAAATGAGACAGATTCTGCCTTAACTAATCCCCATAGATGTAAAGATCTTTCTCTGCCGAACGACCGATCTTAGCAAAGTCGGACTAATCGGTCTAATTATTTTGCGGTTAGTGGGATTCGAACGATTGTACATCTTAAGAATTTTTGTTCAGCATCTGTCTGAAAATTGATCGGCCAGGTTAAAAAAATCGGTCCCCATGCAATCTACCTATATTTGCAGGGCCAAGCAGGCAGCTACCCTTCAGTGGCAATATTGCCTGAAATGGTCTTTTTAGTTGATGGACACATCGTACATTTAAACGATCGTTTTGAGACAATTGTGGTCTCACAATAACCATTGGATCTTTTAAAAATCATCTGGCCATAGACATGCAGAGATATCATTGATGTAGGATGAGCGATCGTGCAATGCAATCTTCCGACCAGATTCAAAATAAAGCAGTAAAGCTGGCCATAGACTCAAAGATCTGCTCGTTTGGAGACATCGCCAAACGATCTGGCTATATCGGGGTAATCCGAACATTCAGCCATATGGTCAAACAATCAGATTATGATGACACCAAGGGGTTCCTACAGGTCAGTCGGAAAAAAAAATCAAACCTTCGGGAAGATCCGTCGGAAGCCCCCATACACGGGCAGATAAGCTGTCAAATTGGTCTAAACGACCGATCTCTGTCCGTGTATGGCCACCTTAAAAGAACAAAACAGCCGATGTTCCACCCCTGACAGCAATCGGACAAAAGTTATAGCAATACATGCAGAAATATTGACAGCCGCCGGAAATTTTCTAACCTGTCCGATCGACTGAATAACCGATCGCCATCTCATGAAAAATGACGGAACACTCCACACATGGCTAGAAAACTGTATGAAAAGGACATTTGTGCGATCAAATCTTTGCGTCTATGGACAGCTTAATTGTGGGACTTTATATATCAATACCCCCTCCTGACAAAATCTTGGACCAAAGCCCAAGTTTATCTAAGCAGCCTTATAAAGACCAAAAGGCATTCAATGGCTGTGCCTGACATATTAGCCTGCAGCAGTTTTGGGGCTTATTTATATTACATTTCAGGACTTAATAATGTAAATGGCATATGGTACATTTGACTAGAATACTACATAAGTGGATATCAGTATGTCATGTACATGCTTTGAAGACAGTCCTGGGTTGTTCTGGCACATATGAATGAGGGGCCATAGGGTAGCCTTCAGGTGAATGGCAGCAGTAGGGAATATATTATACAAATGAGAAACTGAAGCAGCTGTTGGACACGATGTGCTGATGAAGGTATTTAGCAGTATTTGACTTTTGCTAGGCTCCCATTCGCTCTACACAGAGTCAGCCCCCGGCCGCTGTCACAGCTCCAGCCCAGCCCTCCCTCAGCCGAGCTCCTCTCACAAGCGGCACAGACACAAGCTCAGAAATAACAAAAGCCCGGCAAAACGGCGGTTCAGCTCCCTGTTCACAACAACCGCGAAAAGAAAGTGGAAGAGAGCGCGAGAAAAAGGAAAGAGGGAGAAGACATTTCTCTATTTGGAAAGGAGAAACCATCGTGCGATTCGACAGCGCGTCGGGTTCTATTGTGTCTGTACATCTGTGTGTGAAAAGAGAGCCGCCTAAGGACGCCCAGCTGAAGGCACTGGCACACCAGCCATGAAAGCAGCGCTAGATCTGAAACCGACATTAATCATCAAAACAGAGAAGGAGTATGAAGCGTATTCGTGCTCGGGTGAGTGGGTGCGGGAGCAGGGCCGAGGGGCAGTACCGGGGGTACGTTGCTAGGACACATGGAGAAGCGCAGGGGAAAGCACACTGCAAATGCGCGTAAATATTGCTCATAAGGCGTACAGAACCTCTACACATAACTGATTATTGATAGCTGAGAGCTTCACTATATTAGGGCACACGCACAGTACATGAACACATAGCAAGAGGGGCCTGGCAGTGAGAAACGGTGACGGTCCAGTAAAATGAAAGGAACAGTAATACCAAAATAAAAAAAACAAAAGTGTTTTAAGGAAATGGAAATTGGACTGGCAAAATGTGGGTGTTTGCTTCAGAAACTCTACTATAGTTTATAGAAACAAGCTGCTGTGTAGCCATGGGGGCAGCCATTCAAGCTGGAAAAAGGCAGGGGTTGCACAGCTGATAACATATAAGCTCTATGGTATACAATGGGATTCTTCAGAATGTATGTTATCAACTGTTTAGCGTGTGTTTGAATGGCTGCCTCCATGGCTACACAGCAGTTTATTTATATAAACTATAGTTGTGTCTTAAAGCAAAACACACCAGTTTTACCACTGAGGATCAACGGTACATTATAGTTTCAGTCCTTTAAAACAGCGGTCCCCATCCTTTTTGGTCCGGGGACTAGTGTAGAGCCAAATTTCTTTGCAAGGGGCGGGGAGACGGGAGTGGTCAGTGGACCAGCGGCAACTGCGTGTACAATTTGGGTGCCCAGCATCCAATTCGGAGCTCTGTAGTAATTGGTCGCTAGGCTCCGTGGCCCATTTCAGGAATGTTCGCGGCTGTTGGGGACCCCTGCATTTTTTTTTTTTTGCGGTTACTGTTCCTTTCAGTACAGTAGGCCAATACACACATTCTATAATACAACTAGGGTTGCCTTTTCTGGAAAAAAATACCGGCCTTCTTATTTTCTTGCCATTTTTTCATATTAATAACATTGGCACCAAGCATCATTTTTACCAGCCAGGCCGGTAAAATACCGGCCAGGTGGCAACCCTAAATACAACACATATATATATATATACACAGACACCTATAGGAAAACCTCAAGAGAAAAGAGATACTTGCACAGGATGAATGGGCTGTGGCAACATTGCACTGGAGAGAGGCTGCACTCAAACATTACCTATACTTTTTATAGCCACACAAAAAAAAATATCCAGTGTTATAAATAAAATGCATCATATCATGTTGCAGTTGCACATATACAACTGAACTATAAAACCCATAGTTAGACTATGATGAGTTTTGTGTGACAAGTCACTGTGAAATGGGCATGGTGGTTCTGTGGTACAAAAATACATCTGGAGACATAGTAAGGTTTGTAACTGGTAAAAAACTGGATACCAGGAACTTGACTCCAAAGTACAGCCACATGTAACTGTGACAGATGCATTCGGTGCAAGATAGAAGAAAGATTTGGCCAGTTAAGAGACATGCTTAAACCTGCCACCATTTGTAGAGGTTTTAAACCATCAGAATATATCGTACGTGTCTGTGTTTGTTTTGTATCTTTGTCAGCTGCACGGATAAAAAAAATTGTGAAGAGAGGCACTGTTTTTGTGGTCTTAATATTAAAAGAAAACGCTTTCTGATTTTTTTTTTTAATTCATATTTATGCAGCTGCAGCCTGAGCATCTGGGCTGCTGCGGTTTGAAAAGCAAAGGGCGTGAGTTAGAACAGAGAAAAAAAAAAAAAAAACACCTTGTGACCTTCATGTTTCTACCCTCCCTCTAAAATTACATTTTGGCAGTTTAGAGGTTAAGTGTGATCCAGTCACTGGCTCATTGAGAACAAATGAAACCTTCATGGCTTTTTTTTTCTCTCTACAGTTTTATCAGTCAGTCTTCTTTGTGTGTAGGGAGACGCTGCATTGAAGGTTAGTCTGCAATTGCAAGAGTTAAAGTCTGTCGCTGCCAGCTGGAGCCGAGAAATAAATTGAATATTTCCCCCATGGCACTTAATTCAAAGTTGCTATCCCAAACATCTTTGCTGCAACCACTAAATTGCATCAGCACAAAAGCCCTTGCACACTGTATAATTCAGCAATTAGCAGTGAGCAAGACATTGATTAGCCTGTCTCACTCAAGGGGTTGATGACATTTTAGCTGCTAAAGTACTTTGATCTGATGCACTGAACTATACCAGCAGCAATTGAATCCTTTATCACCCTTTTTATAGCCTTGATACTACTAAGAATTTTGTTTACTTTTATAATGGGCATAGCTGTGTATTCTCAGCAGCCACATCTGGTGACTCTGCTTGCTGGAATATCTGGTTGTAAATTAGTTAACCACTTCAGTGACCAAAAGTACAGCACAGCAGACTCTCGTTTCATGTTTTTTAAGGGGGGTTTGTATCCTGTAACGGTTTCTGTGCGCAGCAGAATTTTAATATGATCTGTGACCATCTGCAGGAAAGTTGTTGAACAGCCATCATTCATGGCCATTCTTTTGTTGTCATAGTTATGTATACAGTTCTAGGATCTCTGCAGAGGCAGCCGCTAAAGAAGTGATATAACATGCTTGATACAAAGATTACATTATATTTTTTAAATAATAAAAAGTTTAACGTGAACTTTAATAAGGGCATCAGAAAAGAGTCATGTATAAAATGTTTTTTTTGTGTGAAGGTACACAAAAAGGTTAAAGGGGTTGTTCACCTTTGAGTTAACGTTTAGTATGATGTAGATTGTGATATTCTGAGCCAATTTGATTTCTTTTTCGTTTTTTATTATTTCTGGTTTTGAGCTATTTTGAGCTATTTTTTTTTTATTCAGCAGCTCTGCAGTTTCAGCTATCTGGTTGCTGGGGTCAAAATGTCCTTGGCAACCATGCACCAATTTGAATAAAAGACTGGAATATGAATAGGAGAGGGCATTTGTTTTTAGATGGGGTCAGTGAGTCACAAGAAGAAGGCAAATGATTAAAAAACTAAAAGATAAATAATAAAGACCAATTGAAAAGTTGATTAGAATTGGTCATTCTATAACATACTAAATGTTAACTTAAGGTGAACCACCCCTTTAAAACTTTGTTCTTGAGCATTCTAAAGCTTTTGAGCAGCAGGCCTTTCCTTTGTCATTTCCCCCCCCCCCCCCTTGGATATGGGTTATGTAGATATTTTTTAGGCCCTACCCAGGGGCGATCCTGGCCCCTCCGGCACCTGAGGCAACTTGCTCTTGCTGTCGCCCCCCCTGGTGGGCTCACTTTTTGCGCCGGGGGTTCACTGAGAGGGCCAGGAGGCTAGCGCAGGGTGCAGTTATGCTTTTAAAGTACCAGGAGAGGCATTTTGCCGCCCCTGGTACCTCTGCCACTGCCGCCTGAGGTGAGATTCTCAACACCTCATTGATGAAGCCCGCCTGCCCCTATCTAAAGAAAATGAGGGGATTTGTTTGTTTGTTTTGCATAATTAGGCAATTGAAAAGCACAAATAAATAATACAGTAAAGTACACTTGCCTTCCAGGCAGGGGCTGCAGATTGTGGAGATAAAGGGATTAGCTGTACAGATTATCTGTGATCTTTTCAAATCTCTTATCTAAGTAAATAGCTTTACTCTTGGCATTAACTTTCCACAAACAACACGGTAGATTAGTAGGCAATGGAAGACACACAACATGGAGGTTTCCAGTGAGATGCAAGACCAGTATGCAGTAGATAACTGTTGCACCACATAACACAGCACAATTTACATGCATTGTATATACTTGCACTGTAGGGTATAATCTGATTTCGGAGCCTGAGGCACAGTAGATAAATGCCTTCAAAGGGTCAAAGGGAGGTGAACACAGGGACTTAACACAAGTTTCTCAGTTAAAGCCCATACATATAGCCAGCCATTCCTTATAACAGTCTGCAGCTGTTGGCCATGCAGCTCTAAAAGATGCAAAGACTTTCCCAGTTTGATATTATTATATGCCATTATAGATAATGCTTGCACAAACCATTCCTTGTGACAAAATATCTGCTTGTATGTATAGCATGCAAGTAGAATACAAGCTTTTAAAGGACACTTGGATAACTTTGTGTGGTATGGAGCAATGAGTTATCGTTCTTGAATTGAATTTGTCCACTGTTGCTTGGGTAGCCACCTGGCCAGTATTTTTGATGGCTGATCCCAATGTTATGACTGGGAAAGAAAGAAAAATATATAGGAAGGCCAGTATTTGTTTTAAAGGGATCCTGTCACGGGAAATGTTTTTTTTTTCAAAATGCATCAGTTCCAGAAGAATTCTGCATTGAAATCCATTTCTCAAAAGAGTTAAGTTTTTTTTTTATTTCGTTTTGAAATCTGACATGGGGCTAGACATTTTGTCAATTTCCAGCTGCCCCATGTCATGTGACTTGTGCTCTGATAAACTTCAATAACTCTTTACTGCTGTACTGCAAGTTGGAGTGATATCACCCCCTCCCTTTCACCCACTCAGCAGCCTAACAAAAGAACAATGAGAAGGTAACCAGATAACAGCCCCCTAACACAAGATAACAGCTGCCTGGTAGATCTAAGAACAGCACTCAGTAGTAAAACCCATGTCCCACTGCGTACTATTCAAGGAACAGTAACACCAAAAAATGAAAGTGCTTTAAAGTAAAGAAAATATCATGCAGTGTTGCCCTGCACTGTTAAAACTGATCTGTTTGCTTCAGAAAGACTGCTATAGATCATATAAACAAGCTGCTAAGTAAATTGAAAAAAGGCTATATGGCATAGGATAAGTAATGGATAACAGATAGCAGATAAGCTCTGTAGAACATAATGTTATCTGCTGTGTAACTTGAGCCTTTTCTCCTTTGAATGGCTGCCCCCATGGCTACACAGCAGCTTATTTATATAAACAATAGTAGTGTTTCTGAAGCAAACACAACAATTTTACCAGTTTTCCCATGACCGTTTAAGAAAAGGTGGCAAGCCTAACTGTGGCCTGTCCTTCAAAAGCAGTTTTACAGCAAGACCAACTATAAAAGAACTCGGGGGTCCCCCGAAATCAATGCGCAAAGTGTCCTACAGTTTATAGTTTCTTTATGATGTCACGATAGATGGGAAGTATTTCTATGCCGGGAGCTTATTTAATTCATAAGAGGACGACACCCTTAAAAAGAATATGGATAGACCAGCTTTATATTACATGCCTTCAACGTTGTTACAATCGTTTCCAATCTTGGCTTTAATTAGGAGTGTCTGTGCTCATGCTCAGGGTGCTTTGAGCAGATGTTGAGAAGCTAACCTTAGGGGTCATCACAAATTATCAAACAGAAAATGAGGGTTGTCTGCCATACACACTGATTATACAGAGCTTAATTAATTGTGCTGGTTTCTGAGCTGACATGTAGCAGTCAGGCGTGTATTGTGATGTTTTTGTTGTATACATTCTGTATATTGCACATAGGTCCCATGGGGGGAGGGCTACAGGGTAATTTTTGTTGGCACAGATTTGTAGGCCTGTGGTTTCTTTGGGGTGATATAAAATCCTAAAACCTTGTATGTACATTTCTACCCTGAAATGAATTTAAAATTCATTGTGGTAATGTACAGAACCAAAATGAGAAAAAAAGATGTCTTTGTCCAAATATTTATGGACCTAAAGCTGGCCATAGACGCAACGATCCGATCATACGAATCCTCGATTCGTACGAATTTCGGATCGTGTGTGGAGTGTTCCGACATTTGTCGTGCCATGCTGATCGGTTGTTTGGTCGATCGGCCAGGTTAGAAAATTTCTGTCGGCTGGTGATCATATCTTTGCGTCTATTGCAGATTGTAAGATTTTCAGTGGGAGACCGTCACTAGGTTTTTAATTGTACAACTTATGTACGATCCCTGTCAGGGGGCAGAACGTCGGCTGATCTGTGCTTTTGCTACTTTATTTGATCTGAAGGTTAGTGGCAGGTCGGGAGATGGGGAAGTCCAATCTTTGGATGATTCGAACGATCGGATCTTTGCGTCTATGGCCAGCATAACTGTATGTGTGTTGTTACTGTGTAACCTTGGCTGGATTACTCTCTTTGAGACGAAATTAGAATTAATTGGATTAAGCCTGTATTAACAGCATCACAGCTTTAGATCATCCGTTGCTGTAAACAGATTTTAGGGTGTGTTGAATTTACATGGAACTATGCAGGTTCAACATTCTCTGCTCTTCGCCTTGATGGAAACAAATTGATATTTTAAGGTGAAATTATTTGCTATTTCTAAAAGTATTTTACATGTTACACCATGTAACTCAAGTCTTAAACTGGCAATACACCAGCAGTTTATATAAATCATCGCATTTATATTAGCTGTTGATGTGACCCCTTTTAGACAGTCAGTAGCTTATAGGAATATGTGTATGAGGGCACACCAATGGCATTTTGGACATTTCTGTAGGATAGGAAAACATTGGCCTGTTAAGCGTTTTTTTATTTTTTTTATTTTACAATAATCCTTAGTCCAGAGGCTGAATGATCTGATGTCTCATCATGTAGTTGATGGTCCAAATGGGTAAAGATGTGCTTGCTAGATGACTTTGTTGAAAAAGATCTCTTCACACATGGGCAGCATTAATGTGACTAATTTGTTCAAGAGCAGCTGTACAAGTTCTAAAGTGGGTTGGGTACCATTAAAATGGCAGGTTATCGGTTAGCTAACTGAGGTTACAGGTTGTTGGGCAATGCAAATTGCTTTACATTTAGCAAAATAAGCTTCCCTGCCCTTGGAAGACTTTATGACATCACTTCCGCATTTCAGTGTGTGTAGACATGAAGCAGGTTGTGGATAAAGACTGAGCAATGGGATGTCTGCATTCTGCACATGTGTTTATCAGCATTCATTGTGTGTCCTGTGCAGGTGTTTGCCTATAAATTTATATAGTGTAAAATTAACATATCTGGTGACAGTGGAGCATTTCCACAAGCTTAAATGGAGCTGGTGGTTTATCAAGATGCCAGTTTGTTCAAACCATAATCTCTGTGATGTTCCCTTTTTGAACAGACCAGTATATGACCCCAGATTGACACAAACACTAATTCTTGTAACTTTATTATGCGTAAAATATAGCATTTTACTTTTTTCCCTCTTGCTTCTAACTAACGATACAATTGATCTGGTGACAAATGCATTTGACTATTCAGCCAAAATATATAACACTTCTTTAACCACAGGTCGTCTCTAGCACTTCTATGCCTCTAAGCTATTTCCAGCCTTCTGATTGGGTTTTAAAACATGAAAAAGCACCCTTGACACACACTTCATGGATAAAGCAATAGCAGGTAGAGCTGTGTGTCATTTTGAGAGTAGAGTAGCGTGAGACCGAGCTGACTGTGTTTTAACTGAGAACATACAAACACCTTTGCATCTGTATGGTTTATGCGTTATGGTTTTCATACCGTTTTTGTTGCTAAATTTTAGTTGGCTATTTATAGGGTAACTACAAATTGTTCTGAATCATGCTTAGTATGGTGGAATGTGTGTCGGTAAACTGGTATGGTATATCTGTATACAGATTATTGGCAGACAGTAGGAGTTTTTGTTGAGGCTTTGTTTGAATTAAAGGGGTTGTTCACCTTTGAGTTTTAGTATAATGTAAAGAGTGATATTCTGAGACAATTTGCAAATGGTTTTCATTTTTTATTGTTTGTGGTTTTATAGTTATTTAGCTTTTTATTCAGCAGCTCTCTAGTTTGCAGTGTCAGCAATTTGGTTTCTAGGGTACGAATTACCCTAGCAACCCTGCATTGATTTGAAAGAGAGTCTGGAATATGAATAGGAGAGGGACTGAATAGAATAAGTAATAAAAAGTGTCAATAACAATACATTTGTAGCCTTACAGAGCATTTGTTTTTATATGGTGTCAGTGACCCCCATTTGAAAGCTGCAAAGAAACAGAAGAAAATTTCAAATCATTAAAAAACTACGAAAAATTAATAATGAAGAGCAATTGAAAAGTTTCTTAGAATTTACCCTTCTACAATATACTAAGTTAACTTGAAGGTGAACCACCCCTTTAAGTATGACTTGCATAATAGAGGCCTTATCTTTTTTTATAAATAAATACCATTCGGCCTCAGTTGATGTCCTGCCACAAACTGTTTATATGCAATACAACAAAGTATAATTTAAAATAAAATGTATACACATTCTAAACTTTAATAGCTGTACTGTATTACATTATTTTTAAACAATTGTTCTTAATCTGTCTGTACTGTAATTCCCAGCATACCACCCTGCCCCCTCTCTCCAGATATAAATAGGGTGCTAAGGACTGACATTTCTTGCTTATTCACTGGGGCTCTAATTTAGGGTTTTAGTGATTTCTCTCTCTTGAAATTCATTGCAATCCGATTTATATCAATTGTACTGACTGACAACTGCTGCCGCACAGAGAATGTCTTCTTCAAGTGAGCTCTAACATGGACTTGGAAAGACAGTAAATGACATTGTAAAGTAATTTCCTTTATTGTCTTGCTTAGTATAGCATCCTCATTATACTGTATGTGCTGCTTCCGCCTGTATCCAACAGAAGGCTGCCCAAGCACAAAGACGCCCAGTGCAGATAAGGTCTGTCATTCAAGGGTCTTAAACATTGCATGCAAAATGTATACTTCTGTTTAGTGTTTGCATCTCCTCAAAAAGTGGTTATCTGTAAAGTAAAAGATGGGACCCACTGGTAAAGTTATAGGGGCTTTGTTTGTAGCATGGTGTTAATTGTATTATGACTCTTTGCGAATATGTAACCACCTAAAGTTTGTGAACCAAACATTGCATAACATTATTTGCATCACTATAGATTCAGAAACATTCTAGTGTTCTATTTGCAATCCATGTATGGCTTTGAGTCTTCACTCTTCAGGTCCCCACCTGCCTTCTTGCTGCTTTTGAATTATGTCACTTTTGGTCCAGTATTTTTAATTGAGCCATACTGGTGGCAACAAGGAGACCTAGAACTTGCTGTGGTGTAGTTATCTAGTCCAGTGGATAGAAGTCAAGTTGGCATCTATCCCTGCAAAACAGACCTTGCATTATTACGTTTGTATTTTTGCTCTACATATCAGGCCTGTTTGACATACCTTTGTGTTGAAACTGTGCATAAGTAATGTGTATAAATGTATGTGTTGTGGACTGATCTTGGGGCAGATTTATCAAAGTGTGAGATTAGAACTCACCACAGAAAACTCTCACTTTTAATTCATCCCTACAGGATTTTTAAAAGTATATTTATCGAACGGCGAACTCCATTGATAAAGTGAGTGGGTTTTTCTGTGGTGAGTACTAATCTCACACTCTGATAAATCTGCCCCATAGTGTTGCTTTTAGATTAGGTGCATCACACCAATATTCCTCTTTATTAGAGTAAATATTCTCCTTCGATTACCTGCTTAAAAGGAGAAGTCTGGTCAGTGTTGAAGAACTGACCTACTGTTTTGAAAATGTGTTTTCTGCAGTGGAGCCATTCAGATTTGTAGGTGCAACTTTGGTAAAAGTTGAGTTTGTTGCCATCTTGCATACTCAAGTGAACTGAGCCTGAAAGTTGAGGCAGCCTTACTGCCAAAAACTGTGCAGCCCTAACTAATTGCCAATAAAAGGATCCTTTGGGATCAGAGAAAGTCAGGGGACAGCATTTTGGTGAGATTAGTCACCCCGAAGAAGAGGAGATTTGTTGTCAGGCACAGTGTTGGACTGGGACACCAGGGGCCCACCCAAAAACCTTAGAACAGGGGCCCACCCAAAAACCTTATACTAAGGGCCCACCCAAAAACCTTAGATAAGGGGCCCAACCACAAACCATCAATCAAGGGCCCACTCTCAGTACTATTATCCTTCCTCTCCTCACTCAACCTCTATTCTCCGAGTCTCTCTTCTTTACATGCTACAATTTGTTGTTCTATCTATTTAGCCTCTTTGTTTTCATATAAATAGGGAATGGCCATGAAAAAGGCTAAATGTTTAACAGCATGAGGGCCCACTGACCTTGGCCCTCCGGGAGTTTTCCTGGTATTCTGGTGGGCCAGTCCGACACTGGTCAGGCGACTAATCTCCCCGAATCTGACCATATGTCTTTGCCCTTAATACCTGAAAGCAAGTGCTGTGTCAAAGAAAGAAAAATAAAATCCCTTATATAACGGTTTCCATACCAGAAGCTGTTTATATTGCCTGTTGTGTAAATCCTACAAATGGCTTTCAGGTTGCTTTGCTTAGAATTTTTCCCACATTTGAGGGACATATTGTGAGTGACTGGATGTTCTGATAAGATCCTCTGCTGTAGTGGAAATATCTTTAGGTAGCATAAAGGGGGTTTTGCTTATGACAGAAATTCCTCCCATATGGAAGTTACAACACACACTGGCTTGTGAGAAGATGTTCTTAGAGGAGGAACAATTCCCATAGGGAGCAGCACAGTAGGGCTGTGAGAACAAATTCCTTTAGGGGACTGCTCTTTTAACAGACATCCATATGAAAGGGGCACCACTGGGGTGTGTGAAATTGTTCTTTGAGCTTGATTTCTTGTTGGCGCAACATGTCCCTAAGTCCAATTTAAATAAAATAATATGCCTTTAACCCATTTATTGCCACAAATCTCATAGCAATGCTGCATAGGGTTAGTGTTAAATGAACAGTAATACCAAAAAAATGAAAGTGCTTAAGGGTAAGGCCAGACGGGGCGCTTTCGGGGAGATCCGCTGCCTGGCGACTTACCGCTGCGACGAATCTCCCCGAATAGCTTGTTAGCGCTGCGCACCCGCTAGATGTAAAGTCGCCTGCGCTTATTCGAACGCAGCGGCGCAATTTTAAAAGTCGCTCAAAATTGCCTCGCCAAGCAATTTTGAGCGACTTTTAAAATCGAGCCGCTGCGTGTGAATAAGTGCAGGCGACTTTACGTGTCGCGGGTGCGCAGCGCGACCAAGCTATTCGGGGAGATACGTCGGAGTGACGAAAGCGCCCCGTCTGTCCTTACTCTTAAAGTAAAGAATATATCATGTAGTGTTGCCCTGCGCTGTTAAAACTGATTTGTTTGCTTCAGAAAGACTACTATAGTTCATATAAACAAGCTGCTAAGTAAAAGAAAAATGGCTGTGGCACAGGATAAGTAATGGATAACGGATAACACCATTATGTTCTGCAGCGCTTATCTGCTATCTGATGTGTAACTTGAGCCTTTGCTCATTTGAATGGCTGCCCCCATGTCTACACAACAGCTTATTTATATAAACAATAGTAGTGTTTCTGAAGCAAACACAACTGTTTTACCAGTCCAGGGCAACACTGCATTATATTTTTATTACTTTAAAGGAATTGTTCAGTACAAAAGTAAAAACTGGGTAAATAGGCTGTGCAAAATAAAAAATATTTTCAATATAGTTTGGCCAAAATGCAATGTATAAAGGCTGGAGTGACTAAGTCTAACCTAACAGAACAGAACACTGCTTCTTAGCTCTCTTGGTTTACACTGGCTGGTTTCCCTGGTTACCAGGCAGTATCCAATCAGTATCCAATCAGTGACTTGAGGGAGGGCCACATTGGTCATAACTGTTGCTTTTGAATCTGAGCTGAATGCTGAGGATCAATTGCAAGCTCACTGAACAGTTATGTCCCATGTGGCCCCCCCTTCAAGTCGCTGACTAACTCAGATTTAGGGAGCTGAAAAGCAGGAAGTTGGATTCTGGTTATTATATTCATCCAGTCACTCCAGCCTTCATAGTTTGCATTTTTCCCTGACTAACTATATTAGAAACATTTTTTATTTTGCACAGCCTATCTATTTACCCAGTTTTTAATTTTACCCTGAACTGTTCCTGAACTGATGTTACTGGTCCTTTAAGTTTTCCAATGTGGTTCCCATATGTATGTAGAGGGAATGTGTATGCGTTGGTGGGGGAAAGATGGGGAATGAATGCATGATGACTGTGGCCCTGGGAGGAGGTTAATCAGGCAGTGTGGGAATATTTGGAAACTGCAGTCAGTTTGGCTGTGGAAAAGGGAGCAGTGATTTAGCTCCCATGCACGTTGTGACGATTAACTAGACTCATCCATTTTGGTGGTCTCACATTACACTGGGGTGACTCAGTCACAAGAGGAGGAGAAAGAACAGCCGTTAACCCTGCCACATCTGGGAACACTAGAACCCTGTGCTGGTTTTATGTGGAACTGGAGAATTTATTGTACACCTTATTCCAGCTTTAGAACAGGCAAAAGGAAAAACAATGTTGTACAAAGACCAGTGCAGATAACCAGTACATTATACAAACTGCTGTACAAAAGCATTCTCCTGCTAAAGGACACAGCCTGGATCAATGCTCTCTTGAGAAATGGTTGTTGCTGCAAAAAAAAAGTGGCTCTACAAAATATAGTGATTACTTATACAACCACATATTTTAGTTATTGTATTTACAAAACAACACAAACTCACATTAAAAATTATTGGGTTTCAGTGAAAACAGTAGGTTATAGGAATACTTTTTTTGCAATTATATTTGAACTTTGAAATATTTATTATTTTGGAAAAATATATGTATAGTATGTATGTGTAGAGAAGACATGAGTTTATAGTTTATGGAAATGCTCTGTAATAGATACAACTTTTATTTGGCCAGGTGTACTACGGTCTCTTAATTATGTTTTTCTACTTTTCTTCTTGCCTCTTGGATTTATGTTTTTATTAGAAGTGATTCCAATTCATTACACATAACTAGTGTCTACTTGAATGTTAATTCTTTTTATGCCACTGAAAATCCTCTGGTGTTAGTTGGGATCACATATCTGGAGCTGGGGGTTGACAGCAGTTTAAATCTAACATGTACAGACTGTATATGTAATTATTTGTGCAAAATTCTCCAGGACTAAGCAGAGCCTCAGTCGAAGTAATATTGTTATGGGGGGGGGGGGGGGGGGGCGCGGTCATTGTTATGTTTTTTACAGTGAAGGATGTCTGGCAATTGACATTAGTTTGTAGATCTGTCTTACATTAGTGCAGAATTTCTCAGGGTGGCTATCTTGCCTAGCTGTTGTACTGATCGTTCACAAACACATTCCCTGGAGCTTTTGACAAATGGTCAATTTGAGTAATATACTGGTCTTCTGTCTGTAAGAACCACTGTTTCTTCTATTAATAATCAGCCACGGTTTAACCATTGGGGTATATTTTTGCAGTCTTGTAAAAGTATTTAAAGGAACAGAAACACCAAAAAATGAAAGTGTTTTAAAGTAATGAAAATATCATGTAGTGTTGCCCTGCACTGTTAAAACTGATCTGTTTTCTTCAGAAACACTACTATAGTTCATATAAACAAGCTGCTAAGTATCAGTGGCGGAAATTTGAAAAACTGCTATATGGCACAGGATAAGTAATGGATAACAGATAACATTATGTTCTACAGGGCTTATCTGCTATCTGCTGTGTAACTTGAGCCTTTTCTCCTTTGAACAGCTGCTCCCATGGCTACACAGCATCTTATTTATATAAACAATAGTAGTGTTTCTGAAGCAACCACTGCAGTTTTACCAGTAAAGGGCAACACTGCATTATATTTTTATTACTTTAAAACAATTTAATTTTTTGATGTTACTGGTCCTTTAACAACTCTTCTGCTCTCAGAAAAAGTGTACATCATCTATAAAAAAAAATCCTTATTTGGGGAAATAAAAACAACATTTAAAGCACTCCATCAAGTCACTATACATGATCAAGTTCACAATGAGGAAACTAAATTCAGGCATTAGTCTTTCAAAACAGTTTCGCAACAATAATTTATGCCTCATTCTCTATTGCTCAGCCTCTGAATTGTTCCAAAATAATATTTCTATTGATCTAAAGTCTTGCAACTAGACTTTTTTTTTTTTTTGGAACACTCAACATTTTATATCCTTAAAAGACCCTTTGCTATAAGGTTTTACATAGTAACAAAAATCCTAAAAACCACTTGGGGTGGCACATATTCAGTGTTAATATACTCGCCAAAACAGGTTATACCTACTGTGATTCACAACTTTTTTTTGTGAAAGCTGCTATATTATGTTACATGAAATGTAAACTGTTCTAAAACTTAATCTCCCAGTGGCAAATGTTGCCATTGAAAGTGCACATTCTGTTTCCAGTTCACAAAGCCAAAATGTATAACTGCAGCTCCGGAAGCCTAAAGCGACATTATACTTTGTTTCTTTTCTTTGGTTGAAGTGACCTAACTACAGTAGGTTGAAGAAAAGGATCTTAAATTGCATTACTATGATTGATACTCTGTTACCTAGAATGTTTTCAAAGTGGTGTTTAATTCTCAGAGGCATAAGCATCAATGCAGTGTACAACTATAATGCAGTGTACTATAAGACCAACCTAAGGGCTCGTCCACACGGGGAGATTTCGGGGAGATCTGGCGACTAATCGCCGCGACGAATCTCCCCGAATAGCTTCGTAGCAGTGTGCACCCGCTACACGTAAAGTCGCCTGCGCCTATTCACACGCGGCAACACGATTTTAAATGTCGCTCAAAATTGCCTGGCAAGGTTTTTTCCATTGCAGTCAGAGAATATCAACATAGAGCCCTGTAATTGCTATGTTAAAATATCCAATGGCGGAAACCCTGTTTCAGCCTTCCTCTTGACTGTTTTCTTTACACCATGCTAGGGTTTTAACTTGATTACTAGGATTTGCATTTTACAGCAGTTCATGGCTCCGTTATCCTGGAAGATCATGGAACAACTCGTGTAAGATGGCCATATTCAGGCAGTTTGACACTTTGGATTCAGTCCCTGAGTTGGCAATTTTCTGCTGTGTATGAGCCTTCTCAGAAGGCCTCCCCAATAGATCTGTAACCAAAAATTGTCCAGACAAATATAGAGTATGTTTTAAAATCTCTATTTGGTGGGGGTCGCATTGGCACATTGATGCAGTCCTACTAGGACCCTCATAATAAAAAGCTGTTAAATATAGGGAATAATGTGCCCTGTATTTTAAAATGTACGAATATTATAAATCATGGAATCTTCCAATTAAGTGTGAACTAGATATTAAAATGATACCAATATGTTTCTATAGTCAGTAAGAATTGGTAAGTGTAGTGTTACTGAAAGGCTACTTTATCCATTCTTTACAAAAATGCTCCTAAGCTACTCCAGCCTAGATTTGAGAAATTGTTTCTTCAATCTTGCTGTGCTGGGGGCTGTGATATCCTTACATAGGCTGGCACATGCAAGAAATAATCCAGCGTTTTCTGCCATTTTTGTAAAGCAATCCTATTGCCTCTGACTACATACAAGTCACTTTTTTTTTTTTTTTT
>CM044444.1:52441667-52507706 GCA_024363595.1 Xenopus borealis
TTTTTTTTTTTTTTTGTAATCACACATCTCAGGGCTGTATAGATTTATACAGTTCTATAGCACGTACCTTCTCTGTGAGAGGTGCTTTTGAACATATATGAATAAGTAAACCACATATCTGTTTCGGTAAACATTTCAGTATACTGAGCTTTCTTTAGATACTTTTGTTCCTATTTGTGCTTTTTACTCCTTCAAATGGCTTTTTAAAATAGTTTTTGGTAACTAATGATGCCCTCAGTCAACTTAAATCATATTCAAAGTTTGCTGTGTTTGTGTCATTGATGTATGACTGTATAATTGAGTATATTTTATGTTATTCCTTTTTATCAAACAGTGAGCATGGAGGTCCCTATTTATAAAATGCTTTTGGTACTTCTGCTATGCCATATTTTACTCTATTTTGTTTCATCTATATGTTAGAAGAATTTGTACTGACAATTTATTTTTTTTCTGTTTTGCCTTTCTGCCTGTTAATCTTCATTTCAGAAGACTCCAAACAATACCAGACTAGTGAAATAACCCCAGCATACCCAGAATCAAGATACACTTCAGACTACTTTATCAGTAAGTATAGGGTTAAACTGGATTAAACTGTTTTCCAGAGAGCACAAATTTTATATTTTTACAGGATAAGATATAATATGTTTAAGACCCCCAATCTCCAAATGTATTAAAGAGGAAGACCCCTTCCTTTCTTAGTAGACCTACAACCTTATTGAGGTGTATTGTCATTATAATTGGTCTTCTACTTGTTTTCATAACCATTATATTAAGAAGCAGTGCCACGCATGGCTTACATTGCCTCTGCATCTTAGCATGAAGAGGCCTGTCTAGTAAGAGTTTCTGAGAAAAAGAAACTTTAAAGGTGCACTTTATACCCTGGTTCAGCACATTTCATTGAATAGGGCTTGTGCTGAACATTAGTTAAAAAAACCACAAGAAATCATATATTTTTGTTCTAAACCGGGCATACAGGAAGACTGAAGCTACTCAATGCTTCATCCTTGCTCTATTGAGCTGAATATAGAACAGAAATCGCACATTTACCATGCATAAAACAATAGGAAAAAGTGTTTTTTGTACAATTATTTATTCAACTCATAATAAAACAAGCAAATGACTACATACTGTACTAGGATAAACAAGTTGTGCTCGCCACTAATTTTTAAAACTATGCAATGAGGCTGTGACCACAAAATACATATAGACAAGAGGACTTCTTGTATTTGTCTATATACTAGGATGTTTTTAAGTCTGTGTCTATGGTTAAATGGGTTAAGCCTTTAACAGGACTATCCTGAATGTGGTACAGCAGTTGTCATTAAAAACAAGGGTTCTAAATAAAGCCAGTAATGGAACACAGTCTCCAGTAAGGACAATAGTAGTATTAGTATGATGAATGAACTATGAGGAAAACCCCGGGTTATAAAGGGCTTTTGAGTGGGAGTGTCACCAGTTGCAAATATTGTAGCTGTAAACTCTGAATAGATTTATTGAATTTCGTGCTGTAAATGTCACTTGTGTTAAGTCATTTTCTGTCTGCTTTATTATTTGGAGTTATCTTAGTTGAACATCCCTTCTTTCTAAGCATTGTGTTACAAGGTTCTTACAACACAAAGAAAGGACAAGGCCTATTCAAGTAGAAAATAAAATTATCTCTAGAACTATATTGTATATCACTGTATTTTATTTACATTAAAGGATAGGCATGGCATTGAAATAATTATGTAGTTCATTGTTTTTACTATAGAAATTTATATGCATGATCAGACTGTAAAATGGGTGTGGAAAAAGTCTGTTTTCAGCGCAAAACCACACACGGTGTGTTATTAGTGACTGTAATTGTTGATTCTTTGAGCAATAATTTAAAGGAAACCTATCCTTTTTTATTTTCTTTTGTTCTTTGTTATAATAAAAGTGTTAAGCCACATCTCTGTCCAAAATGCAAGCTATGGTATAAAGAAAAATAGTTTTGTGAGTACTAAGCTGAGCTTTGATGTAAATTATACATTTTTTTTTTGCAGTAGATGTATCATCCACCCCTTTTTTTCCTGTGTTTGTTGTTTAGGAGGTGTGGTAATAAGTGTTGGTTCTGTGATGCCTTTTTTCTGTATAAGGAAGTGTTTGTGAACAATGAACAAGAATATACTCTGTTTTCAGTGGATTAACTGCTGAAAAAAAAAGGTATCCATAACCCCTCCCAATTCATTTTGGGTACAGCTGAGTGACCTTTTCTATGGCAGTAAGTCTGTGTTCTCTGGCACTCCACTAAATGGTTATTTGATATGTACCACTATTATTATTTGACAGCTGGGTTTCAGACAAATCAGAATTCTTATGCCTTAAATACATTTATAAATGTTAACTTAGCTATTTTGAAAGAGCAGACTATAAATGTATATCATTTCTAGAATGCATGATACATAATTTTTAGGGTTCCACTGAACACAATACTTTGGTGGGAGTGTGAGACAAAATATTATACCTTTTGAACCCCACCCCTATTTCTTTTAAAACTGTTTGTTTTATCAGGAGCATGTAAAATATAAGATTTACATTTTGTAAAATGTCATTTGTAAACAAATAAATGTTAACGCCAGAGCATGCATGTAGATTGCAGACTGGTGGTATGTTTTCTAACAGTATGATTCAAATCATTTATACCAAGGTTTGCTTTACATGTGTTTTTCTATGACAGGTTATGGAATTGAACATGCACAGTGTGTTCCACCCTCTGAATTCTCTGAACCTAGCTTCATCACAGAATCATACCACACCCTGCATCCCATCAGCTCAGAAGAACTCTTGTCTTTGAAATATGAGACTGACTACCCTCTAGGACTGCTTCGTGACCCACTGCAGCCTGAAACTCTCCAGGGTGACTACTTCACCATCAAACAGGAGGTAGTTTCTCCAGACAACATGTGCCTAGGACGCATCAGTCGTGGTAAGAATACAGTTTATATGAAGCCTTACGAGTCTTCACCAGGCATAGTCAAACGTACGCTCTTTTAACTTCAGCTTTTCAATATTTGGAGTAACAGCTTAACATCTATTGGGTTGTAGACTAGACCTAGCAAACAGTGTTAAAGCCATTTGTAATCTATGGTATTCTGATGTTTGCTGCTCAACAACTCCAATTAGCCATAAAAACTCCTAAGGACATGGCAGAGTTCAGTCAGCACAATGCAGAATTCAGAAATTTCAGGGTCTGTGAGCCAGGAGGCAATGTTTTCTTTGAGTGGCACACACCACTTTTGAGGCCACTGCGCACAAAGAATTTTGTAAACATTTATATCCGTTCTGACCTGAGCATACAGTTTTCAACAACTGCGCACACATAGCCAAGAAGGAATTAGATGGAACATTGCCATGAGGTATTCTGTTCAGGTCCAGTGGCTTAACTACTCCCTGATGCGGTCCGGTACAGGATGGGCACCTGGGCCCCCCTGTTGGGCCCTTACCTCTATAAATCACATGCTGGAGTGTTGATTGCATGTGTGCTGTAAAATATCCCCATAGATAACCCCCTGCCATAACTCTTTTCGTGGCTCCAATGGGCCCCAAGTGGGTGGGGGCCCTGGGGCAATTGCACCCCCTGCACCCCTGGTAGTTACGCCACTGGTTAGGTCTGTGATCTGAATCACAGAGCAAGAAGCGGAATGAGGTTAGATGTTTGACACTTGGTCATGAGTATTTTCTGCATTTCCATAAATCCCCTTCTACAGTAAAAACATGAAGCCCCCAGATCATGTTATAACTTTTTAAAAGGCCATGACACGTCTACTGTCCATAGGTTGATTAGAACAAACAAGCCAACATATTGGTAAATACATGGAGCTGATGGTAGTGCCAGTTCCTATATGAGATCATTCTCAAGTGTGAAGTGGCATATCTGCCTACTTTCAGTAATGATGGTGATTGTGTAATGACCAGAGTAAGGCCTATAGTGATTAATTTGGCTCACTCTGTGATCTGTCCATTAAATCCATGCTTTAGCCAAAAGTTAAAAACAGTTCTCACACCAGTGCATTAATCCCTAAAGATTGCTATGTTAACACCAGCTTATTTTCTGTTTAGGAAAACTTGGTGGGCAGGAGTCCTTTGAAAGTATTGAGAGCCATGACAGCTGTGACCGCCTCACACAGTCCTGGAGCAGCCAGTCCTCGTACAACAGCCTTCAACGTGTGCCATCTTATGACAGTTTTGATTCTGAGGACTACCCACCTGCTTTACAGAGCCATAAATCCAAAGGCACTTTTAAAGACTATGTAAGGGACAGAGCGGAACTCAATAAAGACAAACCTGTCATCCCTGCTGCTGCTCTAGCTGGCTACACAGGTACGAAAATTTATATCTATTCTAAATCTGAAAAGATTACCTTATGTAAAATCAATCTGATCAGTGATTCCCAATTAAAATCCCTGTTGCTGTATCTCTCAAAAGCCAAATGGTGCTGGATCATGTGGCACTCTATTAGCTTAAGGGCAAAACAAGAGTATACTTTGGAGCTTGTACATTATACGGCCACAGTACCTTTAAATCGGTTGTTTACCTTCCAAATGTTGTTTTTCAGATCACTTGCTGTCAGATTGTTCACCAGAAATATTTCCAGTTATCTTCTATTTTCTATTTCTAACTGTTTTTATAATATTGAAGTTGCAAAGTTTCATTCATAGTCCTGTCTATTCCTTCTTGAGCCACTTAAAATATTGTCTTCAGTGTATTATTTGTATGGGACACTGCAAAGAAAGTGTGCTTGCTAATACAGTGTCTGCATTGAATGACCAATCCCTATACTACAAAATATGTTGGCACTATACAAATACATGTTCATAATAATAATCCCTGCATTTCAGCTTCAATTTTGGTGTAGAAAACATGACCTAAAATCAGCATAGCTATAATGGTGATAAGTAAGGCAGACAGTCAGGATTAGTGCTTAGTTTTTTTTGTTTTTTTTTACCTGAATGGGAAGTGATTTGTGGCTGGTAGCGGGTCTTTTGACTGCCCTATAAGATAACCAGGATCATGATTTTAGTGCAAAGGTTTTATGAATTTACAGCCAGGAGTTTCTCTTGTAAGGTTACTGTTTGCTCAGCAAAATGCCACATAATGCTACAAGCAGTGTAGTGTTGAAAAGTCCATGTTAAAAGCAGCTGTGCATTTTCTTAAAAAGCTTTTGAAGGAAAACTGGGTAAGTATGCCACCCTTACAGAAATATGCTTTCTCCCTTCTCTGTGTGCTTAAACTGACTTTATATACCCCCCTTTTCCATTACAGTGGTTTATCTTGTTTTAGGGTTTTATGAGATCAGCTCTGTAAATGCACGTCTGGAATGGCCATAAAATGCCTGTTTTTTTTTTTCCAAATAGCTAAGCCTTTTTATTTTGCTGACTTCTGAATCACATGCTTCTGTGTAGTTAATGAAAGATGATGATGATCTCTGACGCATGTGTGGTCTGTACATTTTGTAGCTACAGCTCAACTCTTTACCCATTATACGGCCTCTTTGTACACCTCTTGTTTTGTGTTTAATTCTTTCACTCTAGCAGGATTTGTTCCATACTATATTTTAAAGATGTTCTATTGCTCTTATTCACACTAATTACAAATGGTTTTCTTAGATGTGAGGCTGTACAATTTGCATTAGATAAATGTGTTCACTTAGGTCTATAAGCTGACATGTAATATTGCACCTGGAATACAACAATTTTAACAAAGTTAAAGACTAAACCACATATGGATACAACCCTCGGGACAAATCTTTTTCCCAAACAAAGCAGATGTAGATGCAAACACTATACATTAACGTACTATCCTGTTCCACAAATATACAATTAAGACATATGCTTAGTCCTTACAAAGAGCAGAATAAACAGTAGGGTTCTCTGTAAGGGTATGTTGGTGGCACATATTAAAGTAGGCCCCAGGGTCCCGCCAAAAACATCACAGATAGATCAATGTTTCAGACTGAGATTTGGTAAGACCCCAAGGAACACTTTAATATGTTATTAAAGTGACACAGCCCCAGAAGAAGTATAGTTGGCGATTAGCCAATCGTTGATCACCACATCACCAGTCCCGCCCCCAACATCGCTTTTTCTGCCCATGCCCGTTTTCTGGCTCCAGAAAAGGTGACAACCCTGCAGAGCAAAAAATGCAAAAAAAACCCACTATGAAATAGTCCTATTTGTATTGCTTTAAATATGCTGCGGGTGATACATTTTGCCTTGCTGTTTCTGTGTTAATTCAGTTTCAAGTAAAGCATCCTGTATACAGGTATGGGATCAGTTATCCGGTATGAAGATCCAAGTTATGGAAAAACCCATTATCTGGAAACTCCAGTTCCCAAGCATTCTGGATAATAGGTCCCATACCTGTATATATGTGCTGTTTGTCATATCTTCACTCTACTATTCATCCTACTCTTGTCTCAACCTGCTAAATTGCATTTCTTGCCTTCATTTTTAACACTCCTCTTTACTAATCTAAACCATACTCCAATGCCTTCTAGTCATGTATTGGTCTAAAACTTGGGTATGCAAACTCATCTTGTGTGTGTCAATTGGACAGCTGTACCGTTATTTGGATGGAACCTTGCTTCATTTCAGTTTTCTGTTAGTTTTGACCCCGTCGAATCCCAGGGCCTTCCATTAGGAATCAAACCTAAACTTATGTAATGTGGCTGGAATGCAGAATGAACTGCAGTTAGTTCTAGATATGCAGTGAACAGTGTAACAAAGACTCAAGTCCTTGTGTATACAGAAAAGCAACAAGTAACATGATTACTTATTACTCAAGCAATACAAGTAGTTTTTGTTAAACTTTGCATTCATGTTTTGAGTTTTCACAGTTTAGTGCAATACATGTTAGTATTTGTGAAGACAGATGGGTAGGTTAGAGACAACTCTGGTAATGAAAGAGTTATTATTGCATGCTAAGCTAGTAGATCTAGTCCGAAAACATTTTTTAACTTAGACAGAAAAAGGCGTCTTGAGCCTGAGAATGTTCCATTCGCTGTACACTCATGGGGCCTGCGGTCATGGCACAGAACAGCTGTGGCCTGAAATATGGAGCCAAAAGTGTGCATGGGTCACAATGCGCTTCACTCATTTTAAACTCAAGTGATTATGACATCCACTGAGCATTTGGTACACACGCAGTATGTTTAACATTGGTTGGGTACATATTTCACTCACTAGTCTGTCTTTTTTTTTTTTTGTCAGTCTCTACAACACTACAACATTTCTCTTGCTGATTTCTTTTAGCTATGCTATGATGTATGCTAAATAATAAACATTGTATCTTGCTTTTCAAAGGGCCAGACAGTGTCCTGAGCTGGACATATAGGAAACTGCTGGACAGAATAGTGCACTGTCTTGATGTTATTTTTACTTAATATTTCCCTTACCCCTCCCTTGCACCACCAAGAGTCTGAATGGGGAGACATTTTTTCCCAATGAGGTTGCCACATTCCTAACATGTGACAGATTTAATCACCCCACTGCTCCTTCTAACATGATCAGCCTTTACCAAAACAGAGGCTTTATTGTGCACAGAAATAGCATGTGAGTACCACTGACTGGGTATAGACTTTGAACCCTACTGAGGGCATGTGTCATTGGGATGGCGTGCAGCACAGAAGTGTACTCTTTTCATTGGTCTTTTTCTGCATGTCTGTAGGCCTTGGATAAAAAACTTGACAACAATGTCATGCTTGGGAATTCGTTCTTAGACAGTGTAGTCAAATGGAGTTCTTGGTACAGTATACAGTTCCTGGAGTACACAAGCTTGTATACGGCTTAATGATTTGATACAGTATGCAAGCTTAAAATCCATATTTTAACATGATATTGTTGGGGGAAATATCTTAAGTCACATTTGAATTATTTTATGTTTCTCCAGTTTTCAGTCAACCGGGAGTCCAATTCTTCATCATGAAGTATCCGTTATCCGAAACCATGTTATCTGTACTGAATATTTATTTTTATTTATTTTGAATATGGTGTGTTCCAATAAGTGCAATGAATACAAGTATAATATCTGCAAATAGTTGTTTTTGGGATGTTTACAGGGTCTGTGATTGTGCTACAACTTGTTTTGCGATTTCTGTTTATATTTGTAAGATTTATCCTTCAAAGCTGAGACCTCAAAATGAAAAGTTTAGAAAATGTTTTAAAAAGTGAACGGGAACCAGTTTCACCTCCTACATTTCTTCTTTCCTTCTAGGAAGTGGACCAATCCAGCTGTGGCAGTTTCTCCTGGAGTTACTGACAGACAAATCATGCCAGTCCTTTATCAGTTGGACAGGGGATGGCTGGGAATTTAAACTTTCTGATCCAGATGAGGTAGGATATGGTGTCTTGATAAACGCAGATGTTTTTCAGCCAAAACAAACCCAGAGCTTTTATGGTTACAAACGTTATTCACAAAAAAAGTTGTACAGGAAATCATAATTCATGATTCAAGAATTTAAGACTCTGGGTATGTCTACTGTATGGCATCCATAGACCTAGCCTCCATCAGCTGCTCTAATCTCTTGTGCATGCACCTCTAAGTTTATTATTGTCCATTCAGCGCCACATGTGGTTCTTGCCATTAATGTCAGTAAGAAGTTTTATGCAGCATTTATTAGGTACTTTGATCTCTGTTAGATGATTCAAGAGGACTGAAAATGCAGTTACGGTGCACTCACAGGTGCATTCTGAGTATAAATTATACATTATTAGTTTCTAATTAAAAGTTTAAAAGGGATGCTAAATTAATAACTAATTATATTTCTCAGGTTGCAAGACGCTGGGGCAAGAGGAAAAACAAGCCTAAAATGAACTATGAGAAGTTGAGTCGTGGACTCCGCTATTATTATGACAAAAATATAATTCACAAAACAGCAGGAAAGCGCTACGTCTACCGTTTTGTCTGCGACTTACAAAGTCTTCTGGGATATGTACCGGAAGAACTGCACGCCATGCTTGATGTTAAACCAGACACTGATGAATAGTTTATTAGATGTTTTGAGCAAAGAAAAAAGACAAAAACCAAAAAACCCCAATCTCCAATCCTTGCGCCATTTTTTTCACTCCTGGATGTGCAGGATTGATATGAAGCCTTTGGGGTTAAAGAATATAACTGGGAAACGGACACTGCTTCCTTCGTGAGTGGGCCTTGGGATAATGTTCGAAGTTGGTTACTCTGCGTTACCACTGCCAAGGAAAAGCCTGGGCCTTTCCGCACCCTACTTTTTATGCAGAATAAGAAGAGCAACTTGATTGCTTACATTAGTAATCATTTTATTTCCAGATGTTGTGCCAGTATTTCATATATATATATATATATATATATATATATATATATATATTTTGTTTTCCTGAATTAATGCATTTTTTGCTTCAGTTCTTGTTTCATGTGTAGCCAGCTTTTATCAACAGATGCAAACCAATTGTCTGACAGACTACAAAAAAAGGAGGAAGTATTAAGAAAACTAATGAAAAGCACACAAAGATCGGATTGGCACAAAAGCAACTACAAAGATTTTATAACTTCATTTTGCAGCGCCATATTGCTGGACCAATTAATCTGCTTGATTCAAGCCATAACCAAGCATAGTTCTGGCACTGATGTAAAGGTATAGATGGGTTAAGAGCTCCTCTGTGTCCACGTGGCTGAAGAGGTTTTTCTCCTGTGTTCAGTTTTCTCCAGGACATGTAGTAACCAAATATATTTCTTCTCTGCATATATCTTGGAACTTCTGTTTTGAGGAAAGCATCTTCAGATCATACTCTCCTCCTGTTACTTAATTGCAGTGTTTGCTGAGCCTAAACCTAAATGGTTGCGCTGAAGTCCCGTCCACCATGTAAAACATTCCCAGAATGTATTTTTTACTGATAAGAGAATTCTATGTGTATATATTTTATAAGAAACTTTTTATGAAAAGGTTGTACAGATTATATTGTTTTATGTGTTCTTTTTTTCACACAAGTGCCAAAGAGGAATTTGATTTACATACAAACAGGATGGGCAGCCAGTGCCATTCCAGCAGTTGCAGAACACTGATGCCAGACATTACCCACTACTCGACTAGTGGGGAGGTGCTAGAATTGTAGTTCTGCAGCAGCTGGCATGGGTAAGGCTATCTATCACTGAGCTAGGACAATCCTAAAGCAGTTGATAAAACCTTCAGGGAAGAAATGTGCAATGAAAGCCACAGAGGTTTATTAAGCTGATCGCTTCAAATTAATTGCTGTCTTAATGAAAAGCACATTGAAAGGGAACTTAAAGCTAAAATGCCAGTTTCTTTTTTAACATAGCTTATACTGTTCCTTTTCCAACTGATGTTAAAAAATCTGGTAAGAAGCAGCCCTTGAAATAGTTAAGTAATTGGCTGAGCAAACATTTATACATCAGGCAATTTACCTCATATAAGCATGGGTTTTAGCATTTCGGAGAATTGTTGAACATATAGCATTCCTCCGCTTTTGTCAGTAATGCTACTAACAAGAACAACAGATGGCTGATCACTTTTATTCTTTCCTAATAAAAAACTTAAGCAGGTCATAGGACTGCGCAGGTTCCTTCTATTATTTCTGAAAGCCTAAAGGCAAATGACAAAACATTCATAGAAAGCTGAAGGTCTGCATTTATGCACTTGCACTTGGCCATATTGCATGGAGCTTGGATGAAGGTTAATTATATGGCACAATAACAGAACAGTGTTAGATGTCTGTATTCAGTTCAGGTCAATAACCTTTTTTTTGTCCATATTCTCTGTTTATAGTTATAAATAAGAGTTTAACACTCATGCCTCTCAACTCAGATCACATTGGGGGGGGGGGGGGGTTTAGCATTAACTTCGCTTTTAGGTTGAACAGGCAATAGCAGAGTGATTACACCAAATGTCTTTTATATCTTGCACGTATTTTCAACAATCCACTCAGTGTTTTTTCTTAAATGAAGTCATTATGAGGGCCATAGAAATAAGATGCTCAGGCTCTATGTAAATACAAAGACTTTTAATTTGTTTTGGAAATAGTGTTTTATTTTTGAACTTTAAATCTAATGTACCAAAGCAACAATTTAGAGGATCCTTTGTTATTTTTACTGCATAATTCCCACCCCCCACTCAACCTATCCATACGGTTATACTTTAAAACCTTCACAGTGTTATTTATGTAAAGTGCCTTCTCGCAAAAGATTATGGAATAGGTGACTTATGGCACTGACAGATTGTTTATTGCTGTGGGGAATACAGTGGTCCAAATCATTTCTCATTTGTTGACAAAAGGATGGACATTTCAATAGACTGGGGGCTGCTAAATACATTCCACTTGGTGTTAACCCATATTTAACTGAATATTTCTGTTACAAAAATATTTCATCAGACAGTGGATTTTCTTGCACATTCTCAAAAGTTTATTTCTAGTTTCTGTTACATGAAAATATTTTTATTTCAAGCGCCAGTTCCTCGTGCAAGTTATCACAAAATAAACCTCTTATAATAATATTCATTCCACTCCTGTCTCTATGCTATTATGTGGTGTTTTGGTTTTTCTTTTAATACATTTTTTGGGTCTCTTATTTTCCATTATCTGTTTAGATAATGTGCTGTGCATCATTAGGGAAAGTGCTAAAGCTGGCCATAGACGCAAAGATATAGGGGCAGATTCACTAAGATCCGAAAATTCGCCAGTGTAGGCTTCGCTAGCGTTCGCCACACTTCGCCAGGCGAATTTTCGCCAGCGCTACGCAAATCCACTAAATTGCGAATTTATGCTCAGGTCGGCGAACGGTAGCGTAGTTGCACTAATGTTACTTCGCTAGGCAGATCGCTGTTACGCTGGCGAAGCCTAATTTTCATACGGCGGGAACTTTAACTTATAATAGTATATGTTACAGCCACTACATTCCACTACACAAGCCCAGGAAACCTTTAATAAATTTAAATAAAGTTTTCCTTTTCCCTACATGTGCCCCCTGTATAGTTGTGTTGCCATATGTTAGGAAATGTAGGGGGGAAGAAGGGTAACCCCCCCCCCCCCAAAAAAAAGTTATCGATCTTTTTCAGACTATCACCCTCCTATGCTAAAATACACCAGCGTTTTTTTGGCACTTAGAAAAAATTTTACTTTTTTTTTTTTCAACCTCCTATCTATTGTATTGAACTTCGCCTGGTCTGACCAGGCGAAGTAACGTCTAGCTCAGTGATCCCCAACCAGTAGCTCGCGAGCAACATGTTGCTCTCCAACCCCTTGGATGTTGCTCTCAGTGGCCTCAAAGCAGGTGCTTATTTTTGAATTACTGGCTTAGAGGCAAGTTTTGGTTGCATAAAAAACAGATGTCCTGCCAAACATTCTCTCCTGTAGGCTGCCAGTCCATATAGGGGCTACCAAAATGCCAATCAGAGCTGTTTGACATCCCCATGGACTTTTTCATGCTTGTGTTGCTCTCCAACTCTTTTTTTTTTTATTTAAATGTGGCTCACGAGCAAAAAAGGTTGGGGACCCCTGGTCTAGCGTAAGTGCTAACATTGAGGAAAATGTTCATCTTAGTGAATTTGCGAATTTGAGTCCGTTAGTGAATTTGCGAAGTTGCGAAATGACATCACGCTGGTGAATTAGTGCTAGCGTTAGACGCTTCGCGCTTTAGTGAATCTGCCCCATAGTCGTATCGTACGAATCAAAGTTTGGTACGATTTTCGGACCGTGTGTGGATCATCCCAACCTTTTTTGTGCCATGGTGATTGGTCATTTAGTTGATCAGATAGGTTAAAAGATTGCTGTTGGCTAAAAATAATTTCTCTACGTATATTGCACCTGTTGATCAATGGGTGACTGTCACTAGAATTTTTCGGACATAAACTTTTGTCCGATTGCAGTCACGGTCTGATTTGTTCTTTTACTACTTTATTTAATCTGAATGGTTAGTGGCAGGCCGGAACATTGGGACGTCTGCACGTCTACGCCCAGCTTTAGTCTTACCGCTGAAGTAAATTATAATCCTGTTAACACACACTGGCCAACTTTGCCCACTGCTGTTACCCACACTAACCAAAAAGAGTTTACTTTCATAGTACCCAGATGAGTTATTTGCTGATTCATTTCAATGGTTATTGTAAAGTAACCTAGTGTTAATAATGAGTCGCACTGTTATGTTTCTTGGCATAGAATTATTTTTCTGCTAGGCAATGGGTCACATCCTGTAAAACAGGAAACACTTAACATGTTTATATCTAGTATACACTGGCATGTTTAACCTGCACTTAAAGGACCAACTTAAATGGATCATTTAACATTATAACTTTTATTAGGCTGTTCCCACACTTGACTGATTGTTGCATTAGAATTGTAACTTGCATTCAACCTGACCAGCAGACTATCTCGCCATTCTTTCATTTCTAACATCTCACAATGTAGCCAGTGACAATGTAGCTCAGAAATTTACAATATAATGCTTAAATATAAACTGCATGATTTGCTTCAGAACAGTTGAATACAATAATTCCCATTTTTTTGTTATATAGCCCACAAAATGCCATTGGTATTAATACTCAAAATGACTATCTTAGGTTATCCTATCCAGTACTTGTAATCATGTAGTACTGCTGTGATTATCTCCTCTTTTTGTACACAACTTTGATGTATTGAAATAAACAAACTATTTTCTATTAGACGGCCACTGTTCTACTTTACTGAGTTTAAAAGATACCCTCTCAACTATACTGAGATTTTTTTTTTTTTAGATTTTACTAATATTGGCCATTGTCATCAAAAATCCCATGGCTACAAATACTTGACTTTTTCAAGGGAAATAATCAATTTAGCAAGATTCTAGAAAGACAATCTTTTAACCCAGGACAATGGTTTTCTTAAATCTGTGTAAAGACTAGGACTAATATAGCACATTTTGCTAAAACGGAGTGTTCCTTATTGCCCTTAATTCCTACTGACAATCCACCTGCCAATAACTTTCAAACCAAGATTTTCTACTCTGGTAATTTTTTTTTCAGTATTACTGGTGTAGTAACATTGGTGGAAAGCGATTTAACTGCTAAAATCTCGACATTGAAACCTGTGTTAGTAAAAGGTTGTAAAGGGGTCTGATTGTTGGTCTGCCCCTTATGGTGCTTTTGTATTTGGCTGTATTCCTGTGAAACATTACATGAGGAATAACCATACTGGTAATTCTGACATGCATGATTTTTATAGTTTAGATCTGTTATAAAATACATTTTTTGTAGACACTTGCTATACATTTGTATGGTTTTAAGTCATTATTTATGTGAAAAAATATTGCATAATTAATCTCCTCCTCATCTCGTATTGATGTAGGGAACTAATCCGTACATGCACAATTACAATAAATAGTCATTTAGGGGCAAATTTATCATTATTCACTTATTCGAGGACTTTTAGCAATTATTAATTCGACTTTCGAATGCTTATCGAATAGTTTTAGGCTATCTTTTCTTCGCTATTCAATTTCCCAAAAAATGTACGATCAAACACCGATCGTTCGATTTGACGAAAAAATCATACGATTTGAACGATCGAGGCGTTTGTACGAATGGTATTCGAGCAGGTGATAGAAAAAAAAGCCTATGGGGGGATTCCCCTACCTATTCGGTAGGTTCATTCTGGCGAAGTAGGCAGTTGAATAAAATTTTAAAGTTGAAGTACTTTGATCATCGAATGGTCGAACTATTGAATATTCGATACGCTCGAATTTTGCATATTCGATGATCGAAGTGTCCAAATTTGCATATTCGAATATCCGATAAAATCGTACCATTGGAATTTGATCGAACGTCACGTGAATTTTGTAAATCTGCCCCTTAATGTATTTGGAGATCTGTACGACTGACATTTGGTTTCTAATATCTTAATAGAGATCATATGACTCCATCGTTCCTTGATCTATCTAGAACATATAGCTAGTCCTGATACAACTGCTATTGTACTAGAATTCTTGACTCTTGGGAGAACATAAAGCCTTTATTCAAACAGTTTGAGGACCTTAGCTGAACATTTTTCTAAATGCCCTACATTTTATAGTATTATTCCTTGTCCAACTTCCTCATTGTAACTTTGAAAAAGCTCTTTCTGGATGAAGGCAGAGACATAGCCTGTTCAGAAGGGCCATAGGTAACTAGCCTATGCATTCTTCAGGCTCAAGTAGGTGCCAAAACCCATAGAAAACAACTGGGCACTGCAACCCCTTGCCCAACCACCCAATCAAGAAGTGATTACAGTATTTGTAGAATAAATGATAGAATAAATGATAGAATAAATGATAATGACCGTTTGTAATTCTATACTACTTTTTCAAACAGCAATAATTATCAACTTCTAGGCACAATAATTGCATAATAGGTTTCACTTTTTTTTTATCATGCACAGACAACAAAAAAAGTCAACGTTCAAGTATTAAAAATCAGAAAGAAATATGTAGCATGTGATCAAGGCATTTGGATATTCTTGCAATTTATTTGAATGGCATTTTGTTGACAGCATGTGGTATACTCACGAACGTTATGATAATTGGTTTTACGTGACTATGAGGTTCCATGTACAGACTAGCCTTTGCAGGTTAAGCCTTTTTTAGGGCAAATAGATCATTTCTTTTATAAATAGATATCTGTTGTGTGCCTTATTGTAGGACAGCTATCATGTAAGTGCCCTTAATATTCCTCTGATATATAAGCTCATAAAAAACCAATGCACATTTTGTTCTTTACTATTGGTTTCTCAGATCGCTAGATAAGACTAAAGCCATATATAGAATCCAAATCAAACACCGCAGCAGCAAGTACATTTTGAGTGGCCAGCATCCTCTGGCAGCGAAATACCTGGAGTTGCATTTCGTTTATAAAAATGAAAAATTTGGAAACATTCTCTTTAACTGTATCACTGCGCAGCTGATTTCATTTGGATTTGCTCCCTGATGCCAAAGGGCACTTGGTGCCTGACTTATTCGTTATGAAGAAAAAATCGCTAGTTGGTAAATGTAATTCCACAGAAAGATGGTGGAAGTTGTAGTCTCAAATGACTGGAGGGGCACACTTTGCCTACCACAGCTTAAGTGAGTTTTATTATGAAAATATATATATATATTTTTTTTTTATGTGACAAAGATGACCTCTTTTGAAAAGAATACGTTGATATTTTTATGCCTTGTTTTTGTTTTATAATTTATAAAAGGAAATTTAGAATTATTAAACAGTAGCTCTTTTTTTCTTTTTTTTTTTTTTTTGCCAAAACTGTAGCTGACTGGTGTAGCATTTTATATGTACTGTTGTTTATTTTATAATTCTGTTTTAAAAAAAAACCGAACCAAGATGCAAGGTGTTCATGTTTTGCAATCAGCGCTTGCTCTGGGAAATGGGTCCCAAGGAATGCGCTACTTGCTAAACACGTTCATGGATCTGTAAGAGTATATTTTTTATCCCTGTAGTTAACTGATGCAGGAACATCAATTCTGATATTTTTATACATATGTATATGTGATTATATATATATATATATGCAGTAGTTCCATTTCTTACTGTGTTCTTTTTGAGATAAAATGAAAGCATTTATACAAGTTGTTTGGTGTTTGACTCTTTATTCATGCTACTTGTGTTGCATTTAGTCATACTTAATGTATTCGTCCACATAATTCAAAAGGATTCTGAACTATAAATATTTAATTCAGCCTTATCTGATATGATCTTTCAAAATGGCCAAGAGGACGGATGGCCTCATCTCAGTAAAGGGGTTATCAGATGACCACGAGAGTAGTCCAGTTTGTGATATATATATATATATTTCTGATTGGCCCATGTGTTTCCAGTTCCTTTTGTCTGTTTGCAAATGGAAGGTAAAGCAGCATGTTTTAATAAAACAATATTCTGTGTTCAGTTTTGTTTATGTATTTTAAAAACAAAAAGCTGCACAAAAGGTCAAATTATGCCTTGTAGGGTTTACCTGCAAGGTAGGGTAGGTTCAGGCCGACTTCCACAGAAGATTGCCAGATTGTGGACTGAGCTCTATTTATAACCAAAAACCTGCCGACCACCGCCTTTTGAGACGACAGAGATGGATGGGCCAGACATGGGTCTATAAGTGTTGGGTTGGGAGATTCTCATGTTGGCGTTGCCTTTCGGCACATGCGCAGTAGAGCTGAACTGGTAAATGCGCATGTGCCGCCAAATGCCGATGGATCCAGGAAGAAGACGGCTGGGGAGAATATGGCACCTGCAAACTCCATGGACAGAACCTGCGCCGAGCGGTAAGTAGCAGCTTAGTGGCATTTGCCCGGGGGGGGGGGGGGGGGGGGGGCAGGTCTTAAGCCTCATAAACCTTCATAAATAACAGAAGAAGTGGTCTTTAAAGTGTTGAAACATAAGATTATTTTAAAATCATCACATACTGAGACATTCATAAGGAAAACTATATCAAGTAGTATTATTATCAAGTAGAAAATATAAATATCCATTTAATGAGCAATTAACATATCTATGCAAGCATGGATTGGTTTTTGACAGTTGCTAAATTAAGCAGCGAAATGCATGATACTACTCACTGTTTGATGTGCAGATGTGCTACTTTCTCTGCACGCTTTGCTATACTGTTACTATGGGCACAGATAAATAGTGTCACCACAAATTCAAGTATATTCCCACCTACTGCTTTTCTGCAAAGTCAAACTACAGTTAAGCATATTCGTGCCTTCTTGGTCAAGACCTACCAAAACGAGATGACCATTTTACTAACAGGATTTACAGTATATATGGGATTCTTTGAGATCCAACATGTCCATCTGATTTTTAAAGTCATTTTTTAAGATTGTTTAAAACATTGTTTTAATGTTCAGGGTTATGTGGTGTTCTTTATCTCCTTTTTTATTTTTAGAACAATTCTTTATTATTTTCAGGAGGCATAGGCAAAGATAAGCAAATTAAATCACAAAAGATATCCTGAAAGATCATATACAAGACAGAAGCATATAACTCTATATTAAACACAATTTAGGTGGAGAATAACACTTTTTGGAGTATAGGAACTATAAGGATAACATGAGGGAAGGAACAATTTTGCACTGTTACATTTTCACATGCTGCAGATACTCTTTGTATTTATTTCGAAAAGGCCTTCAATGGGTTTATTAAAAAGAGCTTCACATGGCCCAAATATCTATCATCGCTTAGAATCTAAGCATCTAACCTTAGGACAATCTACCTCATACCTAAATCTGAGCAGCTCCTGACAGTTTCAGTTGTAAGAAGGTCCCCATTTTGCGATCTGTGCTGGCACTAGGTACCAGCAGACTACAACCCTTAGATTTACAGTGCTTAAGGATAATGGTTCTAAGAAAAACGGTATTCCAATCCTTTTACTCAAGGATCAAGCCTGAGCTTTCAAGAAAGAGTAACTGCCTCTCCCCCCCCCCCCCCCCCCCCCCCCCCCCACCACCATTTGAAAAACTTAAATGTTGGTGAAGATGATGGTCAAGTTACTCATATATGGAGGCATAAACAGTAGAAAGCCAATGTTTTGAGCCCCCCTTTGCAAATGACATCATTGATGTAAGCAAAACGTATGGAAAGCCTACTGTAGGAACCAGTGTGTTAAAACAACATGTCAAATGGAAGATAAAGTTTAACAAAGAAGTATCATCATCATTTATTTGTATAGCGCCGACAAGATACGCAGTGCTTAGTATACAAATGCTCTGCATTATGTTTTAGGGTTCTCTACCAGCCCATGACAACCACCGCCTTTAGCAGAGAAGATCTGTGAATTCAAATATGGCCCCAGTACTTTCCCGACTTTTTTCTGCTGATTCACAGCACATGCTCAGTGTTGCTGTCGATTAGCTCACAGTACAAAATACTGTAGAATATACATTTCACAATACAGGACAGCCCTGTAGCATCATTTTATATGACAAGCAATGCTCATTTTCTGATGATCTTTGAGAATCCCTAAGCTTAGTTTCTGAACAGCATGCATGGAGCACACTGTATAGTTACAAAAATATACTGTAAATTAGCATGTAATAATATTCATTCTTATGGTTTTCCTGTATATACACAGGTATATTTTCATTGCACTCCTGCTTCAAAACAACTCCCAAACACAGTCCAAACATAGCATATAGTCCAACCATAACCTATACTATGTGAAATAAATGCAGAATTATGGGAAGGGTTAACATGGTCCTTTGTGAACCTACTCAACCTAAGTTAAAGTGTGTCTCTTTGGTGTTTGTTCAAAAAACTGAAGGGCTTGTCCACAGAAAGAATCATCAATGAATTACTATAAGAATGCAGGTTTTTTTTTTTTTAACATAATGCTGTTTTAAAAGTTCAGTAACTTGTCCTCCTACTTATAATTTCCTCCTTTACCTTCATCAGTATTACTGAGTAATTTAACTCATTCTTGGTCAGTTTTATTGTAAATGTAAAGTTTCAGATAAAGGTTTATTGATCTTCTGGTTTTTTTTTTAAATATGTCATAGTGACTAACTGGGGAATCCCAAAGTCCAATATTTTCCTTATTTAACACTGTCAAAGCAATGCTGCTCTTTTTTTTTTTCTATGCCAGAAAAATTAGAGGAGGCACGTGACTACTGGAAATACACTATCCCATTCATATATAAAAGGCAATTATAAGAACTTATAATGAAAGGCATATGATAAACAAACTCTTCTAGCACAGATGAGGAGCAGTAAATGTATTCATAAATGTATTTTTCTGTACAATAAACTAGGTGAGACTTTATCTGTCATCATCATAACGTATTTCTCCTACAAGACATTTGATGGTGCAAAACAGAACAATGTAGAGCAAAAAAAGGGGTCAACTATCAGGTGTCAATGAAAACTTGCTAAGAAACAGGTGTTGCAAAAGAAGAAAAGGAGAGCATTTGTGTATATATATATATATATAAACAAACTATAATATGAATTTGGTGCTCTGTTGGAAGTGGGAACAGTCTGTATAATAAATCTAATGATAGGTATGCTGCGGGATACAATTATTAGTGTGGGTAAAAAACTTTCAGAAATGGATCCTTAGTTGGCCTTTGATCTCTGGCATTCTAATACAGACCACGTGTTTCTGGGCAGGCTAACATGTTACTTGTTGTTTCATCCATCTGAAGCAGACCAAGTCAGCTGTAGGCCAAACACTTGCAACATGTGCTTTCAATTATTTTACTAACTGCCTGACTTTTTTTATTTATATTTTGCTTTTTTTGTTCTGCGGGCAATGAACTATTAACTGCCTCTCGTTCTGTACATTTCTCTTCCAAATGTTCTTGTTTTTTTATTCATTTTCCTTTCATCCCATGTTTTTTTTACAATTTTTCCAGATCTCTGTTTCCATCTATGAGCAGTTAACTGCCGGCCTAGGTCTCGATTAGCAAAGCAGCCACCATGATTCATTCGGTCTGAGCAGGTCAAAGACGAGCCAGAACATGTTTTTGGCAGTGCAGAACTGTCAAACTCAGCACTAACTACATCTGACACAGCACTTTGACTGCACATGCAAACGTGTCATACCTACAGTAAATCTAATACCAAGATCAAATACAGAATGGCTTCTTTGCTGGCCTCCACGTATAAACGTAGACTTAATCATTGTGAATAGAGTAAGAAGAGCTGACCCCAACTTTTATTGAAATAATATTGCTTGCTTTATAAAGGCAAACACGCTGACATTTTAAGGATGAAGTCACACAGAGCATTTTTACACCAGTGGAAGGTTCCATAGACTTCAGTTAAAACTGTGCAGAAATGGATGTTTGGGTGGGAAAAATGCTATCCCTGCACGTTCACCCACTGACGTCTATGGAAGCCACAGCAGCCTGTTAGGGTGGGTTTGACATTAGCCTAAACAGGAATCTTCACTAATATAAACATCCATTAAGCTATGCTGAATGTTTGATACATCTGTTACACAAATTATAGTTGGTGCCCTTAATGCAAGTGCGACAGCACTATGAGGCACAAAATATAAATATAATACAAAGGACCGTTTTTTATTTTTTCTTACAGCTGTTTATATATTGAATGCGTTCTTTGTGAGTTGCTTTTCAGCTTCAACCAATACAATATGGGGATGTAAGACTGACAGATTTATACAGATTTATCTTGCTGTAAGTGGAAGAATTACAGCTGTAAGGAAAAGAATATGATAAAGAATAAGGATAAACTATTTATGTCTCAGGAAAAAGAATGTTGATTTGTTTTTTAAAAATTATTAGTAAAGCAGAACTTTAACTACATGTTAAAGGAGTTGTTCACCTTTGAGATAACTTTTAGTATAACGTAGAGAGGGATATTCTGAGACAATTTGCAATTGGTTTTCATTTTTTATTGTTTGTGGTTTTATAGTTATTTAGCTTTTTATTCAGCAGCTCTCTAGTTTGCAGTGTCAGCAATTTGGTTTCTATGGTACAAATTACCTTAGGAACCCTGCATTGATTTGAATAAGAGACTGGAATATGAATAGGAGAGGGACTGAATAGAGAGATAAGTAATAAAAAGTGGCAATAACAATATATTTGTAGCCTTACAGAGCATATGTTTTTAGATGGTGTCAGTGACCCCCATTTGAAAGCTGGAAAGAAACAGAAGAAAATTGCAAATCATTAAAAAACTATGAAAAATAAATGAAGACCAATTGAGAAGTTTCATAGAATTGGCCCTTCTACAATATACTAAAAGTTAACTTGAAGGATAACCACCCCTTTAACATAATTCTTTCAATAGCGTTGTCTGGAGGGGTCCCAGGTCCAATAGGGCCACCACCTAAGGAGAAGAGGTCAGGGCCAGGGTCAGAACTGAGGGTTTCAAGCAGGGTCTGGGTCGAGTGGGACCACAAGAGCCTGGGCCTGCTGTGTTTTTTCCTGGTGTCCCACAGGCCCAGTCCAACCCCATTTTCCACTATACTTTAATTTAATTGTTTCCCGTGGTTTTACAGTTATTTGTAAATATAATTGCTATTGAAAGCAGTGTTTGTCCATTTCTATTCTGTGGAGTGCTGGGTCTGATTTTTTTAAACAATTCATTTGGGGAATTAGAATGAAGGCTTGGAATTGTATCAGAGACTGTATCAGGAGTCAAAAGTAGCAGAAAGAAGCACAAATACTCTTTTAATTGCAATTACATTTACAAATAACTGTAAAGCTACATTTTCTATCCACTGTTTACTGGGAAGGTGCTCAGGATCACATTTTGTTTCGATATGCAATATATTGTTTTGGGGCAAAGTTCCTCTACATTTTAGATGTATTTTCAAATCAACAGCAGTATATGTGAAGTCAAGTGAAACTGAAGAATATAATGTGGGTTGAAAGACTTTAAGGTCTAAGTCACTGCCATCATCTGGATCTTAAGCAGAACATTGCTTTTGTGACTATAGAAATAAACATATAGTTTCCCACCACTTACGTATGACTAAGGTTAAAAGGCTTACACTGTCGCTGTTTATATCGCTTTGTTCCCATTAAAGTTTTCCACATTTGGATGACTATAAATAAAGCAAAGCTATCTCATGTTGACGCTCTGTGGCCAGTTATAAGTATTGATGGCGCTACAACCGGCAACAAAAAACAAAGATAACAAAATTTTTTAATAACAGTACACAAAATAAACATCGAGAATAAGCATGGTGCCAAAAATGTCAGCACCTCATGTACAACCAGTAAAACACAGTCTGTATCACATACGTTATGTATGAATAATTTATAAACTTTGCCTCTATATGTGGCTCCCCTACCCCTTGTCAATACAGACTGTGCTGTATTTATGGGTGGGTGGGTCAGGCCTCTCTCTGTGCACCATTTCAGGGTGCAGAGACCTATGTCAATATTTCATAAAGCAGGGAAAGGTGAAAAGTGCAAATATATATGGAGGTGGGTTTTTTGTATGTTGCAGACTGCCCTGTACATAATATTCCCCTTTATAATGATTTCAGTACAGTAATAGATGTACGATTTAACAGCAATCATGACATATTTATCATAACAGTGGGGTAATTTTGGTAATTTTTTTTTAGATTTCACCCACCCCTAAAAAATTATTCACTCCTATGTCCCATTAGCTGAATAGATATGATGTGACAGTGGTATTCTTTAAAATGAAGCATTTTGTACTGTATATTCCCAAGACTCAATTATTCACTGACGTGTAAACATCTGTGTGCAGTTAAGAGGGGCTGGAAAAGATTACAGGAATTGATACCAGTAAAGCTGATTCCCGTGGAAAGTGGATCCTATGCACTAACCTTTAAAATAATGTCAGTTACTGTTCCTATACTTTTAGTTTATTTAGTGGGCCAGAGACGCAGTTTATTTTATTGTTAATATTACAGCTCTTCAGATAATGTGATTTTAAAATTAAAATCATCAACAGAGAACAAAAGGTTAATAGAAAAAGAGTAGCAAGAGAAAGAAACAACCAGAGAGCATTGATAGAAGGGAAAGAGGGACATCAAGCTATTTGCATTTTGCACTTCACTCTCTTTTTAAGCTTTACATACCTTATATGTACTGTATATGTCTCAGTACACTGTTTCCAATCATTCAGGTCCTTAATCATTAATGGCATTTAGTATATTACCATATCTTGTGGGAGATAGGGAGAAGAAATAGAAACTGACATGAAACAGTATCAAAATGCAGTTCAAAATCAATGAAAATCTTTAATGGAAGCACACTGGAGGGTGGGCCTGAGAAGTGAATGAGTAGCGTTAGTTGCTAATAGTGTACAAAAATTATATACTAAGAATTTTGTATTGTGCTTTAGTGAAGATTGTTTACTAAAGCAATAAGTATGTGAGCCATTATCATCAAGCTTTTTATCATCACATTTTTATCATCATCATCATCATTACAAACACACACTATTTTTATCGAAGGTTCCATTGTGATATATAGTAGAATCCCCATTTTAAGTTTTTCAGGTGACCAGGAAATAATTGTGTAAAATCTAGGAAAATGTAAAATCAGACAAATGTGTTAAATCTACCAATTCTTCAAGTGCTCAAAAGATATAAGCTCAGGAGTCAATTTTACTTTAAAATACAATATTTAATGTTTTAATGACAAGGCCTAAGGAACAGTAACATCAAAAGTGTTTTAAAAGTATGCCAATATAATGTAGTGTTGCCCTGCACTGGTAAAACTGGTGTATTTGATTCAGAAACATCACTATAGTTTATATAAACAAACTGCTGGATAGCCATGGGGGCAGCCATTCAAGCACAGGATACACAGTAGATAACAGATAAGTTCTGAAGAATCCAATTTTATACTACAAAGCTTATCTGTTATTTGTAGCTTATCCTCTGTCTTTTCTCCTTTTTCAGCTTTGAATGGCTGCCCCCCAAGACTACTTGGACTTCACTATTTACAGACAGAACCATGGCAAAATAATATTCTGGTTAATATTTTAAAATTCTTAATTTACTAATAATTAGGTTTACTGATGTAGAATGCAGGAAATATTATTTATATGTATAAATTGGTAGGACAACAAAAAAAATAATTATAAAATGCAGGCAAAATAAGGTTATGTAACTGAAAGTTGTACTGATTTTAATTAACTTTTTCCATACTGGCCATGGCCAGAGTAGCTTATATTTGCATGTTTGTCTTGACCCATGCACATTTATATTCTTCTGCTGAACTGGTTAACTATAGAGACAGCAGCATGAGCGTCCTTTTAATGCGAATATTTGCTTATCCCCCATACAAGGACTGTGCATTACATTCAGGCATCATTACAGCTGCTCTCATCTAACACAAACTCAGTTAAACAGTCCTTTTAAACATAAAACAAGTACTATAGGAAAGTTGCTTTGCTAAGTCTTTTTATCCCTTCCCCCACCAATATACTACCCTGCCAAACCATCGAATTATATCCACTGCCAACAACTTTCCTTAAGTGAGAGCATTTCTTTACCCCGACCATTGTACCAATCTCTGCACTGTGCCCACCACAAGCAACACAAATATTTATACTGTTCTTTTAGTTCAGAGACCCTGTTTGTTTGGTTCTTTTTCTGACGGGAAAATGCTGACAAAGTTTCCCTGCGAAAAAAAGAAACATTAATTTAGGTAATTTTGAAGTTTGGGGGGGGTCAGCAGCTGCCAAAATAATTGAAAAAGGCAAAATGTGAGATTGACAAGATTCTATTATACATGAACCACATACTAGTGAGTTCTTCTGGTCTGATGCTATCCTGCAATACTATACTCATCATCAACTTCATGATGATACAATCTGGTGATACTGTAAAAAAGGGCAGAATGTCTTTGGATATATTTATTAGGTACCTGTCAAGTGATACCTCTTACTATTTTCTTAAGTGAATTTACAACAATTGAGAAATTGGTCTTGGTTCTTTATCTTAAATTAATTTTATGTGTTTAAATATACAATACATATGGATGCATCAGATGTACTTTCAAATTGTCCTCTGTTTGATGGACACCCAGGGCCGCATTTGAAATCTTTGGGCCCATAGGCCAGGCCTCCCCTCACCGCCAGCCCCTGGCAACCCTACAGCTACCTGCCACAACCACCTACTGTGACCATCTCAGGAGCAGTATTAGTCTTCGCTAATTTTCCACCCTATGCCCCTGCTTTTGTGGCCTTCCCATAAATCCAGGCCTGTGGACATCGACTCATGGACTTCTGTAGGAAATTTTCCAGTGGGGGGGGGGTGCAAAGACAGTCAACATGGCCTAACAGTTCCAGAAGAGAACTAAGGGGCTATCAGCTACCAGTAGATATAAAGTTCTGTCACTGCTGTCCCTGGATGCTGACAGAGTTCACCACACGTTTCTAGAACATACCTTGAAGGCTTATGATATAGAACGTTTGGGTCTGAAAGCCATCTTAGCCCTTTAATCCAGTCCAACAGCCAGAATAAAAATAGGAGGTTTCTAATCAGATATTTTCATCCTCTCTAATGGCACATGCCAAGGCTGCCCATTATCCCCCTTAGTATTTCATTTAGTGATGGAAACAATGGCACAAAGGGTAAAGGAAACACAACATATTCAGGGTCTAGAGGTGGGGCAGCAAGTCCATAAAATTGGACTCTATGCTGATGATGTGATTGTAGTAATTACTAACCCAGCAAAAAGTACAGCAGTATTACAGTCATTATTGGACACATTTGAAAAACACAGATGATCTATTCCCGAGATAATATACAAAAAAATTACAAAAAAATTATAATTTCGACTGGAAGCGGTCCCAACTGAAATACCTGGGAATGTACTTAACCAAATCCCCCTAACAATTATTTAAAGCGAACTACCAAGGCTTGATAGGGAAAATAAGAAATGCTATGCAAACATTGAAAATTTTTATGGTATCTTGGTTCGGCCATTGCCCATTATTCTTTATACTTTTAGAACGATCCCAATATCATTTCCCAGGACTTTTTTCCAAGAATTACAAAAACTAATCAATAAATTTATTTGGGAACAAAAAAAAACCCCAGGATTGCACATGATTAATGATTTGAAAAGCCAACATTTTTGGCCCACTCAAAACAAAAGATGGCTGGAAATAGAAAATCATTGCATAACCCCACTTACTCTCACACAAACCCTGTGGGCACAAAACCCAAGACAAATCGCCATTCAGGTATGGATGGATATAATAAGAGCTACAAACCTGGGCAACATGCACAGTGCCCAAAAGCAAAACACCATTTCCCTCATTCAATGCCCCAACAAAAGCATTAGAACCATTGATTTCAACCAGTCTTAAAACATGGGACACCATGGGAATTACAACGTTAAAGTCAATGTATGAGGATAATCAGCTTTGAATGGCTACAATCTGAATTTGTTCTCCACAAATCAGAATTCTAGAAATATTTTCAAATTAGGCATTTGCTGACAAAACACCAAAACCCATGCAACAGAGAGCAATCTTCACTTGAGATAATCTGCACAAGAAATCCTTCACCCCTCGAAGGCATCACAACATGCTACAAAATTCTATCAGATACTGTCTAATAGAGGAATGTTGGCAATACAACTGAAATTACAAACAAGCTGTGCGAACCACCTACAAAACTATTTCAAAGTACTGCACAGATGGTACGTAACACCAGAGAAATTGGCCCAAATCTACCCAGGGACATGGTCTTTCTGCTGGAGAAACTGCAAAAGTAAAGGGTCCATGCTACACATCTGGTGAAGCTATCCTAAACTACAAAGATTTTAGAGCTCAAAAACCCGTATTCTCTATAATTTTGCCATGTGATATGCTTATTCAGTTTCTTTTCTTTTTCTTTATTTCTTTATTGTTGTTTTTGTGTGGTTAGTTTTGGTGATTTTTTTATCTCCTCTTAGACAAATACAACAAAAGCTTAGCTAACCAGAGACCAGGTTGCCTATAATGTTGTGGAATTTGGTGCACTTTAACAAGGGAAACTTTAATCTGATAAATCAGAATCTCAAACTCAAAATGTATGCCGGTGTAATGTCACAGAAGTTGATGTAATAACCATGGGATCTCAATAAAGCAAAGAATTTAAGTGAAAAAAAAAATCTTTCAAATGCAGCAGAGGAAAATTTTGTTCACATCCACTTTGTGGACATAGCACTAAATACCGCTGATTTTACCTAAACATACCATAGACAAACCAGTATATTCACTACCAAGATGGATAACAAGCCAAAACAATCACTAAATAAAATGCAATTTAAAATGAACTGAAGCCTGACCTATGTGTTTACATTTATTTGGATGCGTGTTCTATTTCGCTTCAAAGTGTACGCAATTTCAAGAGGTGTTAGTGATTGTGAACAAATTGGACAAAAGCAATTCAAATTAGCCTGGATGCGGACATGAGCAGATGATTTTGAAGCCTTTTCTGACCATTCTCAGTACGGCGTAGGTTTTCAGGTAGTCCTATCTTAAAATCGATCCCTTGCCCCTGGAGCCTATAAAAACAACTGTCATAGAGAGAAAATTTTCAGGAAATTATCTCAGCAGCGGTTGAGATTATTAAAATTAATTAAAGTTACATTTTCTGCGGATCTCTACGTTATCTGGGATAACTAAATTTATCTTAAGGTGAACCACCCGTTTCAAAAAGATATGTCTATAATGTAAAGGGTAATCTCTACAGAAAACAAACTGTGATAGTCTTTTTTGCTAGATAATTTTCCCATTTCTTACGACTTATTACCACTTATCTTAGGCACCCTCAGTGAATGAAATTGCTAAGTTAATTCTCTTCTCTGTGCCCAGCCTCTTTTTCAGAAAAAATGTTCTGTCCTTGAGGAAAAAGTAGGACAGTGCTGCACTGTTTTATTTTCTTTTCCAGAAATCCCTGGACATGGACTTGCTTATGTACTGTAGAGTAAACATTTTCTGCTTTAATTTAATGCATACGTCCAAAGCCTTCTTAAAGACCCCTGGGATGTGGGTGCAGCTACTTTTCTGCCTACAGGTACAAAACACTGGGGAGTGCCTAACATATTGAAAGCTCCCAATGAATATAGCTTTCCTTATCCTTTAAATATGTATTTTACACTGCTATATTTTGCTTTCTTTCTTGGAACAATATCTTTCTTTACTGATGTTTTTCAGCCATGTTAAGTTAAAGTTACAACAAGTTAGAAATAAGATTTTATTTCTTTATGTACAGTATGTACTTACTTGTACAACATATTTACCTGATTTGTTTGTGTTGAATCAATCATTTATGTATAATTGCATAGGGATTAGTATTGACTTTTCAGCTGACACCTGCTGAGCCAAAAGCCTGGGGTCTACAACCTAAAATGTCTCAAATTCTCAATCAAAAAATGTATGTATATTGCAACAGTTCACACAGAAAGACTCTGAGTAAGGTTTTCATTTTTGTGGGGTTACATTCTCTAAAACCATGGAAAGCAAACTATTAAATTGTTGGTACTTTTGCAAGGCATTGTGGGGATTTATTGCTATGTGGTATAATAGCCAAACTAGCCTTACCTTTGTTGCATCTTATATGCATTTACATATAATCTTCATGATACAAATAGCCCATATGGTTTTTTGTGCACTTTTTTTTGCAATGTTTACTGCAAAGAGTTACACAATTTAATTACACAGGAATGTAAAAAAAACTGAAGAAGCTTCATGCACATTTTAAAATATACTTTTCTTCAGTTATTACAGTACAGTCTGAGCTAATTTCAAGTAGCTTTTGTTTTGTAAAACAATCATATTTTTGGTGCACCAATAAGTAAGATTTTTTACTACACTGCGCACTGGTGAATTCTCAATAATGTGGTCTTATTACCATTGGGTGTTGAGTATCAAAATATATTTGCAGGTTTGCAAAAGCTATACTAAATTCATACAAAATAAAAGGATAATTCATTCACATTGCTTGCTGTTCGTTTGGTAGGAACATAGTTAACAAAAGAGGAGTTTCTGTTTTTTTTCAATGAGAATTCCGATTTGGAAATTTCACAGTGTGAATTCATTGAGCTCCTGCCAAGCTTTGATGCTTTCCAATGTGCCGTGTGTGTAATGTATACTCTTTAATGTGATGGAATGATATGTGAATGCAGATAAAAGAATCAAAGATGGTTTAGACACAGCTGGAGGAGACATGCTGCTCATTTTGTAATGAAGAAGTATAACATTTGCAGACAATATTACACTTTATTAGTAAAGAGCAGTATGAGATACATATGTCACAAGGATTTAAAGCTCTAAGGAAAGAATGAAACTTTATGGTAGAATTTTAGGGCTCACTCTCTCATTGTCACTTTGTTACTGCCTCCTCAGAATATTACAGGGTTACAGATACATGAAAAGCTGATTGGGTCAGCCATACAGAATTAGATCCAAGGATATCTAGAAAAGTAAATACATATTCACCCTAATTCACTCTAATTAACTTTCACATTGGGCTTCTAAGAGTATCTTATGACAAATAAAGTTTTTCCTCAAATCTTACTCTGAATAGCCTCGTGCTGAGCTGTGTAACTACTGCTTCATGTCCACCAGTTTGGGCAATCCCACAATTTGGGAACAACTGCTCCATTTTTAATACAAATTCACTTAGTTGAAATTTAATTTAACACATAGCTTCAAGGTCTATGGTGGTTTCTATATCTACCCTGTGGTTTAGAGCAAGGAGTGCATATATTGCCTCTAAGGCTAAGCTAGGTCTCTGTAACTTGCTGAATGTTGAAGGAAGTCTCTTTGGTTATATGTTGTATCAAATTATCGCCAAAGGCATGGGGAGAAAAAGCACTTTTTTCAAACAGGAGAAGAAGACAAGAGCTCAACCATTCTGCATGTATTCTCTATATAGGAGCAAGACATATCTTAAGGTTAATTCTGAAACCAATGTATTCCTTTTTACCCAAGGTATTCTCAACCTTTCACCTTGCACACTGTGATTCTGATCCTACCAGAAGATCACAACATTTCTGTCAAGCTCCAGAAACTGAAAACCATTCACAATGCTGAAGTATTATTTAACAGTGACTCATCCTGAAAGGTCCTCAGAAAGGAGAACCCAGGCAAAAGCCACTATTGCTAGATGGAATGTTATCCTATTAACCAACATTTGCGTCCATTTAACACAACTGCATCTGTAAAACACACATTGTTTATATTTATTCAACTTAGGTGTTACTATAGTTACATGTTCTGAATACAAAATCTAGCTAACCCCACAGCACCTTCAACTAGCATATATGTATATTTAAATACCCCTGTTTCTCTTGTTATCTGCTCCCTATGCCCTGCTCCTATTTTGTCTTGCTTTTTGGTCCACTCATTTAGCATTTCTGTGTTTTACTCCACTCTTTTCTTGTATTTGCTTGTCCTCCTCATTTCTACTTATTTGCATTTAATATCACCTAATTATCATCTGCTTTCACAATGGCTGACATAAAAACCAAGGGAGCCACACCAATATTGTTCAAAAGTATCTCATATGTTTAAATTCCATAACTGTATTTATGTATTTTAGACCCGTGCTTGGTGATAATTACATGAACATATGAGTAAATAACAAACAAGAAGCTGTTCACATACTAAAGCATATCAGGCTACAGTGGCTAAAGTGCAGGGTCGGCCGTACCAAGTGTGGGGCCCAATTGGAACCATTTTGATGGGGCCCCCTAGAAGGAACTTTGCTGTCTGTCACAGGGTAACAGAGCTGGATGGGCAAATAGTGCCTGCTTTCCCCTCTGTCCAAGTGACGGCTGCCAGTTGGGGATGGGGGTAGGCTGGGGAATTAAGGGAATAGGAATCAGAGCTCGCACTGGAGTGGGGGCCCCCATAAGTGCGGGGCCCAATTGGGCCAAATTGGTCCAATGTGCTTAAAACCGGCACTGCTAAAGTGGACCTACATTTAAGTATACGACCATATAGGGCAGTTACCTTTCTATTAAGAAATACTGGCTTTCTTTTTAACTTTCTTCCAAGTGGCAATTCTAGCCCCAGGGACTGCCTCTTATTTTCAACATCTGGAATAAACGATTAGGAAAAGGTATGTAATGTTCTTGCAATATCAGAGAGGTGCAAATGTCATGTCAACCAAGAAAGACATACCAACATGCTATATTAGAAAGCCATTTTAACAACTAAAAAGTTGTGAAAAAAAACTACAATTTGATCTACTTTTCACCACCAGAGAGTGAGTGTAATTAGTTAAGACACATATATTAATGTCTGTATCTGTGGTAAGAATAAATAAATGTGTCAGTGGAACAGAACTCATATGGTTTGAAATGCTGTGCAAAAACATGCAAAAACGTGTGCAGAGCCAAAAAATCTGTAGCCACAGCTTTGCTAAACATTTAAATGATCACACTTAAGTGTCTTCTTGGCTTCAAATGATGTTGTAACAATCAAGAATCACACTTTAGCTGTAAAAAAATAATAACTGTTAGCCAAACCAGTAACATCTTTGTTGCAAGTATGAAGTGGAAGAACTCTCACAATCGCAATACCTAACCAACTACTGGTTACCTTTTGCCAGTGGAGTTCTCCATCCCACACAGACTGTCTGGGCTATCCACAAAGACATCCATCCCAACCCTAACCTAAAATGGCTGACCCATTTTTTATTAAACAATTAATAACTTTAAAAATAATATTTTAAAGGTATAGTGCAACAAATGATATTACGAACATTAACCATGTTTAAGGTTCATCTTTACATCTTTACTCTTCAGACAGCTACTTGTAGACAAGGACATGCAGGTTACCCCTACTGCTACTATGACTGGTCTGGTGCAAGTTAAGACACTTACATAGGAAGCTTAAAGGAAGTTTGGTCAATGAGCTGTTCTGGGGGGCTTACTAGCCAGAAGATCCATACACATACGCAGAAGATGAAGAATACCAAACAAGTATTCAGAAACACATCCATCTCTTAACAGCATACTTGAATGGTGTAGTATCTGTAATCACTCCAGTCCCTACATGCAAACAATAATAAATACAGCATAAGATTTATGATTATGGTCTCATATTTCTTAATTTTAAGGGGATTGTTCTCCTTTAAATTAACTTTTAAAATGTTGTAGAGAGTGATATTCTGAGACAATTGGGTTTAATGTTTATTATCTATGTTTTTGAGGTAAGGTGTAGGAATTTACTTTATTTCTTGGTCATTTAGGCAGGAAATAGTCTAGAAAATAGATGAAGTTTATTAAGTTGGCATTGCTCCAATACCATGACATATTTTGACATATATAGGACAGAAATTTTTCAGAAAACAAGTACAGGGTATGAATACACAGCTCAGATACGGAATACATAAATGCTGTTAAAATAGGTACTTGCATCTATGTGTACACCTCCATACTAGAAACTTTTTATTACTGAGGTGAATTGTAAGGGATCTCTGGAATAACATCTGACTTGAGGAGGTGTTACATCCATGTTTCTTTTTGCATATTGTACCTAGGGAAAAGGGAATCATTTGTACAGCACATTTCTCACATGGGACTGAAAGTAACCATGATGGGTGCACTATTCTTAGATACCAGGAAAATTACATTTCTATTTTGTCATGAATTTCTAAGAAATTGTGATTTTTTTTCTGTCTGTAAAACTATAAAACTTTGAGATTTGTAAAGTATATAAACCAAGAAAAACTCTAATACAAAAAAATCACCAGGTAAAAGTTGCCTTATAGAAGTCAATGGGAGCTGCACCAATCCTATAGGACCATTTTGAATCAATTTGGTCTTTTAGAGGTTTTCACATTTCTTCCTCTAGCAATTGTCCAAATTTCTGCTTTTTATAATCTGACCTTTTAATAAATGACAAGACATTTGTGATTTTGGAAAAAGCGAGTTTAGTTGTGGTTTCAAGAACCAAACCACTAAAAAAAGGGACTGTTGATAAGTAGGTCTCCATTAGACAAGGAGGCATCAATGCAGGAACTCTAGCATGAGATTCCACATCAAAGGCTGATTGCTTAATTTCCAAAATCCTCCATAAAATCCTCCTCCATGCACATCTGACTTACTAAGTCAACTCATAAATTCCATGCTAATTCACTGATGTTTCATTAATGACTTGTACATTGCACTTGTATTTGGATATAAAGTCTGATATTTTGGAAAGCTTTTGTGTAACAGGAGCCATTTTTAAATATTGTGATATCAGAACAGAATCATAAAAGTAGGACAAATGCATATCTAGGGACCTAGAGGGTTAACACTCCCTTAGGATGGAATGGAAATCCCCAACAAATGTGATTCCCCTAGTTTCTAGGCAGAAGCTTCTGTATCTAGGTTATCTTTATTTACATATCTATATTATTGATCAAAGTTACTGACCACTTCCTGTAATACTTTAATATAGTAATTGGAAAGGGTTGGCTCTTCCTTTTTGGTCTCCATCATTTGACCCAGGTGGATGTGTCTGGGAAGTCTGGTGTCAAAAAGACCCAGTAAAGAGTTTTGCCCTAGAGAGACCAAGGGGCAGATTCACTAAAGGGCGAAGTGGCCGTCGCTAGCGAAAATTTGACAGGAATCTCATCCGCAGGGACACCACCAATTCACAAAGACAATTCACTAATGAGACCATCTCTAGCATTCATTCGCTCCCTATCACCAGACGACTTTTTCACTCTGGTGAATGGTCATTGCTCCGCATATTCACTAAGATGAGAATTTTACTGAATGCTTTTCACTCTTTCTTAACTTAATTGATTTTAAAATATGATCTTTATTTGTTCTTTCCTTTTTATCTAAATTATTTACAGGAGCTAAAATCTTAATTCTTTACTCTTCTTAGATCTAACTACAGTTAGGTTAGACAGAAAAAAACAGTTAGCAGCTACTGGGATTACTCCAACACTATCCTCTTTTCTTCTATTTCATTCTTTTTATAGTTGTAAAGTGTGAATGAGAGATTTAATCTCTTGGATCTATTGTTACAATTGTAATTATTTAGTTGATAAGTTCATTATGATTCATTAACCACTGAAGGAATTGTGAGAAGAACTAGTGGGGTTTATTTTTCTATTAATGTATTCCTTATTTATTCCTTAGTCAGTGACATCATATCCCGTATGCCAGCAATGCATTAAAGTTGTAAAAAAGCTTGAGCTTGAGTGGCATTGTCACTTGAATTGTCCAAACTACTAAAGATTTATGTGTGAGTAATTTTTTAAAACTAATTTGAGAGGCATGCCACATTTCTTTAAGGGTGGGTTCATGCCTAGGACATTAGAGCATCTCCTCTGTCTTTATTATGACTCATTGGACATGTTTGAAAAAGCATTTGCACCAACATTACTATTAAATACATCTATATGGCTTTTAGGTACCTGCCCTATTCAAATTAACCTAAGCACAAAGTTTCGCTAGGTAGAACTGAACGCTAGCGAAATTTCACTAGGAAATGCTCGCCCAGCCGAAGTAACGCTAGCACAAATTTGGCAGCGTTTGCAACTTAGTATTTTAGTGAATTGGTTTAGTGGTAATGACTTTGCAGAGTGGTCGCTGGTGAAAATTCGCCCTTTAGTTAATTTGGCCCCAACTTTCTAGAGAAAGTCAGGGAAGAGGGACACAATAACCAAAGTACAGAATAGGGATATATAATACTTTAACCATTTTTCCTGAATGGATCTGGACCACTAAGGGGTGTTCTTACAGTTGCATGTACTATTTAGTTTGCAAATCAGCTTTGCTGCTTAATGCCATTTCCTATGACAATGAAGCTTGTATTAGAGATAAGAACCAGAAATAACTTCATAAGTTTGCAGGGATTTCACCCCAATTTTTATCAGGTAAGTGGTGTCCTATTTTATGCACAACATAAAATTGTGTGCCACAAAACGGTTATCAATGTACAGTAGTTGGCACCACTAAAGGATATCCATTTCTTTCAATTCTTATTTTAACATTGTCACACTTTTATGCCACAATGGCCTACCTGCTTGGGTCCTCTCTGAGGCAGACTGTATGTGTGACCCTTGCAAGAGAACTTGTATCATGAGAACATCAATTAAGTTTAAATTCTTGATATGATATGATGTTTTTTATACAACCACTTTCTATTTGCATGAGTTGCTGTTGAAAGTTGCATGCATTAATGGAATGTGCATACTATAGTTCCTGGTAGACTGCTGGCTAGGCTATTGATATTCTCATGTTATTACACTTAGGGATTTGATCAAACATTTTCCCATACAGTAATTAAGAAACTGAGAACTAGAAGGAGAGATGGTTGGTACGGAGAGTGGTTTACACAACCTATTGAAGAGAGAGGGAGATTAGGTGAAAGGGCATAATTTGGTGCAGTTTTCACCCTTAAGCAATGCATCAAGTAAAAGCAGATGTGAAACAGAAGCTAGAAGCAGCAGCTCCAGAGGGGTTTAGGGGAGGGAATCCCAAGAGACACACAAGATTCCTGCTATGATTTAACAAGCAGCAATTGATCATTCAACCCTGTGATGCAAGTAAAACAAAAGTCTTCCATTTTGTTTATGCTAAATAGCTGCAGTGAAATGTTCTAAAAATGAGGAATCAACTTTATGTCTGTGATAAAGCTGCTGCTGCTGCTACAAGATAATGGAAGGAAAATGTATGTGTATTGAGCAAATAATTCTAAAGGCTAATCAAAAGCTGACCTTCATTTTGTTAGATCTGGAAAGCAAAGATTCTAAAGATCTTATTTCACTGAAATTTAACCAAGCTGACATCCTTCATGTTTTCTGAAGAAACTTTTCCTAGAGGGATGACAAAATGGCCAAAAATTACAAGGTCAGCTATTTCTTCATCTGCTTTAAAATAATGAAACTTTCCATTGTTTTTTATTATTATTATTATTATTATTATTATTATTAAGATTTGTGTCTGCACATTTCTCGAGTGCTTTACAGAGATTATTGACCAGTCTCATCATTCCCTGCCTCTATGGAGTTTCCTATGAGATTCACCTAGAATCAGTTTTTGTCAAGGCTTTTAGAGATGACATACAGTATAATATTTCAAATATTGCAGTGATAAAGCCAGTATTAGGGATAGGACTTCCTTGTGTATTCTTTATTATGCTCAGCACCTGACAAACTATAGAAATATTAAATTAGAAGGCGCACACCAAAGATATACAATATGAGCTACTAATCCACAGAGAATTCACCATCTGAGTCAGTATCAAAATTAAAGCTTTTATTACAACAAAATGGAAAAAAAATCACTAAAATATAATCATTAGCCGTAGCTAACGATAGCAATTTTTGGTCAGGCTTACACTGAAATGCTGTTCAAAAGGGGCTAAAATAATACTTACTCTTTGGGTATGAAACCACTTGATCATTGGATTCCCCACATTATTTCATCTTTGGCCTACCATAATTTATGGATGAATAGACATACAAAATTACAATATTCTTGTTACAGCTTTACAAAAAAATGTGGGCTTCCTGCCTTGCATTCCCTATACCCACCCAGACTTTTGGGTGATATAATTAGTGTTCTAGCTCAACTGCTTTTTATGGGCTAGTCCACACGGCGAGATCTAGGGAGATTCGTCGCCTGGCGACTAATCGCTACTTCTTTGGGGCAACTAATCCCCCTGAATTGCTTGCCTGTGTCTCCCGCCATCTGAAATGTAAAGTTGCCTGCTCCTATTCACACGCAGCACTGCGTTTTCCTAAGTCACTGAAAATTGCCTCGTGAGGAAAAAAAAATAGGTGCAGGGGATTTTTTTTTTCGCCCCAAAGAAGCGGTGATTAGTCGCCAGGCAAAAAAAAAAGGGTGCCTGGGTTTGGGGAATGTAATTAAATTCACAAAGAGCAAAAGAATGCGCATCAATAAGATTAAAAATCCACATTCCGCAATGTAATATTGTTCCTTAAACTGTTATTGCATTGCAAATTTTAATTGCGCATTGCGACTTTTAATTGCACACTCTGAAGAAGTGCTTGAAGGTGTCGTAATCTTTAGGAGCAAGTTTTATTACATTGACTGCGCATTGGCGCAAGCTGTAAAATTCGCAAACTCTCTTCCACTGTCGGAAGTGATCGGTAAAACAGTTTCCGGTTTCGCAAAAGCTATATTAAATTTGCGCAAAGCAAAAATTGTTCGCACAGAGGCATAACTTTTCGCATTGCGAATAGTTTTTGCGTTACCGACTTATATTACATTCCCCTGCAGAAGGTTAATGAAGAGTAAACAGGCTAATTGGAGATTTTTCATTAGAAAGATAGCATAGGTATTCATATATATTGCTTTTAGCCCTAAACTATGACTGTTTAATGATACTGTTGTTGTACTTTTAGTTTACTTGGAAAATGAACAATACAAGTCTGTTTGTCCTCAGCTTTGTTTTCATTCTTAAATGAGATCCAGTCCCATGATTTTGGAGCTATTCTCCATTTTAGTTTTAGTACAACTTGAAAACAGCAAAATGTGCTTTTGAGCAGGCTGCACTGTAGTGGTTCAGATTGTTTATACAATTCTTCAATCAGCTAATGGCTACTTTACATTTCAATATAATGCCATTTTTACAAAAGCTTTAATATTATTGCATTGTTTTCGCCTCAAGGTTCTTATTTTATAATTTTAGATAATTTTAATATTCACTGGTACTTTTCCTCAATACAGCAGTATTCACCTTCCTGCTTGCTGTGATTGTGAATGGGTTGGTTTGGGTAATAACTCTCTTTTAAAAGCCACAAGGTGGGAGGAAGGAAAAGCCTATGAAATCATTGCTTTAATCATGGCAACCTCTCCCCTATAAATGCTGTGGCATAGGAGAGGTTCAAGCCCAGTTAGATCAGTACTTTGGTGTTGGTCTGTGGGCAATCACTCACTTTCAAAAGCCGTAAGCTGGGGAGGAAGGAACAAGCCTGTAAAACATCAATGCTTTGGTACTGGAAAACCTCTCTCCTTATAAAATACTACTGGCATGGGGAAGGATCAAGCCCATTTAAGCCAATGTCTTGGTCTGGAGACACTGATTCAAAGACATGCAGCTATGCAGGGAGGTGCAAACCCAGAAAAAACTTGACCAGAGTGTACTAGTTAGTACTGCCTTGCTTTGGCATGGGATGATGGCTTATCAATGTTATGATCAGAATTGTGTAACAAAAAAAAACCTCCTGTTTTGCCAAATACATGCATTAGCTTAGATACTTAATTACTTGTGAAACAAGGGGCCAGGGTATATGTGTGGATCAAATTTTCCTTTTTGTTTGTTTGTAAAGATCCTGGCTGGATCAGCTGTCCTTCTTTTGTATTTTTATTTGGCTTCAGAGTGTACCCACAACTCCTTACCCCCCCCCCCTTTTGTGATTGTGAATTACAAGACATAAGGAAACAAGATTTAAATAATCTATGTAGTGTAAGTAACATTGCAGATAATAATTGTAATTCTAAGGGTGACAGGTCCCCTGCCCTCTAATTTAACTAATGTAGGGGTGGGTTAGTGATTTACTATAGAATGATGCAACTCCAGGGTTGTACAAATGGTATCTTATGGTCTCTTTTTCTTACCAAGGGCTCAGATCGTTCAGTTGCATGACATTGTAATTTCCTATAATATGGCCCAATTTATAATTTTTTTGACATTTCCGATATACAGTAAGGCAAACCTGCTGGAAACAGGACTATAAAATAATAAATATATGATCAAGATGAAAGATGGGACCTTGCGAAGAATGTAAGTTAGCTGGATAAGTAAAGCAATACAAGTTTGGTGGAGAAATTAAATGTGACGTAACAAAAAAAAAATCAAACAACAAATTGAGTCACTTTCAGCACAGCTGCTAACGAAGGGAGATCATGATTCTGTGTACAAGAGTATATAAAAATCCCAACCACTATCCTCGCTTGCGTTCCCCAGATGTCTTGGCTGGATATCACTAAAAGTATGTTTTATATTTTAAATATGTAAAATCCCAACTTTTTGCATGTCACCATCTTTTCTTATTAGAAATTGCCCTATATTGTTAAAATTGTATTGAATAAAAGTGGAAAGGTGATCTCACTTATGTTGCAATTGTCTGTAAAAAGTTATTTAAGAATAAGCCAGGGTTACAAAAAATTGCCTGTTTGAAAAGAAATAGACCCTGAGGTATAGAGATAACCTTTTGCCTGTCTGTGCTCATCACTCAGGATTATAAATATGTTACTTGCACTGCTGAAGAGTGAAGTTCCACAGCTGGGGTTAGTTATATATAGCTATATTTAGAAAGAGATTTTTATCACATATGCTTTCCTATTCTTTTTGACTAAACATCTGTCTTGCAGTAAGAGGGATTTCATTTCATTCAGACTTTCAGATTTTTTTTCTTTCTCATTGAATGCTCTGAGTTAGTATTGTCCAGCCATATCAAGGCTTGGCTTACCATTGCATTCAATTTTGTGTATTGAAGATTGTGCACAATCCTGCATCATACCCTCTTGGGAATGGACCCTTCAACAATGACTCCAAGCTTTGATGTTGATGTTGTAGTCTCTTTATTAAACCAACATACATTCTCCTTTAATAGAAAAATACCCATAATTCATAGATTTGTATTTATAGCAGGTAAGTTTCCAATAACCCATGCTGTATTTATAATGTGCCTTTGTATTTTAGTCATAGCATATAAGTTAATTGACAGTTGAGGGGAGAGAATCAATCGAGATGAGCATCACTAGTAATTCCTGACCTATTGGTTTATGCTTGAAACACCAACCGGATAACACAGAAGTTGAGTCTAATACTACCTAAATGGATACAAGATATTCATGGATAGGCCTACTGCCTAGCAAGAGCCATGGGTTATGTAATAAGACATCAAGGGGCCGCTTTATTAATATTCGTATTGATAAATTAATATATTGATTTTAGGGAGAAAGCGAAAGTTCACTACATGAACCTAAAAATAACAAACAAGTGAAATGAGAGCGTTGGAATTACCCTCAGAAAACTCAGATTAAAAATAATGGCAATGACTACTTTGTGAAAGAAGGAAATTTGTTTTTACATTTTCTTGTTGATGCTTGATATGTGATATACTCTTTTATTTTACTGATACAATGTGGACCTACATTTGCTAAAACCACCACTCTTTTTAGCACTTTTTTGCATGCTCCATTGTATGGATCCTTTTCTTTTCTGATCACTGTTTTCTTTCAATGTGCACTACAACCTGGACACATTAATGTCAAGAGTCATATTAAGACCATTCCATCCTCTGCACCTACACCTGCTCATAATCCTAGAGCAGTGGCCACACACACACAAAGGGTTATTTGGTGATGCCAAAGAAGTGCTATACTAGTCTAATTGTTAGCCTTATCTGGACTGATAGCATTTAGAAAACTCAGTTTGGAGAAACCCTATTTATTTATGCCTTAAAAATTTGCTTTCAAGTCAGGAATTTAAAAATAAGCACTCACTCAGATGTCACTATGAGCAACACCAATGGGGGTGGTGAACAACATGTTGCTCATGAGCCACTGCTTGGTGGTCACTGTCCTAGAGTATAAAACATTTTGAGCTCAGTCAATGTATGATTGATCTTCCCTTCCATCAATTGCTCACTATGCTATCATCCACAAACATAGTCCTAATAATAACAAAGGTCCCCCACATTTACCTTAAAGCACCACCCTGTTGCAGAGGAGGTTGTTGGTGAATGGCTAAATTCAAACTGACTTGAAACTTAATGAGATCCTTAAAGGACAAGGAAAGTTAAACTAACAAAGTAATCTAGAAATGTTGTACATGATGTTTTGAGCTTCTGTACCAACCCCAGGCAACAACCCTTTAGCAGTAAAGATCTGTGTCTCCAAAGATTCCCCAGTAGTTCCCCATTTTCTTTTCTGCTGACTCACTGCACATGCTCTGTGCTGCTGTCACTTACTGAGCTTAGGGGCCGACTCAAAATATACAGTACACATAATAGAATAGAAATGTCACAGTATAAGACTGATTATTAATTAATACAGATAATTACTATATGGCAGCACAGAAACTATTGCAATTTGCTTCAGAATTTAATAATCAGCCCTGTAACATCAACTTGGATGACAGGCCAATCCCATTTTCTGCTGGACAATTTGTGACGACCCCTAAGCTTAGCTTCCTTAACAGCTGCTCAGAGCCCACTAAGCATGTGAGTGTTGCAGACACTTTCCAAGATGGTGACCCCCTGTGACAAGTTTGAAGTCCTGGATCATTGCTGCTATTGACAAGCTGAAACTTTAGGCTGGTTCAATAAGTTCACTATATAAAATATGGCATTTTTAGTCCTATTCATTTTTAGGGTTTCCTTCTCCTTTAACAGTCTCAAGTCAGGTTGTGCCTTACAGGTCTGGAATACTTAGGATCTTGGGTTTTCTGAATGAGGGTTATTTCTTTAATTTAGATCACCATTTAAAAAAAAAAAAAAAATCTAATTATCTGCTCGGAATGGACTTAATGGTACAGTAAGTAGGTGCATGCGGTCAGTGAAGGGATGCTGGGCATTGGGTCACATCAATTGATATAGCTAACAATATATCAATAGCACTAACTAATTTGCCAATTTTTTTTTTTTAAATAAACCCATTACCCTTCCTGAACATCTTAGGACATCCTAGCATTCTCTCTACACAGTACCACCGCTGTCAGTCACACTAAGCTAGTCAATTAACCACGTATTTATTCAAGAAGACCATACCACTCCCCTGCATAACTTACACATGTGAAAAGATAAGGGTTTGGTGTTGCACCCCAAATTTATCTCTTGAGTACTGACAAGATGACCAGTGGAGTCTGCCAAAAATGTGTTTCAGATTTTCTCAGCTGTTTTTACTGTAAAATCTTCCTGTGCTTCTTTATGCTGCAGCAAACTGAATGTGTCCCAATATTTCATGGCACAACTTAAATTTTAAACATTATACAAGCATAGCACATGCACATTTATATGTCTATAAGTACATTTAAAAAGCAATAGTCCAGCAGTTAGAAATATAACGCTATTATACAGAGGCAGAACATTTTTCAATTGCAATTAGTCTTTCAGTCTATTTTGTAAGATTCTGCAAACATGGTTACCCCTGCAAAATATCAGTTTCCATTACTTTTCTTGCCCCCATCCAACAGCATGTATTCTGCTCACATTACTTGTCACTGTATCTTGTTACTTTTTGATAAAAGAATTGTGCTGTGCTTTGTTATGCAGATTATTATTACTCTGGTACATCTGGGGTTTGGAATATGCAGAAAACATTTTTAGTATTTCTTAAAAAACTATTTCTCTAGTGCTTAGAACAGTCCTTTTGGGCCCTATAAATGGTCTTCTCATCTTGCATTGACGCACTATTCTGCTATGAGTCATGTGCTGTTCTCCTCTTTTGAATCATACATATCTCTTCCAAGTGTCTCCTTACTATAGTTGTCACGCTCCAGCAATGAAGAAGATTGCATCATCCTCCCAGTCTGTTGAATTCTTTCAGATTATCTGTAAAAAGCATGCATACAGCATGTTTCTCATTATGTATGTGCCCTACATGAGAAACAATGCCTACACTAAGAACTGTAGCATGGGCAAAAAATCCCAGTGCTTTCGTCTGTATAAATTTATTGTTAGTGAAAAGTTAGACTTTCTTTTTCTGAAGGCACCTGTAAATAACAAAGTCCTGTAAAAGTGCCAACCCATTTATTCCCTAGCACTGGGGACATGCTCAAAATGATCTCTGATACATTTCTCCAGAGATGACATTAAGACATTTTCTTTCCAATCCTAAGCCATCTATTTACATATGGGCCATGTTGACCAACCTATCCAACCTCTACTAATCTCGCCTGCTCAAGATTTTGTAACATACTTGGCCAGTAAAATCATATAACAGTTAATGCCAATGTATTGGAGGAAAACCCCTACACCCTTTGATTGAGGTCTTTGCCCAAATGGAATTGTTTTTAGGCAAAACAAAATGTATTTTGAGGATACTTGACCATTAATCAAGGTATTACAATATTAGTACATTGCTAGTTTTTTTTTGCTTCACTTTGGTGTTTGGCCATCATTCGCAACAGGGGTTTCAGTCACTTCTAGAGCTTCCTCATGCCTCTGATAATGAAAGAAGAAGAGGGTGAAATAGTATTTGGCAACCCACCACAGTAATGCTCATATAAAAGGGATCCTCCACTTTGCCCCTGCCTTTTATTTTTGGTTTTTCATTATTTTTTTTACAGATACAGCAGAAATTAATTTGATTATAAATTGGAGCAAACCTAGTGCAATCTAATGGCAAAAAAGTGGTGCAAAACAGAGAGGCCAGATTTCATTCGAGGTGATGCCATGATTAAGGAAGTGCGAACATATATGATTATTACATTTCCTTATACTGTATCACCTGGTTTTTGATAACAGCTAGTGATGGGTGAATTTATTCAGCAGCCACGAATTTTTGACAAATTTCTGCTTTTCATGGCCGGCGTATACATTAGAAAATCTCCCGCAAAACAGGAATTTGCCCATCACTAACAGCATGGAATGCTTTAACAACTTATCATGTGGTAGGCTTTCCTGTTCCAAAGAGGTTGCACCTGACAAATGAGCAACAAAGCTCAGCTTAATTGTGCCCAGTTTGTTCCTACGGTAAGTTCCTGAACCCACTGGTGCACTCCGGGTAATTATTGCTGTAAAGACCTAGTTAATGCATTTTTGATTGTTAAGAACCTGACTTGTACCTACAGATCTACAGGGGAATTCAAGAATTTTATCACCCACCTTCAGAGAAGAAAATACATTTGGGTACCAACATTAGGTGAATCACCCCATGTTTCATTACCTGTAACTACATACTGTCATTCAAAGTATTTGCTTATGATTGGAAATAATATTTTACTACGCAGCTGCCTGTAGAAGTTTAAGATTAAAATAGTTAAAATAGTAGTGATAGAGGAGTAGCCAAAAGCAATTATATAAATATAAACAATCTGAAACTCTTACATTTTAGAAATAAATCCAATTTGTGTGTAGCATTAAATATCATTACAAAGCAACTAGACTGTTCATTGACAATAATATCCCTTTAAAGGAGCACAGGATTTGCTTGCCACCAAATGTTGCCATTTAGACAGGAGAGTCTGAAATTGCAAACCAAAAAAAAAAAGAGTTGACTTAAGGTAAGTGGTGGGGGCTAAATATGACCAGTTGTTACCAGATCTCTTCAAACTAAACCAATAGCAGTCAAGAAAGTTGGAAGTAATGTGTTTGCTAGCAATTTATTCTTGTCCTCTATGGAAAATTGTCACTACCATTCAGCAGTGTTCTGTTCCATTAAAGGGTCAAATTTACTAAAGGGTGAAGTGACTAATGCTGGTGCAGATTCTATTCGATTACTAATGTGTCACTTAGCTAGTGAGAGAGATATACACTACTTTTCACACTGGCGAATGGACGTTATTCTGCAAATTCACTAAAATGCTGATTTTACTGAACGTTACCTCTTTCGCCAGACTTGCCTTCACCAGCTCATACCAGGTGAAGTGCAATGAAGTGCATAGAACATCCTCAATCTTCAGTTACCTACTCCATATTCTGAATGGAAAAATCATTTAAGCTCAAAAAACGCTGGTGATTTTTCCTTTTATTAGGGTGATAGGCTGCAAAAGTCAAACAAATTTGGGTAACTGGTTTGCCCCATACATTTTCTAACATATGGAACATTATTTTACAGTGAGCTCATGTGTAGGGCATTAAACCAACTCTATTGACTTCATTAAGTTTCCCTGGACATGTCTCCTTATCAGTGTAAATGTCATGTATTAGATGCACCATGTCACATAAAGCTGTTCATTCAACTTTAAATTCCCCACTGCATGCAATGTAGCCTGAGTGCAAGACCTCTAATTAATTGAACGCTAGCGCATCCTCACTTTGATTTGCTCGCATTGCCAAAGTAACACTAGTGAAAATTCAACCAGCGTCCATTGGCCAGGAAGAAACTTTGCATCTTAATAAATTAGCATTGTCTCAGAGAATTTTCACCTGGCAAAGTGTTATGATGGGTGCAAAGCCGTCACTGGCGAATTTTCGGTTAGTAAATTTGCCCCAAAGTGTTTGGGAAGAAATCAGAACAAGTCAAATAAACATGCAAATCAGCGGGTGTGGTTAATAAAAACATAAATATGTAATGTACTTTTACTAGCTACACAGGTGTTTATGTATATTTATGTAGATTTGTATCACTTTTTATGCCAGTTTTGAATTTTTGGCTCAAAGAAATAGTTCAGTATAAAAATAAAAACAGGTTAAGTAGCTGTGCAAAATAAAAAAAATGTTTTTGATATAATTAGTTAGGCAAAATGTGATGTATAAAGGCTGGAGTGACTAGATGTCTAACATAACAGAACAGAACACTACTTCCTTCTTTTTAGCTCACTTGGTTTACACTGATTGGTTACCCTGGTAACCAGGCAGTAACCAATCAGTAACTTGAGGGGGGCAGGAACTATAACTGTTGCTTTTGAATCTGAGCTGAATGCTAAGGATCAATTTTAAAACTACTGAACAGTTATGTGGCGGCCCCTTCAAGTCGCTGACTAACTCAGTAAGTAGTGTTCTGTTATGTTAGACATCCAGTCACTCCAGCCTTTATACATTACATTTTTGCCTAACTAACTATATTAGAAACATTTTTTATTTTGCACAGTCTATCTATTTGGCCAGTTTTTATTTTTGAACTGAACTGTTCCTTTAACAGCAACATTAAAGTTTATTGAATCCGCTAATTAAACTGACCCAGAATATTCTGTAATTGCAACAATGTTTAAAATATACCCCTACTTAACACTGGCTATAAAATCTCACAAAGGTAACTTTTAACTCAAACAAGTAAGGGACAGGTGTTTTACAACACATCATGGATTGCCTTTTGCATCACTTGAACAAACACCTACCATTAGCAGGCTTCTATTTCTCCAATCAATTTACTAACAACTATGAAGTGCATACACTGTTGCTGGAAAGAATACTCCTTAGTGGCATGCATGTTTTATACATTTCCCTTGTTATAGGAGAAGTTTGGTAACCCACCCTTTAAGATTGCAGAGAGTATCTAACAAACATCTGTTTTCAGAAAGGCAATTAGGCCTCCAGTTAACACTGAAAACGTTGTCAGATCATTTTTACTAATGCATTACTAGTATAGTTTGCACAATAGTTCTTAGTTTTCCAACTACTAATTTCCCATGCTCAGAACTACTCACTAGACTTAAAGACAAAGGCTTTTGCTGAAATCTGGCAGTGCCAAACAGGGACCACAAAGGGAAAATTGTTTTTAAATGTATTGAGCATTTTCGTTTCAAAATATTTTTTAAAGTCTATAAGTGAAATGGTTAATTTAGAGCTTGCTGAACTACTGCAATTTAAATGTGCCTATCTACAGTTCATTTTCCTTCATGTCTCTGTAACAGGAATCAGGTCTCCTCCAGGTTTTTTAATCTGCTTCAAAGTTTCAGGAGTCTAAACTAGGAGGACAGGGAAATGTAAACAGCCAGTCAGATCCTGCTTTCAATAGCCAATATATTTCTCAGAATTAAATTACCTTCCACTATGGATACAAATTACACAGTGGAAGCTGTTTAAGTATAATTGTATTGAGTACAGCAGGATTATTTTGGAAACTGATTGGTCACCAACTTCTTATATATCCCCATATGTAATAAAAGGCACTAGTTTTTTGTAATTATAACATTAGGTAAAATGTTATATATATATATATATATAACATTCTAATATAATTTTCTAATACTGTACACATGCATTTGTTAATGCTGTGAAAATAACAAAACTGATATTGAAATTCTATAATTTTGTTTGAATTCACAACACCTTTACCTTCAGGCCACCCCACCCAGTTATATTTCATATCTGAATTTGCCTATGTGATGTTCGCTTCTCATTTTTTATCTTTGTGAAACTTTCACTTCTCTTTTAATTGCAGCTGATCAGAAGTTTAGACATATATTTATACATGTATTATTATAAGAAACAGTGATGTATACAGATAAACAATGTACAGTATTCATTGCAGAACATGGCTGTTTCTTATAACCAACAAGGATTTCAAAGTTATTGCAATTGCCTTTAGATTGTATTACATTAATATACATAACGTGGTTAAAATACATTATAGAGGCAACTGCTTCACACAAGATGATTTCTAGAGGGACAGATGTAGTCAGCTTTCTGCAGTACAGCAACTGGGTATTGCATGTTATGTGACATTACTGTCTCCATCGACATGTGGAAGCATCTGTATGTTCTCAGACTAAAACACACATGAAATACAAATAATATTGACTGATAGAAATTGGAAAACATCACATTTTTAAACCAGTAGGAGAGATAATGTGACTTTTATTTGCAGGGGCAAAGCTGCCGGACCAGTGCCCTCTGTCCTTCATCTGCTATCATTCCATCTTTCCTTAAAATGTAAGACACATTCATAGAGCTAACGAAAACTGTTGCAAGGTACTTACAAAGTAAGGTAATCTGGGTTTCAGTTATGATTTATTTAGTCAACCTGTTTCTTACCTCCATGCATTACAATACAGACATGTCAACCTACCTTAATTTTTATGAGCTACCTTACCAGGTCACCCACAATCACAATGAATTTTACATACCTGCCACCAATGAAAAGTATTGAAATGCATCTGAAATCTAGGGGGAATGGGGGTGCATCTGTTTGTAGAATGGGCATTGCCTGGGACACAAGAGGCTCCATTGCTTCTGTGTATTGTAACCTAAGGGAACACTGAGAATTGCACAAGTTGAATTGTAAGGAAAAGGTATGCACTTAATATATAAAACTCCTGGATTGTGTCTCTGCAGCTGTGGATCTTATATAATGGTCCTCACTTGGGGAACACAGTCATGATACAATAATTATAATTCACAAAGCTAGTAATGGTGAATTATACAGTAAATCTATGTCCCAGCCCTGAGCACTGTCATGTGTTTATGAAAGGCCGGTGGAGGGCCAGGAAGGCTTAAAATCACAAAATGATAGCCCTTTCTACTCCACACACATACCTTGTACGAGGTACAGGAAGCGACAATCAGGATTGAAAAAAACATTGTGGGTCATATACTCCAGCTGCTGGGATAAGTGTTCTACTACTAAATATAGGCCTTAGAGTGCCATTAACAAACTATTTATCCGTAGTCCTTCCAACAGTGTGATGTGTGGCCTGTGTGTTGTGCTGGATTAAAAATCTTGCCTGGGCATTGCTTTTTGCACTGCATTTTAGTTGCCCAAAGCGTTGCTCCCCACAATTCTAACATCCTTGCACTCACAAAGGGACAACTCTCTTGATGGAACTGTGCTGTAGGGTCCTGCAGCGGGTTTGGTACCTGCGGATACCCACGGGTTACCCACAAAATCCTGCGGTACCCTGGGGGTTTGTTGGGATGTGAGTTCTTCCTGCATTCATCAAGGAGCCAGCAGTTGTTAGAAGGTAAATTTATTTCCAGAGCAAAAAGAAAAAAAAAAAAACAGAAGAAAAGTATTTTTGCTAACTTTTCACAGAAAACACTGTTCCAACTCCATATAACAAAAAAAAGGAATAGGGTACCTTGCAACTACCTCTTTTCAGGCAGCCACCCTACACTCAGACTGCTTGCTCTGAGATCAGGAGTTCTCCTAAAAAGCATTTTGTATTTTACTTACATGTCAACCCTTTTCACAAAAATGTAATCAATGAACAGCGTCTCTGAAATCTTTAGATAACTGCCACTCTGGTTGTTAAAAGGTTAACAGTAAGGCTGCAGTATCCCCTTAATCAGCTACAAATCCTTCTACTACACTAAACCACTCTGCCCCCTACCTCAGGAATTTCCTTTGGCTCTTGGCTCAGTGAGCATGCTCAGTTCCTCTCAGTTCAGATTACATAACACACCCTCCAGACTAACAGCCAATGAAGAGAGAGCATCGCTGGTTCCCATAGAAACTGTCTGATGCTATTTTTTTCTCCTAACCACCTCTCCTGAGCTCAGCGTAATAATTACGGTGCTCAAACCCAGCAGAACTTTTTTTTATCAAAGTATGTTGTGCCTGTGTAAACCTGCATTCTGCATAACATGGATTTAACAGCATACATGTCTTATTTCAGATGATAATGTATTAGAGGGAAAATGGCCGCCAGGTGAAAGCTGCTATTTGTTTTAGGAAAATGTGATGGCGCTGGCAAACAAAGGGGGTATATGCAGTACAAATGATGCAGTTTTGGTGCGGAAGATATGCCCAACTTATATACAGGGTAGGAAAATGTAGGCTTTACATGTCCTTTAAGTATGCAAGTCTGCTTTTCCCAGCAGCCCATGCCCTTAAAGGCACATTCAGCTGAATTGAAACTATTAACAAAAACACAAATTTATATAAATATAGATTTTGCTTTCTATCTCCTATAAAAGGAGCTTACACTCTTATTATTCATAAAAAATACAAAAAACAGGCAAAACCAGCATATAAGAAAAACACATTTTGTTTAAATGTAACCTGCTGCAGCTTTTACCAATTGATAATCAAGCTCAGTGCATGGATCTGGCACACACCCAGTGCTAAGGTTTTGTTGACATTATACTGAATGGGAACAGATACATTTGGTAAGTAATCATTTTGGTGATATTTGTAATGCTGGTTAAAATGTGGAGAGCATAGTTTATTACTTTGTCTGCATAGGAAGAAAAAGGGCAGAAAAAGAGGTTTGCTGCATAGCTGCATAGCAATAGAGAAAGGAGGAAAATACTTATACCACACATACAGGCAGACAAAATAAATCACTATGCATATCCTAACAGGGTTGCATGTAGAAGTTCTGGGTGCGGGTATATAAGCGGGAAGGTGGTTCTGCGGGGTTGCAGGTTGAGGGTCAGGTCGCGGATCTTCGCCATAGCGATTTTTACTCCTTTTTTCGGAGCATGTCTACTACCAATGATGTCACTTCCGGTTTACAATGACAGCACTTCTTGATTCTTGATGGTTATCAGGTTGCTGGTACGGGTCGGGTCACGGGTCCAATCGGTTAAGAATGCGGGTCGCGGGTCCGGGTTGCAGGTACGGGTCAGTTATGTGTCCCAAAAAATGGACCCGCGCAGGACTCTACTGTGCTGTATCCACTGCTATTGCATCTGATTTACCAGATTAATGAAATTAGACATGCTTTTCATTTTGAATTAGGCACAATTGCAGAATTGTGTGATTTCTTTTGTTTACTGGCATCAGTTCCTGGGGTTTGCTGTGCACATGTCGTGTGCACCCAGATCTGCTGAAGCACAGGTGGACAGTAATAGCCAATCACAGCACTGCAGGCTTCAGTTCCCTATCAGGTCAACCTACTGCAGTTTTTTATTGGTTCCTATCCTATAGTGTGCTGTCCTACCCTGCACAGACTAGGAGGCACTAGCAGGGTATTTGGAGACATTTTCAATAAATAATTCCAAAACACTACTTTATAAAGCACATTTCTTCTATATTTAAAAGAGAATAATGTACTGGGAGATCCTTGTTTTTCCACACAATATATTATATTTGATACGATATTTGCTAAAATTCCACAGATGTTGCTGAGAAAAGTATCAACTAATGTAGCAAATTTTAACAGTTCAGAATCTGCACCTGGACTACTGAGCTGCCATGCTGTAACATCAAAGAGTAACATAGTCCAATTGTATAAAAATTGTCAAAAATAAAAAATAGAAAGCAATTCAAATACGTCTTTATTTCTGGTGTACTATCTGTAACTAGCTGAACAGTAAAATATGTTTGATGGGGTAATAATTTGTTACAGACTCTTTTTCACTCTCTTTATGGCAAACACCCTGTGTACAGTGTATGGGTAAAACACATTGCATTATATAAACGCATATTGGTCATGTACCCCAAAATGTTAGGTAAAAGAAAGATGAGAACTGCAAATTGTAACAAAAACAAATTGACAAACAAAGTCTGTAAGTGTAAAAAGAGCCTGAGTTACTTAGAAAGTGTGACCACTGGCTAGACCAAACTGTGCTCATCATTCATTATTTGATGTCATCTGGTTTATTAGAGTGGGTGGTAGGGGCACAAAAAAGCGGTGATCTTAGTTGACCTTAGTGGGAGGATGATAGTTTCACTTTGTGATACACATTAACTGTACAACACATAACCATAACACATGCTTTTATATAGTGTATTAATATATTTCTTAACTGCTTTTTAACCTGTGTTGGTCTATTTCGGCACCTGGTATGATGATTTCCCTAAATTTCTAGTATTCAAATTTTTTCATTGTTATTTATAAATATATACATACATATGAAGACAGGGTTTTGCCACTTGTTGAAGACAGTGGTACACAGCAACACAATGGCTATTAAACCTGCTTCATATGGAACACCATTTTTTTAGCATTCTGTACAGTGGCATAACTAGAGTTATAACTAGAGTTATGCCACTGCAAAAAAATCTTCAGAGGGACCCAGCGCACTCTGACCCTCCCTCGCACTTCCCTCTCCACCCCTGCCCCACCTCTTTCCACTCCTGCCCGACGATTCCTCCTTCCTTGCGGCAGTTAAGAGAACGGCTGGGGAGGAACAGAGTTTAGTTTTTAGTTTCAAAAACCCCTAAAATTTGAAGTGGGTCTCCCCATTTCCATCCCATAGACTCCATTGGGTGAAAAAATTGTTGACAAATACAAGAGGTCCCCATGCACTCAACCCATTATCAATATATTGAAGAAATGGAGACATTTTGTGCATACAGCTGCTAAAAAACGCCTTACCCTTTAAACAAAACAGGGATTGTTTGTCCATACATTGCAATATATTTAAGCTGGCCAACTACATCAAAGTCATCCCATATCTGGCCCGTCCTAATCTCAAATTGCATTGTCCTATTGCCCTACATGTGCCCCCTATATAGTTGTGTTGCCATATGTTAGGAAATGTAGGGGGGAAGGAGGGTAACCTCCCCCAAAAAAATCAATCTTTTTCAGACTATCGCCCTCCAATGGTAAAACACGCCAGCGTTTTTTTTTTTTTCAAACTCCTATCTATTGTATTGAACTTTGCCTGGTCTGACCAGGCGAAGTAAAGTCTAGCGTAAGTGTTAACGTTTAGTAAAATGTTGATCTTAGTGAATTTGCGTAATTACGATCCTTCTCAGTGCGAAACTTTGCCTGGCGTAAGGGTGTGAAGTTGCGCAAGTCTATCTACTTCGCTAGTGAAAATTCGCCAGAGTCAGTGTTAGTTAATTGCCGAAGTTACGAAATGACGTCACGCTGACGAATAAGCGCTTCGCACTTTAGTGAATTTGGGCCACAGTGTTGTTCAGGTGCAGTATCCCTTAGCAACCAAGATGTTTGCTTTTAATCAGATAACCAACAAATGCTGCCTGCTGATTGGTTGCTCATTTATGACACCAAGTTCTATAGTATGCTACTGGATACAATTCCTACTTAATTTGTTTCCCACTTGCTCAAATCCAAGCATACTGTATTTGGATGCTAATATATAGCATTGACTTACCAAGTGCAGCATGCAATGTAGTTTTTACACACTTATAGATGTTTTTACCCACAATACAGTATTGCATTAAGCTGAATGTGTGAACCCCCACACACACAATTGCGGCTACGTTTTTCTGAGATGGACTCAAGTTGAGGTCAACATTTTCATAGCGAGAATTATGTAATAAAAAACTAGTTGAGTGTGATTAGTTTGGCACTTATTTGTTTCACTTGCAATAAGTTGGGTAGAGATTGAAGGGTAATTTTAATTGCTACTGACAATGGGTGGAACCTGTGTCATGGATTGAGGAGTGAAAGACATTTTTAGACAGGTTTTATCAGGTTATGGCTGTGGATTCTTTAGTGGTGTTTTCCTGCAATAAAAAGAAATGGCAAGCTTTGAAGACACTAATATGATGTGTGTGGCTGCTCTATATTTCCCATAATCTGGTAACCTTAACCTCTACACTAAATAGAATTCTAGGCTATTCTATCAAAATAAATTGAATTCTAGGCTATTCTATCAAAAAGATTTAAAATCTACATTTTTCGAAAATAACCCAAAGACCTATTAGAACTTTTTTATTCTTTATTTTCTGTGTGACTGGTGTGTGCTCCAGGGACAAAGCAGAGTAGCTGTGGCTTTGGTTAAGCTGAAAATGTATTTTTGTAATCAAAATAGTTTAGAACTCAAATAAAATTTAACTGAATTCTTATTCTGAGTCATTCAAATATTTGCCTGCACGTTTATTTTCTCAGCTATTTAACTGCCAAATAAATACAGATTTATAGGCATTTCATTCCATGTTGCTTTAGTTTTACAGATTCTGATGTTAGTTTAGGTTTTCATACATATATGTCATCCCCAGGATATGATTAGAAAATCATTCTTTTGTTTGCAAAAAAATGAAAGGACATGTTAATAGAAATATTGGGATATTTCTATACTCATAAAACCTGACAATAATAAAATTATATTGACACCTATTTAAGGTTGTGGGAGCACTCCATAGCTAAATAAAAATGTACTAAAATACAATGGAAGTGCTACTGATCTGGCCAAATTAACTATACACATAGAGGAAAAAGAGGAGAGATTGATCAATGTTAGTGATGGGCGAATCTACCCAGTTTCGCTGAAAAATTGGCAAAAAAATTTGCGAAACGAGTCGCGGCACGCTTTTGACGCACGCCGCGTCGTTTTCGTCGCATCAAAAAACGCTGTGCGACAAGGTTTTTTTGGCGAATTTTCACCAGGTGAAACTTCGCTGGCGTTTCGCAAATTTATTCGCCAGAGGCGAATCGCGGGAATTCACCGCAAATTCGCCCCTGGCGAATAAATTCGCCCATCACTAATCAATGCACATTCCCTGGTCCCCTGTCATATAAGTAATATATGCAGTTGCATGTGTACAAAGACAGGGGTTTTTTAGTTACAAAATTATGATCATAAGATTGATAAGCCACCACACCACATCAAGGTAAAACCCATATGGCGGTCCCTAACTATGTCTCTTCAGAAAACACTTGCATCCAGGTCCTCTATTTTTACTGGGTTAAAAATCCCATGCAAGATACAGAGCTCAGCTCTAACAGGCACTATGTGTTCCTGGTCCCCAAGTTAAGGGATGTTATACATGCAACATTTGTGGGACACTGACAATCTGATCCATAACTCTACTCATAGAACATGTTTGTAATGGCCACTTCAGGGAGGTAACCTAACTGTGCTGGACCCCCATCAAGAATATATCTGGGCCTCATCCTGGTTCTTCCCTGCAAATGCTCCTGTACCCAATGGCATTTTTTTCAAAGTCCAATATCCTTTAGTATTGGCAACTTTGTGCAGTTAGAATAGGCAACAAAATCTAAACTTTGGTGATTAGCGGAATAGTTTAAGTTGGCTCACAATAGCTTTAAAGATGGTCACACTCTGTCTCATGTTATATACACTTGTAGTCTGATTTCTGCTGGATTTCCACTTACTGCATTCAATTATTATTGGAACGAAGTTGAGTTTTTGGTAGCAATGTGATCTACGCTGAGATAGCTTACAAGCAGTCAATGATCTGCAGTAGTACAGAAGAGTAGCAGTCCAATGTAAAGAAGCAGATATTGGTATCATCTGCAAAAATGTGACTTTCAAATCAAATTCCTTAACAACAATGCCAAATGTTAAGACCTGTCTTTAAGACCCCTTCAAAACTCATTTGGTACCTGGGGAACCATGATATGTTGGTTGTTCCAAATAAGTTAATTGGCGAACAATTATGCACTATTGTTGAAACCATGTATATAATGAATATACTGTAGACTAAACAAGTTTGTCCTTGAATAGACAGTGTCATCTCAGCAGATTATAATCAAGAAACAATCACTGTAAATTGCATAGTCTTTGGTATTGGAAATTCTAGTTTAGATGACAACAGTAAACTATGACTTCAGGTTCTGGCATTTCTAACATTAACCTTTGTTAGCAGATGCATTATATCTGACACGGGGCTCACAATAACAGGAAGCAGAAGACATGAAGGAAAAAGGCTTCCTACTGGTCTGATCTCTGGTCTGGCTAAAATATGGCTGGAAAGGAAGCTAGTGCTTCCATCATATTCAGACTGGGGTAATCCAGCAAAGGGAGAAAGCTGTGTTGCCAATGTCACTGAATTCCTGCCAGCCATCGGTTCACAGCCTAAAGTTGCCAAGGAATTCTGCACTTTTGGGAACCTTACCAATATTTTCAATTAAAATGATTAATGAACAACATTTGAAAAAAACAGGGAGCATGTTTGTATAAATCTATACTGCTCCTCTACTTTACTTTAAGTTTAATTAAACCTCTTGTAGTGGTAATTCTTTAAGTGAAATATACCAATAAATGATAATCAGACAAATGAACATGAACTTGCCATATATATATCACTATATAACATTATCTCCTATCTGAAAACCGTTATAAAATCAGAGATACATTTTCAAATGTATTGACATGTTATCTGTTTGCACACTTTTCAACTAGACAATATATGATTGACTGGAATGTCCTAAATGGCAAGTAGGTAGAAACATTTTCTGAACAACTAATTTCGGGAAAGCATCACAGCATTCTCATTAAATATCTTTTTATTTTGTCTGGTCTCAGTAAAATCACCAAAAGCACCCAATTTTACAACCACCGTCAACAGGAAGCAGAGGAAACCAGGAGTCAGAGGAGAGCAATCCAAGCTTGTGCATCCCTCTTCCATCAGGAAACAGGCCGCTAGCTAGCTCTGTAGTACATACAATAACACAAAGGAAACATACTTTAAAAAGTACAAGGCAGGTCAAGGCTAGATCCCTGTAGAACAATGGCTGAGTAATGAAGGGTAAGTGAGGACGTGTATGTCAGACTAAAATAATGTGCTGACTTAGATTAAGGGGGTCAAATGGCTTTTGACCAGGAACAATAAAATACGCAGGTAACAAGGACAACTACCAGCAACTGGTGTTAACGCAATACTGGCCATATTACAGCATTTATTAGAGAGTTTTGCCAGAAAATGTCTATTTTTTCTAGTTAGAATTTGTTCAGCTATATCAGATAAAGGGAACTGAGAAAAGGATACACCATAAAAAATTTATTTCATAACCTGTAATTGCCACCTGTTTAGCAAGAAAAATACTCACTATTGACATGCATCGACAAATGTAAACCTCTAATGAAAATGGCAGTGCTGCAGGGGTCAATTATAATTGCAGCTTCAAGTGTGGTCATGTTAAAATCGACGTAAATGTTGCACTAATAGATGCTACTTATTGTCTCTTCTGTTGTTGATTCATCTGCATCTACTGACTCCGTGGAACCCTGGACCTACTACCATCTAGAAAGCAGCATTAATTCCAAGGTTCCCACAATAGGTTGCATCAATAGGTGTTGCAAACTTGTACCAAAAGAAATATAATTGTAATAGAGAGTTTCAGAATTGAAATAATCATGGTTATGTCCAATCATGGATTAAAAAGCATGGCTATTTGCATCAGAAATTGCACTGCCATTTGTGTCTCAGTTGCAATGAACATAGGACACCTCAGCAGCATTTAGAAATACATTTTTTTTCCAACTTGCTATACCACTTATGTAATAAACTGCTGGCTAGCAGTGGGTTAATGATTCTGCTGTGTTAGTTCAGGTGAAGTAGTTAGATACACACTGTAACCTTTGGTATATTTAACTTACTTGGCTTAACCATGTGTGCAAAAATATGTGATTACATTCTAAACTATTTTTTATCTGGTTTCCCTCATCTGGTTTTTCATGGTTTATAGCTAGCAATAAATTATTATTTCACTTCTGCAATGCATTCAAATAAGCATTGGTTTGATGCAGCTATTTCCTCTAACAATGAGTATAGTTTCTTAGAAACAATTTGTTAAGCACTGAGCATAGCATGTGATGTAACCCACATCACTGGCCATTTGGTCAATGAAACAGATGCTTTAAAAGTCAAAGCAGTGATATTTTGACTCCTATTAACTCAGTCAACTATTATATAATTTTTGCAAGCATTATTGGAGAAGTCAGTCTAACAGAAAATAGACCTGCAAGAGGTAGGGGAGAAGTGTAACTTTATAATATCAATATATAGTATGTTATCATGTATTGATGTCTTTGGGTAGGGGCCCTCGAAAGAGTCATAGTGACCTTGAAAGTTTTTTCTTGTTGTTCACTAACTGATCTGGGTGTAGAATAAACTTTAAACATTGAACATGGTCCACTGTTTACTATGGCACATAGAAAGGGCCATGTTTAGCTGTGACAACATTTGAAAGGCTATTGCAAGGCACCATGGTTTCTACAAAGCAGGACTATCCAGCATGGTGGCACAATGACTAGTACTGCTGCCTTCTGTTTGTAGATTTGCTGCCAGCCAGAGCACAGTTTCTATATGGGGTTCCTCTGGGTACTCCAGTTTTAACACACACTCAAGCAGGTTAAGTGGTTCTTAATAAAATAAACCATAGTGTGTGACTTTAAATTGTCAGCTGTATTGGGGAAATTACTGGTCTCTGTACATGAAGAAAACATCCAATCTATGACTTGTTAAAGTACAATTTCCAGCAATCCATGACATATTTCAGTGGTTATCATTTCAGAACAGGGAAGGGATAGAACAGGTACATCTATTTTTGGGGCACTAGTCATTCCATGATAAAGTAATTCATTCAATTTGAACAAAATCCAGAGTTGTAGTGCTTTTTTTGTTTCTTTCTGTTTTTTATCTTTAGATGGTTGCCCAGACTGCAGAATAAGCAACTATGATATAAACTGGTACTGTTGCCACTTTGTCCATCTTGCCCTACTGTATACCTGCACCTGGAATTGCAAAATATTGACAGAAATATTGACACCTGTTGGAGACTGAATAATTGGTAGACAGCTAGGGAACATATGAAGTCATTTATTTACTAAAAAAAAAAATATTTCTTGAAAAAAAAAAAAAAGGTTTTTCAAGTTCAAAGTCCGAATAAAAAAGTACTCCATCTCAAACCTGCAGAGATCATGTAGAAGTCAATGGCAGATGTCCTGTTTACAACTGGAAGATATCAGGACCTGCGCTTGGTTTCATCTGATCATTTTTTCACGATTTTAGCAAGTCTTTTCCTGCACCAGATTCTTTAGATTTCATATATTGCTAAATAAGGTAAACATGTGGATGGGAGTTTGGTAACATTGGATTTACTAAAATAACGAGAACATTTTTGATTTTCGTAACTAACCCACCATGGGGCAAATTCACTAAAGAGTGCAACTTCACCAGCAATGTCTTGGCAGCCATCACAACACCACACGAAAATTTGCTCAGACGACACTAATTCACCAAAGTGAGAAGGTGCGTCCAGGGCGCTGAATGCTGGCAAATTTTCTCTACTGTTACTTCAGCAGAGAGAGCAAATCAAAGGGAAACTGCGCTAGTGTTCATTTCTGCCTAGTGCAGCTATTTTGCTAATTTGCATAAGGTGGGCAATTTAAAGTGGAATGGAGCTATATATGTTACATGGTGCATCTAATACATTACACACTAGCATACATCTCCTTCGCTAGCAAAGGGGTACCTGCACTCGTTAACAAATCGATGAAGCAACAAATTGACGTCACACTGGAGAATTTCCGCTAGCGTTAGTCACTTAGCCCTTTAGTGATACTGGCCTCAGTTTGGAGACTGTCAAAGAAGGTAAATAAAGCATTGAGGAAACCTTTCATATCAAGAACAACAATGTAACATTTCCTGTAACGCATAGAAACAAATCAATATTAACAATAATGGAAGAAATCAAATAACTTATTGCTATGTGCTATTAGACATAAATGATTCTTTTTGTTTTTTCAATCCAGTTATGCTTTTAAAAGCCTGTTTTGCGATAAGCAATTAGTAAATTTTAGATTGTGGTTTGGTTTTTAGAGACAACACCCTATTTCATACTGCTACATGCATTCCATTTGGTAGACCATGCATCACACTTCTAAAGCATTCACCAGGTTAACAGGGTTGTTTACCTTTAAAATTTACTTTCAGTATGATGCAAATAGTGGCAAATTGTGACAACTATTGACAAGTTTTAACTTTTTATTATTTGTGGTTTTGAGTTATTTAGCTTTTTATTCAGCAGCTCTGCAGTTTACAATTTCAGCAATCTGGTTGCTATGATCCAAATTACCCTAGCAACCAAGCATTGATTTGAGTAACAGACTTGGAGGGCCTGGATAAAAAGTGAAATAATAAAAACTAGCTAACATACAAAGCATTTATTTTTTAAATGGGGCCAGCGATACCCCCATTTAAAAGCTGGAAAGAAGAAAAAAGAAGAGGGCAAATAATTAAAAAAAAAGGCCAAATGAAACATTGCATATAATCAGCCATTCTAGAACATACTAAAAGTTAACTTAAAGGTGAACCACCCATGTAAGGCATGCTAGGAATTATAACCCAGCAACATTTTGGAATAATAATTTGCTGTGGGGCCCAGTAATATCTAGTTATGCCCCTGCCTATTTGGATTATGTCCCTTTGGTTGAATAGTATGAAATGTAGCTGTTTGGCAATGTTGCATATGAAATATTTCTGTATTAGAAGCTCACCCATAGACTAGGGTTATGTTCATTGATACTGTAAGGAGAGAACAAGGAAACCTGGAATTGAATACATTTAGCATACTAGTACTTATCTCATGCAAAGATCCCTTTTCCTTGTTGTCAAAATAATACCAATAGTATGTTGTACATCTAAAAAGTTATGTAGATGTTGATGGATAAAAAGCTTGAGATCTGTCTGACATAAAGGGGAATAAGTGGTAACTTTCTAAGTATCAACTGATAAGGAGCTGTACTTTGCAAAAACAGCAGAGAACATGTAAAAGAAGGAATTTGCTCCTAGACCACAGCACCCACACACCCACAATGAAAGTATCAACAGCAAGATAACATCATCTCTATGGGCTCCCTATCTTTGCAGCCTGATATGTCAGAGAGAAGAAAAAAAGAATGTCTCTCTAAGTTAACTCAAAATGCTAACTGTTTTTTTCTCTGCAGATTTTATCATGCAACACAACTGCGAATCAGACTGTAGTGGGGAGAAAAAGAGGAACACCAGGGTAATGTTTATTGGCCACTACACAAAAGTGCGTAGGGAAATAGGACAAGCAAGAGTAAACTATAAATAGAATGGTAAATAGTATTTTCATTCATTTATTAAAAACAGCAATACATATAATAAATATTTTACAGAATACTGTACATACACTGCTGTACAAAGAGCAGGGACATGATGTCAAATTTAGGAACAAGCTGAATCACAATGTATCTTGCCACCCCAAAGTTATGCTTTCTGTGTATCCTGGCACCACTTCCTGCCAAGAGAGACAAAATGTGTGTGTCCTGGCAAGTTCCTTCCCTGTTTGTCATTCATGATGTACAAGGAAGAAGAGCCAGGGGTCCCAAGGAACTCTGGTGCCCTTGCATCTACTTATGGCAGCATTAAACATGTTGCTCAATTTCAAATTAACTTTTACTATGATGTAAAGAGTAAGATTCTCAGACAGTTTGCAACTGGTTTGAATTTTTTTATTCATGGTTTTTGCGTTATTTAGCTGTTTATTCAGCAGCTCTGGTTGCTAGGAGCCACCTTACCCTCAAATGGTGTTAAAAGCTGCGTAAATTAAATGGAGAATTTGTCAAGGTGTGTGTTACAGTACACCATGCAAATACCAGACTTGCCACCATTAATTTAAATAGCAGAAGCAGAAAAGTGTGCAAAAAATTACGCCTTTTTTTACACAACATTGGCTGGAGATTCAGCTGTTTTTTTAACCACATAATAAATCTTTTCCTAGATGTGTAGCCTTACAGAAAATGTTGTCATATGGGGGCCAGTGAACCATATGAAATCTAGAAAGAGTCAGAAGAATAATTCAAAAACTATAAATGAGTAAAAGATGAAGGCCCATTGAAAAACTGCTTAGAATCAGCTATTCTAGAACATACTAATGGAGAATGCGAACAGTTATGCCTTTGAGCGAACAAATTTTCCTTAGCGCAAATTTAACATAGCTTTTGCAAACTGTTTAGCGATTTCATCCGACAGCAGAAGAAGGTTTTCTAAATTTATGGTTTGCGCCACTGCACAATGAAAAAGTTGTTTGCTCCAAAAGATTCCAACACCTTCGAAAATGTCTTAGAACTGTGCAAATATAATTCACAATGCAATAACAGTTTAAGGAAGAATATTACATTGGAATGCATTTTTCGTATTTGTGCAAATAGTTTTTATTTTTGTGACTTTTTTTACATTGCACCAGGAAAAGTTAAAAGGTAAAACCACCACTTTAAGGAAGATCTGTGCCTTGCACTCTCTTTTCAGTCTCATCTTCTGTACAGCTTTATACTTTTATTTTTTTTTTCTCATGGCATCAGCCTGTAATCCTGTATTTACTTATGGTCCTGCAATGTGAGCAAAACTTCTTTATTCTGTAGTTCAATGTTGACAAATAATGATGGGTAGTGATGGGCGAATCTACCCAGTTTCACTTCGCCGAAAAATTTGAGAATTTCCAGCGAAATTTGCGAATTGGCGAAAAAATTTGCAAAACGAGACGCGGCACGTTTTTGACGCGCGTCGCGTCGTTTTTGTTGCGTTGTTTTTGACGTGGGTTGCGTCATTTTCGTCGCGTCAAAAACGAAGTGCGCCTCGTTTTTTTTCTGCGAATTTTCGCCAGGCGAAATTTCGCTAGCGTTTCACGAATTTATTCGCCAGCGGTGAATCGCGGGAATTCACCACAAATTCGCCCCTGGCGAATAAATTCGCCCATCACTAATGATGGGCAAATCTGCTGTGTTTTGCTTCGCCGAATAATTTGTGAATTTCTGGAAAAATTGCAAAACTGGTTTGCTGCACGCATTGGCAAACCATTTTTCTGTTGCATGTTGTTTTTGACGTATGTGTCAGGTTTTTTTTGACACACACATTGGTTTTTGATGTGTCTTTTTTTTTTTGACGCACTGTGATATGAGTCGTGTGGCAAATTGTTGCCACAGTTTCTCAAACAAATTTGCCTGCGGCAAGCTGCCAAATTCGCAGGAAATTCATCAATGGTGAAATTTTTCGCCCATCGCTATTGACAACATATTCTTTCTTAGTAGAAATTGCCCTTCTGAAGTGCTAAAATGCTCAGATTATGTTAAAGGAACAGTAACATCAAAAATTTTTACAAAAAAATTTGTTAGAATACATCGAAAAAAAAAACACCAAGACAAATTAAAATTTTAAATAGAAAAATCTTGGTGAAGGTAGTTTATAAAAAAAGTTGCTCTATAGCCTTCAGCCAATTTGGCCACGGACTTGGGCCCTTGCAGGAGGCACCAACACTAATTATTCAATTTGCCTGTGTAACCTCAGCAGTTGCTTTGGGTTACCTGCCTATGCAGACAGCAGCTGAGATTAATCACCGGGTTCCACTACTAAAGTGACCCCCTACTCAGTACAATATGCGATTGCTCTGTCTGTGCAGACACCAGCTGAGTTTAATCGGGTAATTACCTGTGCAACTGCCAGCTATAGCAAGTGGAGATGGTCCCGCCCACTCTCTAACTCTGCAGACTGGAACTCTGGCCCAGCAGCCTCAGGTAAGTACTGCTGTTATCAGTAAACCTGTGAGGCCTGTGTGTTAACTATGAACATGGTGACCAGCAAGATGTGGCTTAAAGGTTCTGCTTACAGCCTGGCATAATGAGAAGCAGGTAAGGAGCATATCCATATTCTGTCCTGCAGCGTAATGAAGTCTAACTAATTACTTGCATACAATGTGATCATATGTTTTCCTGCACTGTGCTTGGTTTGATACCAGTAGCCCTAATAGATACAAGGGCTAGCATGCTTTCTACTGACATGCAGTGCATACTGGACTCTGGCTAATGTCCCACCTTAATCCAATAACCCTAATGGATATAAGTAAGTGGGCTGGAGTTTAACATGATCTTATGCTGAACTGCAGTGTGCTGAGTTTGGGCCATTTGCATACCTGACATTGCTAGCCCTAATGAATGTGGATCACTGGGCTGGGGGCTACTAGGCTCTGATATATGCTTGCTTAATCAGCAGATAATCTAAAATATGCATTACATATTGCTACAATTATATCTGTGCTCCTTTTTGGTGTATATATGTTGGTGTATATGCTCTGGCTATTGCTCACCTGGAACAAGTAGCCCTAATGGAGGTAGAGCACAAGTCTGGCTGGCTGCTATATCCTGATATATACTTGCTCTAAGCAGCCGCTAATCTAAACTGTATTACATGTTGCTGTGATCGTTCCTATTTGCGCTTGATATATGCTTACATTAAACATCAGCTACCCTAAACTATGCATTACAGGTGGTTGTGATGGTATATGGGGTATATTGGGGTCTAATACCGATGAATAATGACAAGGATACCTACATCTGAATGTCTTATTAGGCCAATGCATTGCTCCTATTATAGGGTATGGCTTAATCAGTTGAGCAGGGAATTTAATTGTTACATGGCAATGTTTCCCCCTGTGGTAGGTAAGTCCACATATTGTCTTGATAAACACAGCAGGAGTTTCTGAAACCCATCGGTCATAAGCATTGCTTGGATAACAAGGTATGTATTACATAAGTGTTTGGGGCCGATGAATGTAAAGGCTCCCAGATTTAGCAGCCTCGTATTACAGATCACTGCCTGTATGAATGGAGGGCCATGCAATTCTTGCTTTCAAATGTGTAGTATAACTACTATCCAGGGCTGGGGCTCTGGGGTTGGGTAGTGTACTCTGCCAGAACCAGTATCTCAGGGTTCTGACCAAGGCATATGTTATAATCTACTATGATAAAGCACACAGCTTAATACATGCTAGCACCATGGCCCACACCCCGCATGGGGGAGTATAATGTATAGTCTTCTGTGTTGCTCCAACATGGTTATGATGTCTACAGTCACGAAGGCGGGGGGAAAAAACCTTCAGAATGAATGCTCATTTATTACATGTGTATGTGCTCTATAGGCATGTGTGTATATATGTGAATATATAGGTGTGTGTTTGCGTGTGCAGTGTGTGTGTATGTATATATGATACTAACTACAAGTTCTAACCATGACAAAGATAAGGAAGAACTACAGTTCACTATGCTTGGGTGAAGTAGCCACATAGGTATTTTATGCTTATTTGGGTGGGACCCCTGTGCCTCCTACAAGCTAGAAAGGGGGTGGGTTCTACCCAGGGTTATGCATGGACACTTAATAAAAATAAGCTTAGTGTCATGCTGCATTTACCTCTCAACATTTATAAAGTAGGATGCCTATGGAGGCAGTGTCCATACAGACATCAGACCACTGGGAGTTTTAGGTCTTCTCCTAAATAAGGCTGGTCGCATGCCTAAGGTCTGTATTGCAGACCAAAAACTTTTCAGCTTATAGGAGTCCTCAACTAGCTTATTATAGATCACCTTGCTCAAGTTACAGATAGGACTGGTCCAGGATAGGAGTCATTTGCTTATACGGCCAGCAAAACAAAGCATCAATAGGGCTTAAAGGCCAGGCGTATGCTCGGTGTCCAGAAGGCAGACTTACTAGGTTGGATGGGTGTTCTTCCATACCAGATAGATAACTGATTAGAAAGCAGATGATGGAAACATCCATTGAGTGCTGATTTTCCTCACTATGTCAATGCCCTCCACCAGCAGAATTGAACCTGCCTCCTCACAGCTACCTACTTGTGCGTATCTACCTGTTCTATTGCCTCAGGCTATAATGGATTGCACTATATTGAACAGGATCATAGTCTTCCCTATGGTGAAATGTTTTTATTTATTACAGTAGACTGCAATCTCTTACATTATTATTAACATGCACTTATATAGTGCCAATATATTGCATAGCGCTGTAACATCTGACAGCCTTTTTCCATTTCATTCATGAATGAATTGAGGAGATTTTCGGTATCTGTGTGGCAAGTTTGTCTAGCTTCAAACAGGATGTTTGGATGTGTGTGTCTGTTTTTGTCCAATTCTGTTGCACTGTTCTTTATACTGTAAGGATTCCACATTTACACTGACTGAGCATTGTGTTCTACTATATATAGTCAAAGGCCTCTATGTCCAGGTAACCTTCTAAATATGACACTCCTATTAATCTTGCTTTGCTCTTGGATTTCATATTGCAGTCCAAAATAGGACTTTCTTGTGAGGTTCAGCCACTCTTGAAACACTCCTGATACATCCGACCCAGCATGGCTCTAGTCTGGTGGATTAAAAGCCCTTCTGACACTGACTGGAATATCCATATGGCCTCTTCAGTCCTAAGGTCAGCTTTATTGATGGAATTCATATATGTAGTATAGCAGATTTCCACATATAAACATGCCCCTTGCAGGTGGGATAAAACAGACAGGTTTGAGGGTGATTCTGATCCTCCCTCCAGGGGTTCTAGCCTTCCTCCGGGAATCATTGGATCCCCCTTTAGTTTCACTGGAGTGATATTGGATCTGCAACCTTAGGGGTACCTAGTTATACA
>CM044444.1:52510786-52530025 GCA_024363595.1 Xenopus borealis
GAGAGAGAGAGAGAGAGAGACAGAGACAGAGACATATACTGTGTGTGTATATATATATATATATATAATAGTTCCTGGCTGGATTATATGCACACTCTTTCAACCATATAGTGGGTGTTACACTATTTCCAGCTTCAGTTGTCAAATATGCATCTGAGCTTTGCTAGGCAAAACATTTTTTCCATAGCATAACCTTGAACCTGAAAATGTATCTGCTATGTTGTCGGCAGGCCGCCACCAGATTTCACTGTGACAGCATATTTACTATGCAGCCACTGTATTAGAGAATTGTTGGTAGTGATGGGCGAATTTATTTGCCAGGGGCGAATTCCCACGATTCGCTGCCGGCGAATACATTTGCGAAACGCCGGTGAAAATTCACCAGACGAAAATTCGCAGGCGTAAGAAAAAAAAAAAGTGTTGCGCATAGTTTTTTACGCGATGTGCCTCGAAAACGACGCGCAACTTGTTTCACAAATTTTTTTCCTCAATTCGCGAATTTCTCGGTGAAGCGAAACGGGGTAGATTCACCCATCACTAGGTTTTTCATTAAATTAATATTTTACATACAGTATCATCTGCCATTAACTAAACGGGTTTAGTCTAGGAGATCAGGGTACTTTGGCTTGATGACTTCCCCCACCTGGAAAATTGTCTGCCTATATTTGAATAAATATTTTTATGCTAAGGGATTGCAATCGCTTACAGTTTTTCAGTGAAGGGGAAAGCACATCGAAGGCCAATCTAGGTAAAGGAAATAATGGGAATCTAATATATTTTTTTCTTTGTGGCTGTGGGATTACAAAGTAAAACATTATCTATTCCCAGGGGTGCTGAAAAAGCAAGGAAAGCAATTCTAAGGAGAACTACATTTTCTTGTGTGAGAATCCAGTGCTTTACAATTATATGTCCTCTTTCCCATGATAATTAATGCACAGTACATGTTAATTGTCCTCCTGTTTGATTAATGATGGTACTGCAGAAGGATGTTGTTAACTGTTACATTCCACATAACCCAATGACAGCCTTTAGAAACTTCATTAAAAATGTGGCCATCTATCTATGAATCTATCTATTTGTCTGTCTGTCTATTGTGCCGATTTCCAGTATGAGCAGTGGTACAGGAAATCCATAAGTACTATATATTTAGAAACTACCGTGAATTTGTATGATTGACATTTTTTGCTGTATATATTTATATAACTCACAAAAAAACATGAATATCCTGTAAATGATATCCTTATAAACTGATCAGTTATAAACCTAGCTTAGTGATGTCATTTTGTCACTTCACTCATTAGGCTAGGGGCACACAGGGAGATTTGGGGAGATGTAGTCACCTGGCAACTAATCGCCTCTTGTGCTGGGCGACAATCTCCCTGAATTGCCTTCCCCCTGCTAAAATGAAGAATTGTCTGCGCTACTGAACTCGTGGCCCTTCGATTTCCAAATGTCCCATGTGGCCCCCCTTCAGTGAGAGAGATGAAAAGCAGGAAGTTGGATTATGTTCTTGTCGGCACCCTAAATCCAGAACCAATGCTAAGCACCCTAGTCTCTGCTCTTGATTCAGCCTATAACAGCCACCTTACACCTCGTGAGGAGCCCTCGGCTAATTGGATGCCACCAGGTCTTAAGAGAGGTGCCGAGTTAAAGGTTCTGGACGAGCAAAGGGGCACGAACGTAAGGCAAAGTCTTTGGGCAGAAGGTCATAGTACAAAGTGTACTCAGGCGTAGTCAAATCAGGCCGGGTTGGTGCAGGCAGAATACAAGCAGAGTCAGACAGGCAAAGGTCAAACCAGAAGATCAATTGGAATGGATACGGATACAAAAGAGTCTGTTACCAGGCAGGGTCAGGATTTCAGAAGTTAGGATGGTCACAAACAGGCAGGGGTCACAACAGGGAATCAGAATCAGATCTCAGATAACAGAAGCTTTAAACAGCACATAGGCACCAGGAACTCACAAGGAGGAAACCTATAATGGGCAATGAAAAACTACAAAATGTCTCTAAGTACCTTTAAATTTCACGCCATTGCATGCAGACATCATCACGCCAGCGCAAATGCGCCTATAAATAAAAAAGATGTGCGTCCCAAGTTACCGGCGCACAGGAGGAAGAGGAGTGGTTGATCCCGCCACACCACTAGACCACCAGGGTGAGTTATTACAGTTCTGATCTGTTAGACAGCCAGTGACTCCAACCCTTATAGATGACATTTTTGCCTAGCTACCTATATTAGAAACATTTTTTTAATTTCCACAGCCTATCTATTTACCCAGTTTTAATTTTTACACTGAACTGTTCCTGAACTGTTATGGATGTAGACATAAGGGAGGGTCAATTTCTGACAAAGTGCATTGACATGGGAACTGTAAAAAAGACAAACCTTTAACTTATTTGAACAATTAACTGAAATATTTCCACTTTAGCTTTGAGTCTATGAGGAGGAATATCTTAATGCTGGACAAACATGTTCTGACCTAGATGACTAGACTGATGGGTGCATGGGCTGGTTTATTTGTTAAATAGAACAAGTGGGGTTATACGGCACTCAAAGGAATTCACAGGGCCAAAAAATGCAGTGGCATTGAGAGGCAGATATATAAAGGCAGTCTGTGACTTGGGATAGAATAGAATAGGAGAAATTAAGAGTGGAGCTGTAAATCTAGTTATGGAAACCATCAGAATCTAACTTTGACTGTGAAGCAGGCCCTCCCTTTGCATTTGCACAAATGTTCCTTTCTTACGAAGATTATTTCCACTCTACAGCATAGGAATGGAAGCTTGTGTAATGAGTGGAATCGATCATGTTCCAATGGGCTGCCATGAGCAATGTAAACATAGAAATATTAACTGTTTCAATGGAAAACAATGTCTTATTCAGCATAGTGAATCCATGATAATTTACACTTGGCTCATTTCGTTCTTTTTTACTGTTTTCATTAGTAAGTTCTCGGAAAAGCTTTCCATTCAATGGCAAAATATTAACACTCCTTTGTAATCCAGGCCCAGCGTTGTTTCCAAAAAGATGCTGGCTGAGTTGCCTGAATAATTCAACATGTAATTGTAATTAATGTAAATGTACCTCACAGTGACTGGTGTCTCATTCAGTTTTGTTGTTGTTAATGAGAAACTGTTTTATTAATCTGGTTTGCTTTTAATCTGTTCTCAATAGGCTGTGGGAGCCAGTTGGATATTTACACATTATATATAGTAGTGAACCTTGCTAATTATTGTTGGCTTCTTTACACTGACTTCTATGGCATATAGAATTAGTAGTGAATATCTTGTTCTTAAAAATGCTGTAAGTACTGGTATTTTGCCAGTGACGGAGAAGTCGCAGCAATACTAAAACAAGCCATTAAACTGGTCCTTTGCAAAGCAAACTGATCTAGATGTGGACAAATAACATCTACCCCCCCCCCTCCTTAAGCCTCAATGAATCATTCTGTAAACTGTAACCCCACAAATATGGATAAAATAATTTTTTTTTTTTACAGATATAGACCATAATTTTGAGCTATGGCTCATTACAAAGTATGACCCAAGGAAAATAAACTAAAATTGATAATGTATTATAACACTGCAGTGGGAAAAAGGGAGGATAACAGAAGTTGTCTCACTTTCAATAGGGTTGTTGGTTGTCATCTAACATTCCTATCTAGGTGGTAGCATCTTTATCTCACCAATCACTTTAACAAAGGGAGGGAAAACCTTGATAGTCTCTCTGCACTGTCAGCAGTTTTGGACCTGGACCCTTGAGAGACAAGGGCATGACCTGCACTGTTTATGACCCCCTAGGGAGTGATGTGGTTGGAAAGATTGTCTTGTAATGTAACACTTACAAAAACACATGAGATACAATGGAAGGCAAGAAGGGCAACAAAGTTGGACTCTCTAAAAGTTTATCAGAGAGCCAAGTATGAAGTCTCACAATAACCTGGATTAAATTGGAATTGTTTGGGCCATGATTGTATGTTTACCACATTGTGTTTCATTATAATCATCAGTGTCTTTTAAAACTACTTGATTAAACAACACTTGTCTTGTAACATTCTACTGCACCTATGTGTGGATGAATAAATCATCATTTATTTATCTTTTATAATAAATGGGTGTCTTAACAACAAGGGTTACAAGAATCAGGCCCCTGTTTGCAAGAACTTACGACATAAATATAATAAGTGAGTGTATATAAAAACTTCTTCTAGTAAGCAATAGTGTTGCATTTCCTTTTAGTATTGTCCCCTTCCTTTTTTTTCAGAAAGCTGCAATATTGACATCATTTATTTGTCACAGTGGTCATAGGTCTAGTTTCCATTACAGCATGCAAAGCTCTTTAAAGGGCAGTTACTTGCACTAGACATTATTTTCAGTAAACCTGCTGAAAGTAACCCACAATTACATGATATTTTCTATTTGTTACTGTTTTTCAAGATTTTACATTTTAAAATTTCCCATCTCCTATATTCCAGTAGTAACAGAGTAAGATAGATCTGTTTATAGGCTTTATAGGTGATGTGATACATAAATTAATACATGGGCAGGGCCCTATTATTAAGCATAAGTTATAACTGATGACATCTTTTAGAACCATCTATATTCACTATACGACAAAAAACACTGCAAGCCTGTCACAAAGCAACCATTTCAATTGATACAATAATTACAAGCAGAACAAGATGAAAATGCTTTTTTTTTCTATAGGTAAAATGCCCCTTTAAGAAACTCCCATATGCTGGGAGTCAAGAACTGACCCAGAACTGAACTGACAAATATATCTGTACAGATATGACTCGTAATAGTGCCTTATTTTGCACTTCATCTATAATTTAGGATATAGTACAGACCCCTCTCAAAAAAAATGTTTCTAAGTACCCAAACTAAAGTTTGCATTTTCACACATCAGACCAAATGGAAAAACCTGTGAGCAAATAATCTGTTGTCATTTCTCAAGTAACATATATGGGATATGTAATTTGGCATCCAGGAATCTAAAACACTGCAAAAAATTGAGGTGCCAGAAAAAATCTCCTCCAAAAGTGGGAGATTGCATTGTGGGCTCTCTCTTTAGTTCAGCATCAGACAGTAGGGGAAGTGGACATTTTCCTGACTGCCTCATCACTCCGCACCATGCTTGAATAGATTATGAATGTAATTCCAGAGAAATCCCTTTGGTCAGGGCGTAATATTTGGCCAAATCCTGCACTAAATGCTAGATTTGAGCCCATTCCTATTGTTCCTATTAAACCAATTTCAGGGGCAGATCAATTCATCATGTTTTTTACCCACAGTGCAATGTTTCTTTCTATATTCCCAGCATCATAGTGGTCTCAAGGGGGCACTGAAAATCTTCAGTGTTTTGTGAGAAAATGACATCTACACTCAATTATTTAGGTATAAGTTTGTTGTATCAGTTGGCACACACTGTAAACTGATGACTGTTTATGGGTCAGTTCTGATGCATATTACGGAATGTGTGATACATACCATTTCGCTGTTCTGACTGGTTGCTGTGCAGGCATGCATTGTACATTTGTAATATGCCCCTCGATATATTGTTTTTTGTTTTTTTTTAGTTTACAGACCCTTGAAAAAGTCTAACATGATAACCTATGGTCTGAGATTCTTTGTGTCCTTTTAATAATAGCATTACGTTAACCATATATGACCAAAGTTATTTGGGTAGTTTGACCAATTTTGACCATAATATGAAACCTTTAAGGCATTTATGTAACTTGGACGGAAAGTTTTGATGAACTATCTGTTGCAGTCCTATTGGATCACAGTTCTGTTTAATCTTGAAATCTCATTTGCTGATGCCTTACTGGAATGCATTATGCATGGCACATTGTGTATCACAATAATAAAAGGAGTGGCAGTTCCTACTTAATTCATGTTAGAGCCACACACTGAATATAGGTATTTGGTCAACTGTGCAAAGTGCCGCATTGCATCCTTGCAGCAGGATTTGAGCAAACTGGCAATTTGGGTGGCTAAGATTCAGTGTTTATAATGGTAGAGTAAGGCATTTAGAATATAGCAATATGAAAGCCTCTTATTGCCTTAATGGGACAAATCCTTTATGGAGAAAGACTTATAGGTACTTTTTGATAATAAACTTAGCCTTCCTCTTTACAAAGTGCTGGTAAGGCCTCACCTACAATATACAGTGCAGTTCTGATCCCCAGTGCTGAAACAGAATAATATTGAATTAAAGAGGGTTCAAACAAGGGCAGCTAAGCTGGTAATGGGTGTTTAAAGTCTCAATTATGACGAAAGACTGACCAAGCTGGGATTGTATACCTGGAACAGGTGCTTAAGGGGACATGAACTGTTTAAATATGTAAGGGGACCATACAACAAATTAAAGATGAATGTAGCCATTAAATAAACTGGCAGCAAAGGTGATGCAATACTGGGTTTATCATCCTCAGTCTTGCAGGGAGGCACACTTTTTCCATTAAGCACAAGCTTGACCCTTGGGTTTATAAGAAAAGAGTTTTCATCTTAAAGTGCAATACTCTTTTATTCCCAGTTAGAATTGGGAATTGTGTTTTTTGTTTGCTTATTTGACATATTTATTTTATAACATAATATTGAATTGGTTATTGCTATTTATTTGCTGCATTTCTGTGTTAAAAAAGTAAAGGGGAACTTTTAAAAAGCATTTATTGCGCTGGAACCTAAATATGTTTCTTGCATCAACAAGTCAGAGTAATACTGTATGTACATTATTCACAATCTTCTAAATGCAACAGCCAAGTATTGATAATAAATTAAATATAAACTATTTTGAGATTTAATATATAATAATAGTATAAATAACTGGTGAAAACAATGGCCAAGCAAAGAAAAATATCTTTAATGCATGCGCAGCCTGAAATATTTTTGCTTTCACTGTGACTCAAATGCCCCCTACTGATAAGAGTAAAAATTACACTGACATTTAGCAGATAGTTGTTCAAGTCTTTGCCATTGTTTATTATAGAGGACTCACAAAGATGGACACTGTTTTAAAAATGTCTTATGTATGGAATATAGAGCTTCATATAATGCTGCTAAATTCCAATGTGACATCAGTGGTGGAAACTAGGTAATGAAAATCATATATGCCAGGTATTACCTTAAAGGGTTCCCCCCCTCACAAAAAACTGTCTGATGAAAGAAAATATAATTTTGAGCAATTTTCTATTAGATATTTCTGAAAGACTGAATGATTTAGGTAACTGTAAATGTAATTGCAGTTGAAAGCAGTGTTTGTTTAGCCATTTCTTTTGACTCTTAAAACAATGCAACAGGAGTCAGGTCTTTTCTAGGTCTTCTAATAGTTTCTGATATGGTGGCTTTCCACAAGGGTTCAAGAGTAAAAAGTGCAGAGCACCACTTTAAGTTCTGTCTGGTTTTCAAATTAATTTTCTTTGCTGACATGTCTCTACCATGAAAGATGGTAAGTAGCACTCTTTCGTGTATGGTGGTTTTCTTGGAAAACAAATCACCTGACTCATCATATACTTTTACAACTGTCAGATTTGGTACTTACACATTAATTCTGAATCTATACCATATTTGCAGGTGATGAAGTACAAGAAAGTATAGCGCAGTTTGTTTTTAGTTATGCTGTTATTTGTAACTGCTGTGTTCTGCTTATGTTTGTGGAGAGGCTGGCTCCGACATATTTAAGTTTACATGGTGTCGATGCATGGTGTTTTCAGTTGTGGTTTGCACTTTGCTGTCAATTTTACTAACTTTGTTAAATACCTGTGCAAAGCCACTTCCTCCACCTCAGGCTTAGACACACTTGACAAGATCAGCAGATCTTCAGTAACATGCAAGATTTAGAATTTAGAAGTGCAGAGAATTGAAACTGAAATGAGGCTATTTCTTAATAGAAATCTGTGCAACTTTTTGGATTTAAAGTGTGTCCTATACAATGTTCAGTTTAATACAAGATACAAGTTAGTATTGTACCGCTTATATGGTTATTCAAAAGACAAGCAGAGGCATCTCTTAAGTACAGTATTAGCCAAAGTCAATGTAAACTTTATTGTCATCTCAGGTGTATACGAATACACAGTGAGATGAGACGATGTGGCTCCAGCTAGTACAGATCACAAAAAGGCACATAGAATACACAATATAATATATAAAGTTCAGGTGTGTCTGGCATGTAGTGGGAGGGCAGGCAGTGAGTTGAGGAGTCTGATAACTTGTGGAAAAAATCTTTCGTGCAGCCTGGTTGATCGGATTTTAATGCCGAGAAAGCAGTGAGACTGTATTAGTACTGTATTAGCCACGTTAGGCTTGTAACCAATTTGATAAGTGCTGGTTTCTTTTCGCCTGTTTAGCATTATTCTCTATTACAGGTTCTACAAAAATGAGGGAAGTGACAACTATTTTTAAAATGACAGTTAGGCTAATGGCAGACAGATTGATTTCTCTTGCTGGTGTGTCAGTGCACACAAGACGCATCAAGATTATTTTTCATCAGTCAGTAAAATACCATTCACGAGGCAACCCTAGATGCAAATGTATAATTGTTTAGCAAAGCATTTGTTTCAAGCCCTTCTGCAATGTGATTTGTGCTCTGCACCCTGTGGTGGATTGAATACCCGTCATCTGCTAGACATATGTGGTACATACAGTACCAGACTCTTTGGCATCTTTGCATGTGTCACCCATGCCCTGCCTACCCGCATGTAGAACTGCCAGGAATAGACAAATCTGCAGAGGGATTACTTTTTGTGCTCCATTGATCAAATTAGCTGCGCCCATGGTCACTATGTGAAAATTAGGCTGTATGGGGTTGTATAATAAAAGGCACTAAGTTTGCCCATGGGAAGTAACCTGTAGCAACCAATCAGCAGGTAGAATTTACTAGTCACCTGTTTAAATGCAAGCATCTTATTGGTTGCCATGGGTTACTGCTCCTGGGCAAACTTAGGGCCTTATATTACATATGGGGGGTTGTCTCTGAAGCTGGCCATACACCACCAAATCAGGGTGGGCAGATTGAGTAGATCTGGGACTGATTTGGCCACACACACACAAGCTGATCCTTGAGACCCTTAGGTCAGTGATCAGATCATGCAGTGGAGCCTACAGGACCATTGGGAATTCCAGTGGGATTGACAGAGGCTAACTTTGGCCAGCGTTGGGCAGGCCCGCCGATAGGTCCAATATGGCTAAGCTACTAAATTAGTCTGGAGAGATTGTGAATGGCCACGTTAACTTGTAGGCATGAAACTATATAACAGAATATAAAGGTACATATTTAAATGAGCAACTGGAGGTGGTAAGGCCTTGAGTATTCCTGTATGAGAAACACCCCCCAGGCTAGCATAAAGAAGTACTTATCTTAAAGTGATACTTAAAAATGTATTTTAATATATGAATGTACATAAAATGTTATGCTAATTTTTTGCGGAGAGGTTTGTTTTTGTATATAATTGTTAGTTGAAGTTCTGACTCTCTGACACTCTGACTTTGCCAACCTGGCTGTCCCATCTGAGCCTGTTGGTTACAGTTTCTAATGGTAACGGACTCCTGCTGCACAAATATGGCAGCCCCCTCATACAGGAACATGGGGGATCAGACAGGTAATGTAAAAGCACCATGCAAATACTTTATGGCAAAGTTAGAAGTAGCTTTCAAAGCCAATATTATAATAGATGTAAAAATGGTTTCATTTCATGTCTCTCTTTAAGAAATAGCTGTATGCTTACTTGCATCATTCTATTCAGAAAATCATTTTTAATTTTAAAAAAGAAAGTCCCTGAAAGCATGATCCTCTGCTTCTTTTACAAACAAAATGGCTTTTTGCATGAAATATGTTGTCAGCTTATATTACTCTGCCAGCTCTGGGCCAGAGGAAAAATTAGAACAGTGGTGGGCTGCTTGTGACACAGTTTGAGATATCATTGTGGAAGTCCCAGCTGCAATAACCCAGTTTCAATTTCTCATTATTGCCATCATTTACCTGCCCACCTACAGTGATAAATAAACTTATAAAAAGGAAAGGAACTGAATGTTGAACTGTTATATAAAATATTCAGAATGTACATGCTACAGTTGTAAATACTCCAACAAATAGACCATAAATCTAGATAGTAAATAGATTGAACAGTTGCATAAAATATACATGCCACCATATTTTACATATCCTACAGTCACGTACAAATGGAAATATCTACTCTGATAGGTGTAAAGTATATTTTTCCACTGCACCTACATTTTGGAGCACAGAGACCTACCTGCCCCTATCTTAGCTACCGATGTAAATGACAATTAGAAAAGTATTTTTAACAATATTATTTATGAGATAATTTTGTGACAATTAACTAACTTTAAAAGTTCCATAAGCTGATTATTTTACAAGTCACCTACAAAATATTTAACACTTCTTTTGTGCTGTGATCCCAGTTGCCTAATACTATCATATCACATCATGGCTAGATTTTTTAATAAATAACCCCAGATTGTCTTCCTTTGGAAAAATGCTACTATATTTATTATTTAAAGTCACCTGTGATTTCTACTTCAGTCATTGATATAGTATAGTATTTTTAATTTCAGCCTTCTGTTTTATTTGCCTCAAAACTTGATAACAAATGCCCTACTGCCCACGTGTGACTGAAGGGCGCCGCCATCATGGATTCTTCCTGACAATTATTTCCTGTCCCTCCTCTCCTGTGGTATTGGGATTACCATGGTTACATCTGCGCAATCCGTCCATAGATTGGCCCTCCTATCAGATTTCTTGTTGGAGTCCATTCTGTCAAGAACATTGTCTAACCGCTACTCCCCTTCACCAGGAGACCATCTCCTCAATGGATTTGCAATCTCTGCCGACAGCTTACATAGAATTCTCCAATGTCTTTTGTAAAAAGTCTGTGGAAATCCTCCCTTCTCATCGTCACTACGGCTGCCCCGTCTATCTTCCTGGAACCACGCCCTTCTTGTATCAACTACCATGGACTTAATAAAATTATGGTTAAAAACCAATACCCCTTGCCTCTTATCATTGAACTTTTCGACCAACTGAAAGGGCGAAGATTTTCACCAAGTTGAATCTACACGGGGCGTACAACCTTATCCGCATATGTGAAGAATACGTGAAGGGGACAAATGGAAGATAGGATTCAACGAATATCTTGTGATGTTCTTCCACCTCTGCAATGCTTCCAGGAGTTTGTGAATGACATCTTCTGGGACCTCTTGGGGAGATTCGTGGTCGTGTACCTTGATAACCTCTTATCTTCTCCAAGGATTTCGAAAGTCATCACTCCCAGGTGAAGGAGGTACTCTCTCGTCGGAGTTAGAATTCTCTCTTTGCTAAGATAGAAAAATGTGTTTTCGAAGTGTGCAAGATCCCTTTTCTCAGCTATATCATCTCCCCAGAAGGTTTTGAGATGGATCCTGCCAAAGTCTCTGCAATCCAGGAGTGGCCCCTTCCTTTGACTACCAAGGCTATACAAAGATTTATCGGGTTTGCAAACTGCTACCGACAGTTCATTAAGGGGTTCTTCTCCCGCATTGCCGCTCATCCTTGCTCTTATCCGAAAAGGGGGTAAACCTAACTCATGGCCTCCTTCAGCTATACAAGCATTCCAGGCCCTGAAGGATGCTTTCACCTTTGCCTCAGTCCACCGACATCCTGATCCTGTGTTACACTTTTTCATTGAGGTGGACGCTTCCGAGGTTGGAGCCGGTGCTATCCTTTCCCAAAGACATTCTGCTGATGGGAACTTACATCTATGCGCATACTTCTTTAAGAAATTAACTTCGGCAGGGCAGAATTCTGACGTTGAGAATTGTGAACTCTTGGCAGTAAAGCTAGCTCTCGAAGGCCCAAATTCACTAAAGAGTGAAGCGTCTAATGCTAGCCCTAATTCACCAGTGCAATGTCATTTCATAACTTCAGAAATTCACGAACACCGGCTCAGGCGAATTTTCGCTAAAGAAGAAGATAGACTTGCGCAACTTCTCACCCTTACGCCAGGCGAAGTTGCACACTGACGAAGGATCGTAATTTCTCAAATTTACTAAGATGAACATTTTAGTGAACGTTACCACTTAGACCAGGCGAAGTTCCATACAATAAATAGGAAGTTGAAAAAAAAAAATGTAAAAATTTTTCTAAGTCCCAAAAAAACGCTGCCGTGTTTTACCATTGGAGGGTGATAGGACGATAGTCTGAAAAAGATCGATTTTTTTTTTTTGGGGGGGGTTACCCTCCTTCCCCCCTACATTTCCTAACATATGGCTACACAACTATATAGGGGGCACATGTAGGGCAATAGGACAACTTTATTTAATTTATTAAAGGTTTCCTGGGCTTGTGTAGTGGAATGTAGTGGCTGTAACATATACTTCTATTATACGTTAAAGTTCCCGCCATATGCAAATTAGGCTTCGCTAGCGTAACTGCGCTCTGCCTAGCGAAGTAACACTAGCACAACTATGCTACCATTTGGGGACCTGAGCGTAACTTCGTACTTTAGTGAATTTGCGTAGCGCTGGGGAAAATTTGCCTGGCGAAGTGCGGCATATGCTAGCGAAGCCAATGCTGGCGAATTTTCGGATCTTAGTGAATTAGCCCAGCAGAGTGGTGTTACCTCCTAGAAAGGTCTTCGATCCAATCATGATTCACCCTGACAATAAAAACCTGGAATTTATTTAAATTCTTAAAACATTGAATCCCCAGGCACTATCCTGGTTCCAAGAATCAGAAAGCGAATGCACTATCCCACAGCTTCACTCCAGTGGACCATCTCCCTGTAAATATTATTGCTTCCCTTTTTCCTCATTTTGCTAGCAAATTCTGTCTGGTCAGTCTTCTGCTCCTGCTGATACACCTACAGTATTGGGATGGTGTTTGTACCCTCTGAGCTTCGTCTTCCCATCTTACAACAGAATCATTGTTCTAAGAGGGCTGGACAGCCTGGTCCAGAAAAGGCTCTAGAACTAGTCTGGTGGCTGACTATTAACAAGGATGTCAAGGACTTTGACGTTGCTTGCATGATTTGTATCATTTCCAAGACTAGCCATACTGGTCAGAGCTGTCTTTTACAACCTCTACCCATTCTATCTCGTCCATGGCCTCACCTAGCAATTTACTTTATTGTAGAGCTTCCACCTTCAAAAGGGAACACTGTCATTTTGTAGTTATAGATCGCTTCAGCAAAAATGGCACACTTCGTTCCTCTGTGGAAACTTTCCTCAGCAGTAGGAATGTCGCAGCTCTTCATCCAATTTATTTTTCGGTTGCATGGCATCCCAGCTAAGAGTCTCTGACAGGGGATCTCAATTCACAGCTACGTTCTGGCATTCTTTCTGTAAAGACTTGGGTATCACTCTTCTGTTCTCTTCTGCCTACCATCTCCAAATCAGTGGAGCAGGTGAATCAAGCAGTAGAGAAATTCCTGATCTCCTCCCATGGGCAGAATTTGCCCATAATTATGCATGCCACACTTCCACTGGAAGATCTACATTTATGACAGTGTAAGGACAGCATCCTCAAGCCTTTTCACAAGAGTTTGTCTTGTCAGACGTCCCTGCCGCAGATGATCACGCAGCCCATATGTCTGCTGTTTGGGCTGCGACTAAAGTGAATTTGGAGAAAAGTGCTCTGGTGTATGAGACCTTTGCTGATCGCAGATGGAGATCCTCCCCTGGAGTTAAGGTGTGTTTGTCCATTAGGAACATTCATTTCAAGATTCCTTCTCCCAACTTGGGCCCAAGGTTTGTCAGTCCTTTACCCATTTTGGAGATAGCTAATCCTGTGGCAGTCTGACCATCAGGAACAGCAGGAAGACAAAAAAATGTCACTAGTGTAGAATCTAGGTTTATACATTATTTATTTATACATCTATTTCAAGCTAGGAGAAAGCTGTTTTGTTCCCAAAGTGGCAGAAGGGTTAAAAGATGTCCTCCAAAAATAAACAATGCATCATGTGGTGTTTATACAAATGGCCTGTAGGTCTCACTGTGCACAAGTTATACAGTGCAAACACAGTACTGTCTATACAGCTGCCAAAAAATAAATTGGTAACAAGTAACAAGATGTCTCTTCTAGATCTGCAGCAGCCTGCAGCTTTTCTCCCAAACCCTGGTGAGCCTACCATACCTTTTAATGCTTGGATCTGTATGTTTGAAAATTACATTATTGCTGCTGACCAAGGGGAGATTTCTGCTGCTAGAAAGTGTGCTTTACTTATTCATTGCCTGGGAGCAGAGGGAAAGCATATATTCTATATATTACCATTACCTGATGATACTTATGAAACTGCTCTTACTGCTATAAAGAACTTTTTCATGCCAAGAGTAAATGTGGTTGCTGAAAGATATAAATTCCGCCAACGTGGACAACTTAATGGTGGATCCACAGAACAGCTTTGAGAGAGCTGGTTGTTACCTGTGAGTTTGGAAATCTAACAGATGAAATGTAGTGATGGGTGAATTTATTCGCCAGGCGCGAATTCCCGCAATTCGCCGCCGGCGAATACATTTGCGAAAATTCGCTTGCCGAAAATTCACTGGTGGTAAAAAAAAAAAAAAAGCTTTTTGCAAATTTTTCGCTTATTCGCGATTTTCGCTGGAAATTCGCAAATTTTGCGGCGAAACGAAACGGGATAGATTCACCCATCACTAATGAAATGCTAAGAGACCAAATAGTGGAAAAAAACAAACTCGCCTTTTATTAGAGAGAGACTGCTCTTAGAGCAGGATTTAACCTTTGCAAAGGATATTACAGTTACTAGTCAAACTGAAATGGCAGTGGCTAAAACTCTGTCAGGGAACTACTGGGAATGGACAGACTGTAAATCCAGCACTGTGGCCTAATAATGCACAGTCACGAGCAAAATACAGTGCTAAGGAAAGGGATTCACCTACAAAACTGTGCAGCAAATACAAATAAAAAATACTGCTTCCACTGTGGTTCAACACAACACACTGCAAATTATGCTGCATGTCCTGCAAAAGCTGTACAGTGCTGCAAATGAAAAAAAAGTAGTAGCTCATGAATTCACGGTGTCAAATTATGCAGTATTAAGTGTGGATAAAGGTTATAGATTTAGTCCAGATTAGTTTATATGCACTGTCAATGTCAATACTGCTTCAGCTGACAAGGTACAAATGGAGAAATTGATTCAACAGAAGTCTGAAAGAAGCACTACAGACAGCAAATCTTACTAGGAAATCTTGGAATGTATTTACAACAGAGATCCTACATATCTACAGAGCAACATGCCATGCAACAACCCAAGCATCTCCAGCTGAATTATTCCATGGCAGACAAATGCACACTAAGTTACATGTTGCAGATATCAAACTCCCTCCAAGTATTGTCCCTGCATTTACTGGTGACATTGCCAAACGTCAACACTAACCCTAACACTTTTGTATAATTGTAACTTGTAGATTACATGTGCGCTGAAAAATATGTTGGCTTTATTTCAGCAGGGCTACTCTTCGTAACAAGAGTATCTACAACTGCTGGTTAGTGATGGGCGAATTTATTCGCCAGGGGCGAATTCGCGGAAATTCCTGCGATTCGCTGCTGGCGAAAAAATTTGCGAAACGCCAGCAAAAATTTGCCTGATGAAAATTCACTAGAAAAACGATTCGCGCGTCGTTTTACGACGCGACACTATGAAAATGATGCGACGCACATTGAAAACAACGTAAAGCGCGACGCGCTGAAGTTGACGCGCGTCAAAAACGTGCCGCGACTCATTTCGAAAAAATTTTCGCCAATTCGCGAATTTCGCTGGAAATTCGCGAATTTTTCGGCGAAGCGAAACTAGGTAGATTCACCCATCACTACTGCTGGTATCATTAACAATCACTTTTCCTGACATGCTAAGGGCAAGACAGCACTCCTAAAATAAGCAAGAGCTACATAATCTTCTTCATAGTGTCAATGTTAAATGCCTTCTGTGATTCTCCTAAGCTATTGTTTAAATTATTTTCCCTATATTTGTACCTGGACTTGTTGGAATTTTATTGAAACTAGATAAATAACCTTTACAGAACACTTTCAGACATAACAAACTCTAGGTAATCTTCAGGAGGTAGTCAGAATGAAAAAAATTCATTATTTACTTTATAAGCAGGAGGTATTTGATAAAAATGAGGGGTCATTTATGATCCTGGGGGTTGCAAGGACACAAGAGCAGATGGTAAGGGCAGGGACCTGATGTACTGACTGATGGAGTTCTTTAAGTGAACAAAATGCATAGCAGAAAATTAAGTAAGTGTCCTGTTCATAAGAGATAGAAATGCAGGTGGGTTTGGAGTGAGGTTTGAACGCATGAATATCACTGGTGCATAAGGAGCTTAGGAAAAAGATTATTATGCAAAACATTGGGGCTCATTTATCAACAGTCGGCAAATTTGCCAATGGGCAGTTACCCATAGCAATCCATCTATCATTAGTTTTTTAAAGTCAAGAACAATGAATGCAGCAATTTAATACTAATAGTAGGCTACCCAATCACGTTTTTTTAAGCAAGTGGTGTGAAAAATACATTTCTCATATAAAGATCTTGAGATCTTATGCCTCCTGTTGTTCTGTACCTTGTCCATCTGAATAATGTGCAAGGTACAGGGCAGGTGGGGGCATTGGCAGCTATTTTTGTTGCATTCTAAACGAGCGCTGTGGTCTTTACTATAGTTTTTGCTGCTAAACAAAAATATTTGTTCTGACATCACTCACATTATGGTGAGAACATTGCTTTTTTATTGTTACTTCTCTTGGTTCTTGCCACTTATCTATCCAAGTAGCGACTAATATGTAGACCTGGATAGTGACATGCAGAAAACATTAAATGGGAACACCACTTCAGATGAAGAAGAGATTTCTTTCCATTCATTGGTTTTAATGACTCACAAACTCTAGGAGGAGAATATATATATATATATATATATATATATATATATATATCGATTATTTGTTTGCATATGTGAATGTACAAATATATATACAGTATATTCCTATATCTAATATAGTATATTCATATATAACATGTGCAGCTGTATTGGATGTCACGTTCACATTTTTTAAAAATCTAATTTTCCCTTCATGCAGCCTTCTTAAATTGCATGGAAGGTCTGTGAATTTGTGTTTAAAATTATGAATGGTGCTCCTTTCCCCTTTTGCTCTGCTCTCCAAACAGCTGTTTCCCATTACATTAAAACTGAAACACTGCAGACCTGGCAAAGAATCCTGGCAGGTAATGTTGATAAGACACAGAATGATCAAGCTGGGTGCTTATGAAGAGTTTCCGAGCCTGTTATCATGCCCCCCCCCCCCCACACACACCCTATTTCCTCTCTCACCTTCACATAGCAAACTAATTGTAGCTAGGAAAATTCATTAACCCTTGTGCCCAAAAACTGTTCCAGGTTTAATCCTGATTAAATCCTTGCAAGATCAAGTCTTTGACCTGGGTATAAAACAAATACTGCTTTTGACCAAGACAAATGCAAATGCATGCATGCATGCAAATACATTCATTTTCTAGAAAGTTTACAAGGGACATTTGCCCATATACCACCAGGAAGCCCACAAGTTATTCAGGGGTATATGAAAAATTCAACCTGAAGCTGTCACTGTCACCATCATTTTACCTCCTAACGGCAGTTGTTGAATATTGCAAACCCACAGGTGAATGAGTGGAGACCTGAGGTTCTCAGAACCCTGATGAAGAAAGTGCTGAACTAATGCTTTATTCCACACCTATTCTGATACAGCAAATGACAACAACAGAGACAATGGGCTCAAACTATGGCTGGCCATAAAAGTGGGGCCTTCTGGAATTTTCTATTTTAAGGGAGCTACAACAATAAAGGAACTAAGTGAGATGTACATTCCTCACTCCTCTCCTGTCATGGGAAAACTTTTTTTTCATAGTGCATCAGTTCATAGTGCATCAGTTCATAGTGCATCAGTTCATAGTGCATCAGTTCATAGTGCATCAGTTCATAGTGCATCAGTTCATAGTGCATCAGTTCATAGTGCATCAGTTCATAGTGCTGTTCCAGAAGAATTCTGCCCTGAAATCCATTTCTCAAAAGAGCAAACAGATTTTTTTTATATTTCATTTTGAAATCTGACATGGGGCTAGACATTTTGTCAATTTCCCAGCTGCCCCAAGTCATGTGACTTGTGCTCTGATAAACTTCAGTCACTCTTTACTGCTGTACTGCAAGTTGGAGTGATATCACCCCCACCCTTTCCCCCACCCAGCAGCCTAACAGAACAATGGGAAGGTTACCAGATAACAGCTCCCTAACACAAGATAACAGCTGCCTGGTAGATCTAAGAACAGCACTCAATAGTAAAAACCATGACTCACTGCGCACTATTCAGTTGCATTGAGAAGGAAAAAAAACAGCCTGCCAGAAAGCGGTTCCTTCCTAAAGTGCTGGCACAAGTCACATGACATGGGGCAGCTGGGAAATTGACAAAATGGCTAGCCCCATGTCAGATTTCAAAACTAAATATAAAAAAAATCTGTTTGCTCTTTTGAGAAATGGATTTCAGTGCAGAAGTCTGCTGGAGCAGCACTATTAACTAATGTATTTTCCCATGACGGTTTCCCTTTAAATTTTTCTTAATCCTTGGTAGTAAAGGCACTCTAACCCAACTGACTTTACTGTTTGTATGGCCAAAAATGCAATGTTGATAAGGTATAGGCTCAATGAAACTGTTGGGGCAGAGTTATAAAGACTTTATTGGAATAAATTGCACAATGCAGTTAAATATAATACAGCAAATTGGCCCTTGCTGCCACAGTGGAAAGGGATGGTTCAGATTCTGATATAATGGTTGTGCCTTTTGATAAAGCTTTTGGCGAAACACTATTTTTGTTTTAAAATATTTTTTCACAGGAGAGTGATTTGAGATTGCAAAAGCATTTTTAGAGTATAAAATGTTTACTTTACTTTTATCTGATCCTATTTTCCTTTCTAAGCACTGATGGATCTGCGTTTTTTTTTTTTTTTTAAATGTTTTTATTTATTTACTTTTCTGCAGAGATGTTAACAATGATTATACTGTTATAACATTATTACATAACATATCATCTCTTGTAATGTGCAATGCAATATCGTTGTTACATACTTACATTTTGAATAAACATGTATATCATTTTCCAACCGTTGTTTCTGTGTTAATTCTTGTCGCGATATATATGCAAAGTACAGAAACAGACAACACAGGTTTCTTAACC
>CM044444.1:52537549-52547615 GCA_024363595.1 Xenopus borealis
AGAAAGTTGTCTGATTGCACTAAAAATAGAGGAAAATGGCACTAGAAATAAGGATGAATACCAACAGCAAGAAATAACAATTGTACAGAAGACTGAACCCCTATTGTCTAACATTTGAAAACGTCCTCTAATCCACATATATATACAAATATTTCAAGTATTCACTTCAGTGGCATAATTTATGAAGTGCAGGGTAGACTCCAAAGAGCATAGATTGGCATAAAGCACCATGTTATTTTTGCACATTTTCACTCTGCCCTGCACTTCACACCAAGGTGTGTTTCCCCAATAATACAGTACTGCAGATATTTAGCAGTGTGTATTTATGAGGGAAAATCTGAGGGGTAGATAGGTAGCTATGTTCTGTAAATTGGACCTTTACACACTTCCCCAAGGCCGATTCAGGACATGTACAGTATCAGCCAGACAGTACAGCCCAGAAAACTGTCGTTTATCACAAAGATGAATATATGCAATCATGGTATGCAAAACAGTCCTGGTAAATCAAAAGAGGTTAACATATCCGCCCTACAGTAGTCTACATTTATAAATCGCCCCACCCCAAACCTCCGAAAACTGTATAAGTAGTTAAGTGTGGGGACTGGAAATCATAGAATCTACAAGTCTTAAATAGAAGCATCCATTCAACTTCCCTTAATAAAAATTTGCAGTAAGAGGCTTCAGTACCAATGCTGTAGCAAAGCAGCCCCAAGCCACGCAGTTGGATCTCTTTTCTGATGTTACCTCAAACTCTGAAAAATAAATTCCATAAGCTCTTTCCTTTAGATTCTTTTGATAGGCACAGTTTAAGTAGTAAAACCAATACAGGTATGAGATCTATTAATTTTAATGCTTGGGATCACATCGCTTCTGTACTCCACAGCAGTGATAGCAAATCAGAAACAAGGGCACTGGGCCAGCGTCGTGGGTTGGCTAACAGTGTAAAGGTCATTAACTGCTGCACTGGATGTGCTGTGACTAGACAACCTACAGTAAATATCAGCATTTTACTATGTACAAGAGAAAAATTAACGTTTATTCAGATGAGTCCCTTAGTACTCACTTAACAAGCACATGCTCTTTAGGGAATACTGAACTCTATATATTTATCTTTTTTCCCCTATTAATAACATTGGGATCAACCATATTTTTATCGGCCTGGCTAGGTGGTGTATAAGAGCATTTTAAGTAGTGTAAATAATTTCTTATATAATTCTTTAAATGTGTGTTTATTGAAACCTATTCCAGCCTGTATGTAACCTGCTTTATGGAAGGGTAAAGGGGTCAGGCCCGGATTTGTGGCGAGGCCATCTAGGCCCGGGCCTAGGACTGCAGGATTTTATGGGGCAGCATGCTACACAACCACACCCACATTGGTTCAGAAATTTAAATTTCATGTGTGCCAATTCCCATTGTTCCATCCCAATGATGAAATTTGAGCAAATAATAGGGAGGTCACAGGGGCGACTGACGAGAGCAGGCCTAGGGGCGCCCGTTATGTAAATCTGGCCCTGAATGGGGTGTCTTGGGTGTTAGAACCGATTACCTCTTACTGTCTAAAATGTATTTAGGGAATCGGTAGCCTCTGTATCTCACTGTTTAATGTATTTAGAATGTAAGCATTTCGTTCTCTGAATTACTGAACCATTATTTACAAGTGTATATACTGTATTGACTCTGCATGCTGATTATAGTTTGAAGCAAGTGGCAAAAGAATCATGCCTGAAACCACCCATGCAGCTTCCAGTTGTTGTAAATTGAAACTGCCTGACATAGCAAGTACAATACAGGAGGTTCTCTTTCCCAGTACACACTAGTGCATTTTAATAACCACCCACATTAGTAGGGTTGGGTTATGGTACTCCAGGCATTTTGTCAGCTCAAGGTCAACAATATATATATATATTGACCTGTAGATGTCACTGTGCACATGAGTTGTACTGTGCATACACAGTACTTTCTATACTGCTTAAGGTGCTAGAGGTTATGTTACTGTTGTGTAGTGGCTGCACGAACTTGCTAATAAAGCACTATTATACTCTTGGATCCATATGTTTGAAAATTACATTATTGCTCCTGACCAAGGGGATATTTCTGCTGCTAGAAAGCATGATTTACTTATTCACTGCCTGGGAGTAGAGGGACAGCATATATTCTATACATTTCCATTACCTGATGAGACTTATGACACTGCTCTTATTGCTATAAAGAACTTTTTCATGCCAAGAGTAAATGTGGTTGCTGAAAGATATAAATTCTGCCAACGTGGACAACATAATGGTGAATCCACAGAACAATCTGTAGCAGCTTTGAGAGAGCTGGTTGTTACCTGTGAGTTTGGGAATCTAATAGATAAAATGCTGAGACCAAATAGTGGAAAACAACTAATTCACCTTGCATTAGAGAGACTGCTCCTAGAGCAGGATTTAACCCTTGCAAAGGCTATTACAGTTGCTAGCCAAATTGAAACAGCAGTGGCAGATGCTAAAACTCTCAGTCAGGGAACTACTGGGTATGTACAGATTGTGAATCCAGTACTGTGGCCTAATAATGCACAGTCACAGGCAAAATACAGTGCTAAGGAAAGGGATTCACTGCTAAACCATGCAGTAAATACAAATAAAAAATACTGCTTTCATTGTGGTACAACACAACACACTGCAAATTATGCTACATGTCCTGCAAAAGCTTTACAGTGCCGCAAACGGAAAAAGGTAGGTCATTTTTCTAAGATCTGCTGTAGTTCTGCTAAAGATGTTCATTAAGTCACTACTACAAATGTTACAGTATTAAGTTTGGATAAAGTTGACACATTTATATGCACTGTCAATTTCAATACTGCTTCTGCTGACAGAAGCCTAATGCTTGATACAGGTTCAGCTGTTTCTGTACTACTAAAGGATATTTCTTGAAATACTTTGCAAAAGATACGCTTGTTGCACCTTCCCTGAGACTGGTCAGTTACTTAAAGGATCCAATCCCTGTGCTTGGTTGCTTGCCAGTAACTGTACAATATGAATCAAATACTGCAAGATGTGATTTTTACATTGTGAATATGGGTGCTGCTATACTTGGAAGGGATCTCTTTGCTGCATTAAACCTAAAATTAGTTGATGGTCTCATTACTACAGCACCAGAGCCTGTCACACAGCCTATGTCTAAAATTTCCCCACAAAGCAACACTTCACTGGGTTGTGAAAATAACTTTGTGCACAATGTTAAGTCGAGACCAGATGTAAAACCAGTACACCGGAAATTGAGGTGATTGCCCTACTCTATAAGGGAGACTGTCTCACAGGAACTAAAGAAACTGGTAGAGCAAGACATGATTGGAAAATCAGAATCCTCCAAATGGGTTTCACCAATTGTAGTAATGAAAGAAAACTGGAGGTATTCCATTGTGTGTTGAGCTCAGTGAACCTAATAAATCAGTTGTTATGGATAATCATCCCTTGCCACACACACAGGAAATATTGTCAGATCTCCGAGGAGCAAAATTATTGCATCCTTACTGCATGAGGATAAGAGTCCTCATTGTATTTCTCATCCATGATGGTTTGTTTCTGTTCAAGCATGTACATTATGGATTGGCTTCAGAGTTGTTTTCAAAGACTGATGTCTTTTATACTTCATGATATACCTGGTGTACAATGCTACCTAGATGATATAATTGTCTACCCTCCAACTCTGGATTATCATGACAAGTACCTAAAAAAGGTCCTGGAAGGCATTCATTGCTCAGGATTGAAACTGAACCTTTCCAAATGCAACTTCAGACAAACTCAGCTGTCATTTCTGGGTCATATAATTTCACAAGATGGATTACTGCCTGACCCTGACCATTGCCGTTACACAAGCACCTTCTACATCTGATTTCCAGACCTTACTAGCTTTCTTAGGTCTTACTTCATGGTATTCTAAGTTTATTCCCAACTATGCTTCAGTTGTGGAGCCACTTAGAGCACTACTAGATAGAACTTCAAGTCTGGTTTGGTCAGAGACTGCTCAACATAGCTTTGAAATAGTGAAACAGGCAACTGTGAACAGTCCAGCACTATCTTTATTTGATCCTGTACTACTTCAGACTATGGTGCTGGTGCAGTTCTCAAACATGCTGATCATTCAGAGAAAACTGTTGCATTTGCATCCAGAACACTTACAGAGTGTAAGTATTCAATAGCTAAAAAAGAAGCTCTGGCATGTGTTTGGGCAACAGAAAAATGGAGATCCTACCTATGGGGTAGAGAATTTACCTTATGCACTTATTGTCTTTTAACTACACCGCTTACAACAGGGACTATGAAGAGCTTGAATGTGTATAGCTGGATGGTCAGCAAGGCTACTGAATGTCACCCACAAAATGCAATACAAACCAGGTTTGAAAAATGTTATTGCTGATTGTTTCACGTTTACCTTTATCTGCAGCATCTGATACATTGGACGAGGACATAGAAGTTGTAGCATGGACTGATATATTTTCATCTACAGTTATAGCTGCTGATTTTAAGCAAGCTTACGTCAAATGTCCAATCCAAGTAAAACTACGGGACATCTTACTAAGCAAATGGCCAAATGCTTGGAAAAAACTGTCCTGATCTTCAACTTTACTACAGGATTCAACAGGAACTGTCCTTAGTAGATGGCTATGTTGTCCGTGGAGCTTACTGGTACCAGAGACCTTGAGAGAAAAGCTCATAAAACTTGCACAGTCATCAAGAAATTGTATGTACAAAACAAAGACTACAAGAATTATACTGGTGACCAGCAATGTATGCCAATGTGGTAACTGCCATACATTCTTGTGTGACTTGTCCGAATCATAACAAAACAGCTATCACACATACACCACCACTTCAGCCGGTACCATTCCCTAATTCAGCATGGGAAAAACTTGCTACTGATATTGTGGGTCATTTTGCAGATGCTCCTATAGACTGCAGCATTTCTATAACTCTGATACACTATTAGAGTACAGATGGAGCCACTTGGATTTGTGTGTTAAATGCATCATGACTCTGGGCTAATTGAAGAAACTGTGTTATTTAAAGTCATCTTAACTTATTTAATGCATTTAACCTTTTCATTAGCATACCAAAAGCACCATTGTTCACAATGGTGAACACTTTAATTAGATGTGACGCAATTTTCTGTGTTAAATGGGAAAAGTGGGATATCTGAGTTTATTTATTCAAAATGGCTTCATCTGTAAATAGCCATAAATTGCATGGTCAAATTAGCCCATGCCTACTGCTGACATTATCAAATGTCAACAAGCCAAATTCTTATACTGACAGAAAACATGGTACAAGAGAAGTGCACTTTCAGCCTGAATCTTTAATCAGAATTAAGAAACCACAACTACAGAAATAAGAACGATCTAAATTTACTACACCACTTGAAGTAAGACACCAGTGAGGACCATACACAAATGAACTGTCTGATGGATGCATATGGAATGCAAGTCTTATTTTGCCTGCTATAAATGACTTTGGAGAAGCTCTATTTGATGAAGGACATTTCCCTACTCCTGATGCCAACTGCAATAGGCCTGAAGTAAAAGAACCTATAAGGCATACCGAGAGAGTCAGAAAACTACCTGCATGGACCAAGGACTATGTCTTGTGAAGAATGTATTTTATTGCTTTAAGATGCATTGTTGTTGCTTATTACATTTACCCAAATGCTTTCCTACTATAGGGGGGATATGTGGTGTCTATACAAATGGCCTGTAGATGTCACTGTACACATGAGTTATACTGTGCATAAACAGTACTATCTATATTGCTTAAAGTGCTAGAGTTTGTTACTGCTGTGTAAAGGCTACATGAACTTGCCAATAATAAAAATTATACTCTGCTAATCCCCGACTACCAAAACATAACAAAGGGCATCCTGAGTAATGCACATGGAGCACTGAAATGTGCCATAAATTTTGTTCTTTTGAAATTATCAGAAACTAAGATGGATAGATAGGGGCTTTAATTCACCTGTCTGTGCTTTTGTCCATATATAGGGTATTGTGTTGCCTCTGGGAAACAACACTCCCTACAGGTGACAAACCAAAACCTTTGTATGGCTCCTTACCAGTGCCATTTGAATCATGTAATTGTGCAAAAAATACATGGCTCAGAAATAAATGGTTCAAAGTTTCATTACTACAGTAGTTTGATTTCCCTAGGGGACCTTCTGTTCTGTTATTTTGGTTTTCCATTTGTGATTGTGCAAGATTCTAATTTCAGTATCCTGTCAGTTCACTTACTGCAATCCTTCCACTGTCAAGTGTTGCCTTTCATTTTGTCGTGACCCTGAAGCCCATCAGGTCTATATAACAAATTCTAGTTATGATTCTGCAAGTTCGAGTTTAGCATTGACACCACTGATAACCAGCCATTTATAGTTAGCAGGGCCGGATTTACATAGAGGGGGCCCCTAGGCCCGCTCTCATTTTTTGCCCCTCTCCCCTCCCTTTTATTTGCTCGAATTTTATCATCTGGATGGAGCATTGGGACATGGAACACAGGGAATTAAAATTTCTGAACCAATGTGAGTGTGGTTGTGCAGCATGCTGCCCCATAAAATCCTGCCCCCCTAGGCCTGGGCCTGCATGGCCTCTCCACATATCCGGGACTGCCAGTTAGATTACCTCCTTTCTTAGGCTGATGTGGGTTATGTCTGTGAGCAATTGTGTACCCAATTTGCCATGAGAGTGGTCCGTGCATTGAGTGACCTGTTATAGTAGCTGAACTAACCCCTAAATTGTACTAGGTGACTGCATTGGAGTACCCATGGGTCACAGTGGGGCAAGAGATGGTTAGACAGGCTTGCCAAGGACCCTTAAGTGCTCCACCACTCTGTGTGCACCCTTTTGTGAGTTAGAGTTCAGCAAGAACTCTCCACGATAGCTTTTATATGTGCTTGACCACTCTGTGCGCACCATGGAGTGAGTTATAATTCAGCAAGAACTATTGTTGAGCACTGAAAAAAACTAGGAGACATATATTTTTTTATTATCTATGTATTTCCCTTATTTGGTCTAATGACCCCGTATACACGGATATACTTCTTGTGTACTGCTCCTGACCCAGATGACAGAGCCCACTATATACAAAAAAAAGGGTACCATGTAGAAAAATAATTAGTTCTGGGATGCTGGATTGATGTGGTGTATATATAAATTTGGTCAATTTAAACCTGAATAACCTGATGCTCTTGTCATTCACGATGTTTTTAAAGTTGAACAACACGTGGGAACTAACCGCACTTTAAAGGAACTGTAACACCAAACAATGAAAGAAAATCATGTAGTGTTGCCCTACGCTGTTAAAACTGACCTGTTTGTCAGAAACACTACTATAACTCATTTAAACAAGCTGCTAAGTAACAACAGTGGAAAAAGGGCTATATGGCACAGGATAAGTAATGGATAACAGATAGCAGATAGCAGATCTGTAGAACATAATGTTGTGTAAGTTGAGCCTTTTCTCCTTTGAATGGCTGCCCCCATGGCTACACAACAGCTTATTTATATAAACAATAGTAGTGTTTTTGAAGCAAACACTGCAGTTTTACGTACGTACGTACAGTGGTGTGAAAAACTATTTGCCCCCTTCCTGATTTCTTATTCTTTTGCATGTTTGTCACACAAAATGTTTCTGATCATCAAACACCTTTAACTATTAGTCAAAGATAACACAAGTAAACACAAAATGCAGTTTTTAAATGAGGGTTTTTATTATTTAGGGAGAAACAAAATCCAAACCTGTGTGAAAAAGTAATTGCCCCCTGAACCTAATAACTTGTTGGGCCACCCTTAGCAGCAATAACTGCAATCAAGCGTTTGCGATAACTTGCAACGAGTCTTTTACAGCGCTCTGGAGGAATTGTGGCCCACTCATCTTTGCAGAATTGTTGTAATTCAGCTTTATTTGTGGGTTTTCTAGCATGAACCGCCGTTTTAAGGTCATGCCACAACATCTCAATAGGATTCAGGTCAGGACTTTGACTAGGCCACTCCAAAGTCTTCATTTTGTTTTTCTTCAGCCATTCAGAGGTGGATTTGCTGGTGTGTTTTGGGTCATTGTCCTGCTGCAGCACCCAAGATCGCTTCAGCTTGAGTTGACGAACAGATGGCCGGACATTCTCCTTCAGGATTTTTTGGTAGACAGTAGAATTCATGGTTCCATCTATCACAGCAAGCCTTCCAGGTCCTGAAGCAGCAAAACAAACCCAGACCATCACACTACCACCACCATATTTTACTGTTGGTATGATGTTCTTTTTCTGAAATGCTGTGTTACTTTTACGCCAGATGTAACGGGACGCGCACCTTCCAAAAAGTTCAACTTTTGTCTCGTCGGTCCACAAGGTATTTTCCCAAAAGTCTTGGCAATCATTGAGATGTTTTTTAGTAAAATTGAGACGAATGTTCTTTTTGCTTAAAAGTGGTTTGCGCCTTGGAAATCTGCCATGCAGGCCGTTTTTGCCGTTTTTAAAAACCCCAGTGTGCTTCAGCATCATTCCTGGATATATATACTTTTTTCTGAATTGCACCCGGGTCATTGTCTTAGTCAGTGTGTGCCATAGCCTTTACTACGTATACATACATACATACATACATACATACATACATACATGCATACATGCATGCATCAGTTGTTAGCCATCATTCAAAGAAAAACTAGGTCAGCAAATAAGTTTTCACAACAAATCTCTCCATTAACAACTACCAACCAAGTTTCACTTTGAGGTGCATCACTCACAAATAGTCACTACCATAGAATGACTAGGTGCCAATACCAATAATTTAATTTCTATAACAGTACAACATATTTACTTCTAACCATAATTCTAACTGTAGATGTATGTTTGGGATGTATATTTAGTATTTAATACTTTAAGTCAGGGATCTGCAACCTTGGCTCTCCAGCTGTTAAGGAACTACAATTCCCAGAATGCAATGAAGGTGTCTGTCATGATTCCTAAAGGCAAATGCATTATGGGACTTGTAGTTCCTTAACAGCTGGAGAACCAAGGTTGCATATTCCTGCTTTAAGTGATGTATGAGAAATACATGGTTAGGCTGCAGGGTTTAGGATACCTAGTTTAAGAGGGATCGATTGACATTTTATTGCAAGGCAAGTAGTAGTAGAAAAACATGTCTATTTCATCAGAATTTGGCAATTTGCATCTCAGAAAGCATATACAGATATAACGGTTTACCAGGAAATCAATAATAGCAGCCAAAGAGCAGTGCAACAGTTAAGGCTTATTATTGCCTTGTATCCATGCCTAAACTCTTCCATTAGATCACTATGATCTTTGGCAGCCAGCCGTAAGCTCTGAAGACTTTTCCTGTTTTTTTCATGACATATTTGACAGTGTACCTGCTCACTTTCAATCCAAAGAGCTAGACTTGTGAAAAGATTTTACTGCTCTTGGCACAAAGTGTTAGTTTTGATTTACTGATGTGGCTAACATCCGTGACATCTACTGGCAAATGTTGCAAAATAGCAGATGAAGAAAATATATTTTTTGGAAGATCACAGGTTTGGATGAATATTCAGTCTTGTGACAGAGGAATATCTGAAGTGTGTTGTGGTTTGTGTCTCGTGAATATCTGAAATGTGTTGTGACTATTAGGTTTGTGCACCTAATAGGGCACCTCTGACATTTACCATTCCTGAGGAACCCCCTACTCCCCCTCCATGGCCAACTCATGCATGCAGTCGGTCTTATGGGGTGGACAGTGTTTTTTTTACGGCAGGAGAGGGACTCGGGAGGGCGGACTACTATACAGACCCCATTATTATGCCACTGCTTTTTTATAAACCGGTATGGAATTCATTATCCAGAAACGTATTATCCAGAAAGCTCTGAATTGTAGAAAGGCTTTTTCCTTCTTTTTGTAACAATAAAACACTACCGTTTACTTGATTTAAAAAAAAAAAAACTAGCCTATTGGATTTATTTAACATTTACATAATTTTGGCAGAACAATTACGGAAAGATCCATTATCTGGAAAATCCTAGGTCCCCAGCATTCAGCATAACAGGTCCCATACCTATA
>CM044444.1:52550503-52567448 GCA_024363595.1 Xenopus borealis
GACCCTGCACCCACATTTGTTCTAAGACTGGATTAGAGTGCAAGCGCTTCATCCAATTGTGTATATATATATATATATATGATATATGATATGATTTTTTCTACTTGCTACAATACTCATGCCCCTTCGATTAAACAAGCATTGAGGGCCAATTGAAAGATAATACAAGCAGATGAGAAATTGAAAAAGATATGTCCCACTCCACCAATTCTTGGTTTCCGACGTGGTCCAAATGTACCTGATTTATTGGTTGATAATGATCCAATTAAAAGCTACAGAGGGACGACAACCAATACTATTTGGTTGTCCACAAATAAATTAGGGTCTTTTAGATGCCCCACTTGTACATCTTGCAGATATGGCTCTAGGGACCAGCTTTGCACATCCACAGACTGGGAAGCGCCTTCAAATACGACTTCACATTACATGTACAACCACTCATGTAGTTTACTTGATTACATGCCCATGTGGTCTTTCATATGTTGGCAAAACGGATTTGATGTTGCGCCAGCAGATGGAGGGCCACAGGTAAGCTATCAATACAGCTTATTCGGATCAAAAGTTGTCAAAACCAGTAGCAAAACACTTTTTGGAGCAAGGACAGAGGTTACCAACATTTAAATATATATAGCGAAAGATCTTGTTCCCATGCCAAGACGTGGAGGTGATAGAACTCGAATACTTTTACAACAGGAATATTTTTGGATTCATACTTTCTTTGTCACCGAAAGGCCTTAATGAATATAATTCCCTTAACTGTTTTTTGGAAGTTAGATAGTAAGTTGTGGCTTAACCTTGCTGCTAGCCATATAGTGTGATAGTGTATATCAAATGACATTTTGTTTCTTTGTTATTAACCACTTTATAAGTGTTATTATGTTTCATGTTTGCTACACTCTTTCCCCATTTCCTGAGTTCTCAGGTTGCTAAGGCAGCAGGCTTGGGACACGGGGTAAATGATGTGGGCTTTACATGGTAGAGGTGGAGCTTGTTACCTTTTAAATGTTGTAATGTTGAAGTTTTATAGAGGTGAACATTTTGAGAATAGTTTGAGACCAGAATCGAAAGAACGGAGTGCGCACATCTTTCATGTTTTGAGATTTTATATATATATATATATATATATATATATATATATATATATATATATATATATACTACTATTGTAATTGTATTGTAATCAATGTAGGTATTGTAATCATTCATTTTACCATTTAGAAGTCTGTTTTCAAACTAATTCATATTTTTGAGTAAAAATGGTGTGTAGGCCATTCCAGTTCATTATTTTTTAGCAGTGCAGAACTCTTCTACTTAGAGAAGGGTTGGTTAAAAGTACATAGTGACCTTTGTTATTCTTATTTGTTTTTCAATAAAAGGTGGCAACCCAATCAAAGTGCACCAAATGATTTTGGGCTGCAAAAAAGAAAATGTATTTGGCAGCAAAAAATACTGGAAAATGCACAGGGGGGAAATATTAATAAAATTTGCACTATTTGTAAACATTGCGAACTTTTAACACCTGCTCTTCAGTCTCGTTAAATGGTTTGCTATTGTGAAATTAATTACATGCACTGAAAATATTCGCAAAAGCAATCTGGTCTCAAACTTTTCGAGGAAGTCCCTGAGGTCTTTAAAATGCCTGCTAACATTCATAAGCGTCTTTGCAAATGTTTTTTTTTTTTTTGCACTAGCAAAACATATTACATTCCCCTTTAGAGCAGAGGCTCTTGCCACCTTGTGGCATTTTTTGTGTAATACATCACACAGGAGACCCCTTATTTTATTGATATTAACCAGTGCTTGTCCTGTTATCCAGAAAGCTCCAAATTATAGAAAGGCTGTCTCCCATAGACTCCATTATAATCATCAGATTTATACATTTGATTTCCTTTTTGTATGTAATCATAAAACAATACCTTGATCCAAATAAGATATCATTAACCCTTTTTTTGAAGGCTAGCCTATTATTTTTAATGTTTAAACCATTTTCTAGTACTTAAGGTATGAAGATACAATTTACAGAAAGATCTTTTATCTGGAACAATCAAGGTCACAAGCATTCTGGATAACAGGTCCCATATCTGTACTATTGCAATTCCAAGCAGTAGTTGTTATTTTGTGTTCTGCTGGTTCTGGTTTAAATGTGAACATATGAAAGTCTTTGGAAGAAAACTGCCCATTACATATGGTTCCATACATATATGAAAGGAGACATGGGGGAAAAGTATGGGGTGTTATCCTCAAGGTGAAATACCCCGTTAGAGCAAAGGTTTAATTTGCCGTTAAAGCATAAAAATGCTAAATGTAGCAAATAGCTACATAAAAAATTCAAAATGCCTACCACAGCTGTATGGCTCTGCACATTGTAAATGGTTGCCTATATCACGGAATTTATACCCATCTCCCCTCATTTCGGATTCCAGGAATGTGTTGCAGAGCAAGTTGACTTTCATTTTGTTTTGAGAAATACAAGCCATTTAAAAAAACTTAATATATACAGTATATGTTAAGCCATCACTGATTTAGTGAGATCGATACATTCAAACTTACTGTGGTGCAAGTGGCTAGAGCCACATCTGGCCAGTTAGTGTGATCACAGTAGGTGCTTCATGTTTCTGAAAAGCACACCCATAAAAAGAGGTAGGGGCAGCATTTACTTGTCATGGTTGATTATTTTGAGGGCCCCATGCTTCCTCCCCCCTTCTCTATCTATTACAGAGCAGACTTTTGCTCAAATGCCTACTTTGTAAAATTCTTGTACTACACAGTAACGAACATGCATCATCTTACAGAAGAGGTCATCCTATATAATGCTAAACAGCAACATTCTTAAATATAAAGTCATTTCAGATGTGAACCACTACCAAGCCTGTAGTTAACTGTACTTAGCTTTAGAATATCTCGGCAAAACTGGGACAGATATTTTAATTTAAGGGAAGACAGATGTAGAAAACATAAATAATGTTAGTTGCCATATTTTAAATCTGTAGTAATATTACTCTAGTAAAATTACTACAGACATACCATGGTGTGGATGAATGAGAATCTTAACAAAGATTGTTACTTGAGCTCAACTTTAAATAAAGGAGAATTTCAAATATAGGCAAAATATAAATTGTATTTAGGGCGATAGGGAGGATTATTAAAATGATGACTTTGCCTCTAGTGGAACTAACTAACTGCTCCAGTTGTATAAAGCTCCCCATAGACACAACAATCTTTCCCTGCCGAACGACCGATTTTAGGGAAGTCCGACCAATCTGTAAAATTATTGTGCAGTTAGTGGGATACAAACGATCGTTCATCTTACGATTTTTCGTCCAACATCGGTCTGAAGATTGATCGGCCAGGTTAGAAAATCTTTATCGGTCCCCATGCAATCTACCTATGTTTGCAGTGCCAAGTAGGATGCGATCCTTCAGTTTTGCTGGCAATATCGCCTGAAAGGGTCTTTTTAGTTGATGGACACATCGGGCATTTAAACGATCATTTTGAGACAATTGTGGTCTCATGATAACTATTGGATCTTTCAAAAATCTTTACATCTATGGCCAGCTTTACACGTTGAAATTCAGATGATGGTTAACACTGAGACAGAACCAATATATGAGAATATGCTATTTACTTTGGGTCAAGTAAAGCCTGGTGGAGCCATTGCGGACCAACTTACGGATGGATCAAAGTCTTTACAATTAGCAGCGGTCATACGGAAATGACACTATAACTACTTACCATACCTGGAGGAGGAGGGACAGTGATATTACTGGAGGGGTTCTGGAATCTGTTGGTGCAGAGTGTTGCACAGTAGGAAATGAGTGGGTGGCGGGGGGCAAAAAAATGCAAAGGGAACAAGTGCATAGTGCAAATACCTGACATTTAGAGACCCCAAAATGAAGTTAGAACATACAAATTGTCCAGGAGGTCCCTTCAGCTACTGAAAAATCATTACATACTGTATACTGCATTTTTTGTGGGGTAAAAACGCAAAAAAGTTGACCCCCTAAAACCATGTGTTTTCGGAAAGTACACATTCCCCCGAATCCAAATTGGGTATACATGTCTTTCTACTCCAAATCACCCAGCCACAAACCTTTACTAAATTTGGCAAGTTTGGTAAAATTTACAAAAATCGCCTCAAAGCTTCCAGCATTATATCTCTCACATATTATTAGGTACCAAAATAAAACACCCCAAACATGAGCAGGGATCTGCTTAACAGTTTTATGTCCAAAATGTTTAGGTTTACCTAAATATGTAGTATGTAAGGGCCGCAAAATGAAGGGAACTCCCCATGGTCGGTAATTTCAGGTACTGCTAAATTAACACATTTTACAGCATTTTTGAGGGTCTAAGATAGAAAAAATTATGTTCATCGCAGAAAACTATATATTTTTGGAAAACTACTAATATTCTTATTTACATTTTAAATCTAAACATATGGAGCTTTCAGAAACTAACCAAGTCTTTATGATTGTTGGTCAGAGCTAGTAGGAGACAGGAAGAAAACCACTTCACATGTGTACTGCTGTGCTAAGATTTATATCATACGGGTTTGCACTCAAAAAAGTACTAAACAAGGTGGTATTTATTCAAAAAAGTTTTTTTACTTGATCACACTGTTTAGGAAGTACATTTAAAATATTACATCATGTTTTTTTTTTTTTTTTAAGTTTTTATTTTTCCTTTTTTTCCGAACAGAAAATAAAAACAAAACAAAAGAAAACATAGCAATTTTGCATGCATGCACAACCCTCCACACTTGCTTGAACCTACTATCATCAAGGTATTTGTATAGAGGGCCTATAAATCGGAGCATGAGACGAAAAGACATGTCACAAATCTGGAAGTCAGTTTTTGACATGTATTCACCTACAGGACTGTGGGGCTGTTTGTTTCTGGGTTTAAAATCCAGAGTAGCCATACATCTATAAATATATCTTGACATCCTCGAGCAATGTATGTTCCTTTATAGAACGACAAAGCAGCATTAACCAATGCTTTCCATTCCTCTACGGTGGGAGCCAGTGGTCTGTTCCATTTGAGGATTATTGATTTTTTGGCATAGTACAGCAGAGTTTGAAGGAGCACTCTGCCTGTCATGATCTGTTGTTAGACCAAGTAGTGCCGTTGATGGGGAGGGTTTGATTGGGAGCACCATGACTTTTGAGATAAAAGTAAAGACCTGTGTCCAGTAGCCCTGTATCACCCCACAGGCCCACGTCATGTGGAACCAGTTCCCCATTTCTGTTACACATCTGGGGCAGATTTTTGACCTGCTTGTGTTTATAAGATGAAGTCTTTCTGGTGTCATATAAGCACAATGAAGAAATTTAATCTATCAGTTTGTCTCTTACTGACACCAGTGGTGGTAGGAGATCACCCAATCGTTGTCGGTTAGTGTAGGTATGTCCTGTCGCCATCTGGCTTGGCAGGGTAAAGATCTTTGATTATTCTGGAGCATTAGGACCTGATATATTGTTGAGAGAGGTTTAGTCATGGTCTCAAGCTGGAGCTTTTCCTCAATTATCGTGACCTCCACTTTGGGACCCGATGCTGTGAATTGGCTCTGTGCTGCGTGGTATAGTTGACCATATCTGAAACGTATATTTTGGGTAACTGGCTCTGTGAGAGTCAGCTGTTCCAGTTTTACGATTTGTCCCTCTGGGTATAGATCCCTTATGTATTTAACTCCCAGCTTTGCCCACCAATGATTGTCTGGCACATTCAGCAGGTGTTGTAGTCCTGGGTTTCGCCATATGGGAGTGTGTGGCGAGTAAGACTGTATGTCTTTTATCTGGAACAGTTTCTGAGCTGTTGTCCATGCTTTTATCGTAGTATTACATCATGTTTACATGAATCACATAGCTTATATACATACCACCACAAAAAGACAAATGGATGCTAAAGATAATGGAAAGCGGATATTCCTGCCTGCAAGTGAGAGACGTTTCGGCTTCAAGGCCTTTCTCAAGGGTAGAACAGTATTTAGTCCTCTGAATGTTTAGCTGTAGTGATAAGCAAATATGTTTGCCAGGCAAATTTTTTTGTGAAACTGCGGCAAAATTGTGCTGTGGAAAAATTTGCCATATCAAAATTGTTGCAGAGACAAAAAAGTTGCCATTGCTAGGGATGGGCGAATTTATTCGCCAGCCGCGAATTAGCGACGAAAACAATGTTTCGCAAATTTTTCACCAATTTTTCGGTGAAGCGAATCTGCCTAGATTCGCCCATCACTACCCATTGCCTTTAATATCAATCAATATCTATGGCGTGTTTATTATGCAGGAAATCCATGCAATAGATTAATTAAGGATGTCTAATTATTCATCTAAGTATGTTGTTAGGGTTATGTTTTATATTTGTTAGGGCCTTGATTGGAAGCCAGATAGATCAATCTGAAAAGATCAAGACAGACAAAGGATTATTAGCTGCTATGTTATGCTTTCTTTTGGAATGTAGATCCAACACAATGGGTAAAATAATGGGATAAATTAAATTTATCAAATGAAAAAAAAAAAAAGATTTTTATAAACCATATGGGCTAGATTTTATAGAACTGGGCTGATATTTCAGTCTGCTTCAGGCAAAGACACAAACACCTTCCAATTGCCATTTAACCCATTAAACAACTTCCAGAGGTTTAATCATTGTCAATGTTCCAGTTCCTGAAGGAAAAAGGAAAAGCAAGGGGAAAAAAACAAGGAAATAAAGTATATAAAATAGATTGGATAAAAAAATAACTGTGGCATTGATATAGATTAAGAAATGAGAGCAACCTATTTCCCCTTATAAATGTATTATAAATGTATGTATTATTTAAGAGCATACTGCATATAGGGTATAGTTAACAAAAAGAAAGGTGTGCCTCACTTTATATGCAGCAATGTATACAGAATGGCAGGAGGTTGGTGGCACATGGGAATCTCCTGGAATGCCTGTCGAATATTCAGAATATGCTACCTGACATCAAGCATCATTTTTACAAACCAGGAGGCAACCCAAGTTGTGATTCTGCCATTCCATTAATGTTAAAAAAGTGTGCTTTTTTGTCAAATTAAAGTAGTATTAAGGTGATTAAAGTGTGTTTAACTGTAGAGACAAGCTACTGTGTAGACAGGTGTCCCGTGAGTTGGTGTAGTAGTAACAAACCAGCAGTCCTAAAAATAAATTAAGTTCTATTTATTCCTTCAATGCCAACATGACAATCCAAATTAACACTGACAGGCAAACTGACATGCAAATCTTTAGACATTCAATACATGACCATTCTTTCCAGGAAGCCTTCTTTTTAATTACAGGATTCCTTCAGGTATTATCTCTTAATACCAATGGGCCGCTCCTATTCCACTAACCTCAATGGGATCTCCCTTTCTACACCTGCCCTCAGCAATCAGACTGTAAGGAAAGGTTCCTTACCAGCGCGGCGGGGACGCCCGCCGCGCCGCCATCGGCGGGGACGCCCGCCACGCCATCCTTCCCCCTCTGTGCCGGTTCCCTAGTGCGCTCCGCGCGCGCACTTCCGGCTTTTATAGGCGCATGCGCGCTGGCGTGATGACGTCAGCGCGCAATGGCGCGAAATTCAAAAGTATTTAAAGGCACATTTTTACTTTTTGCATTGCCCGTTATAGGTTTTGTTCCTGGTGCCTGTACTTGTGCTATTAAGCTTCTGTTTGTTCCTGATACCTGTGTTTGACCCTGCCTGGCTGTTTTGACTATTCTGACTTCTGGAACCTGACCCCTTGCCTGATCCCGACTACGATTTTGCTTAACCCTCCTGATTGACATTCTGGTTTTGACCCCTGCCTGTTATTGACTCCAATTCTGCCTTCTCCCATCTGACTGAATACCCGGATTTGACCCTTGCCTGCCTGACGAAACCTAGTTATCCGCCTGCCTCGACCCGGCCTGTCTGACTACGCCTTTGCCTTATCCAATTACACGGTGATCTTCGGCCTAACTGACTTTTATACAGTCGTGCCCCATTGCTGGCCAGAACTCCTGCCTTGCACCTCTCGTATAAGTCCAGGTGGCATCTGAGTAGCTGAGGGCTCCTCCCGAAGCCAAAGGCGGCCACACTACTGGTGAAGCACGAGCCTAGACCAGGGTGCTTGGTACTTGTTCTGGTAATTGGGTGCCGACCGTGACACAGACATTCCTCACTTGTGTCCCCTTGCTATTCCAGACAGGACTATTCACTATGGCCACAGTCCAATAGCCCTCTCTTTTACTGTCCTGTTTCCTATCACTGTAGTAATATATGTAGACCTTTGTACATATGAATATGATATATGTTTCCCAATATATGGTGACTACCATTGATAACGCTAGTATTTACCAATGACAGCTTTAGACATTTCTTAGTTCCTGCCTACTTCAAATGATTGTAATTAACCCCCAGTTAGGTAGGAGACATCTTGAGTTTTTAGGAGAGAAAGAACAGAGAGAAAGGAAGGGAGTAAGTATAACCTATGGGCACATTTTGAAAGACCTCTGTATCATTTGCTCTGGGCTGCATAATCTAAATAAATTGTTTCATCTCTGGGAACCTCGGTTGTATAATTTTTACCTGGCTGTGGTAAACTGAGGAATCTACATTTCTCTTTCCCTATATGGATATCTACTAATATTCCAAAATGAACAATTACCAGGCCCAGATTTACAAACTGGCACCCACTAGGCCAGCTCTTCTCTTCGCCCCTTTCCCCTACTGGCTTAGCCCCCCTCCGCTGACACCTCCCTTTCTGGTTCCATCCCCTCCCCTTCTGGTTCCATCACCCTCCCCAACCAGGTGCCGTCCTATCCCCTTCCCCCTGTTAGGTGCTGTCCTGTCGCCTCCCCTTCATCTTCCTACGCCTGAGTGTGCTCTTAGGTGCACACACAAGTTTTATTAGTTGGGCACAGCATGGGAGACTGACGTGCGTCTCCAGTGCTAGTAACTAATTGCAATGCGGCAGGATGGCATGCCTCCAATTCTAATGCCCTAGGCCCGAGCCTTAACGGCCTTGCCACAAATCTGGGCCTGCATATTACTATATCCCTGACTGGTAGAAGATCTACCGGTAGTCTAGTTCAATCTAGCTCCTGGTTGGGACTCTTAACTGCCCTTGCTATCTTTTTCTAACTGCCTTGTACATCTAGTGCACATTATAATGTTATAACTCTCCTAACTCTGGCTAAGGCTTATACTTACTTCAGGGCTGGGCTCTTCTTCCTTTCTGGGAAGAGGTTCTTCATTGGACGACACCCACCTACGAACTACCACTATTCCCCCCCTATTTATACTGTTTTTCTACCCATTATCTCCCTCTAGTGGCTTTGTTAAAAATTACATCATTACACAATTAATAGGACCCTACTGCCCTCTTGTGCCCAAACCCTGTAAACAAGGAAAAGTTGTGCTCACCACTAATTTTTAAAACCATTAGGTGGGGGTGCAATGAGGCTGTGACCCAAAATACATTTAGACAAATACAAGAGATTCTCTACACTCAATCCATTATCAATATATTTAAGACAGAGACATTTTGTACATACTGCTACCATATCTGGCCAGTACTACGCTCAATTTTCATCTGATTCATTAAGAATTCTATTGCTTCATTATACATTTTACAAAGGGACTAAGTTTTACCTGCAAATTACAGTACTTGCTGCTTTCAAAGTAAAACTCCCAATCCTGTAAACACACTTTACAATTTTCAACATTCGAAACCTATACACAAACATAACAGGCATTTTCACATTTACACTGTCATACTCTGCACTTTTCCCATGACATCATCTTCACCCAACTTACAACCATATATGGACAGGTGAGGTTGGTAATATGAGAGATTTGATGTACAGCTACTGCAGCCCTGGTTAACTGCATTAAGATGGATCAACTCACTAGGAAAGGCCAAATGAAGTTGTTAGTGAGAAGTTTAGCAGGAGCTAGAGAAACACTATTTTCAATAATTTGTCTTTCTCTAGTCTGTTACAAATTCTTTTAAATTCATTCATCTACAAGTATTGCTGCACACCTGGCATTCTCATATGTGTTTCCTTCACTGGCTCCCAATCTGCTTTCAAATCAGATTCAAATTAATAAAGAAAACTAACACTCACATACAGTACAAGGCCCTTAGTATTGAAACCCCTCTCCATATTTCAGAAATGAACCTACCTAGTCATTCATGCTTCCGATTTCCGCTTCCCCATTTAAACCCAGCGATCCCTAAATATCCACTTGTAAATGAGGTGCCTCTTAATAGATCAGAAATCAACTTATCATAAATCACTAGTGATGGGCGAATCTCCCGAGATTCGCTTCGTCGAAAAATTTGCGAATTTCCAGAGAAATTCGCGAAATGGCGAAAAATTCGTGAAACGAGTCGCGGGACACTTGACGCATGTCGCGTCAACTGTGTCGCGTCAACTTTGTCGCGTCGTTTTCGTCACGTCAAAAAAAAATTTTCTCTAAGTGAAATTTCGCTGGCGATTCGCGAATTTATTCGCCAGTGGCGAATCGCGGGAATTCGTCGCGAATTCGCCCCTGGCGAATAAATCCGCCCATCACTATAAATCACCTATATTATTCAGCATGAAATTGACATAAGTGTGTGTCCCTGTTGTGTAGAGTTCTTAAGGAAATATTCCATTTGCTGTTGGTAGTTAGTGGGATTTTTTTACAATTTTTTTGTAGCAAAGATATGGTGGTAATTTCTGGAAAGTTGTGTCTAGGTGTCCTTATGTAATATTGATCCTTTGCTATTCACCTTAGTTTTCTATTTCTGGATCACTTCCTACTAACTAAAGAACCCAGTTGTTTACTGATAGCTTTCTTTATATTACCCTAGTGATCTAGAAACCAGAGTGGTAAAAAAAGATTTGGAAGGCAGAGATAAATGTGTGGATTCTTTACTAAAAGACTTTTGGAAAAAATGAATTATCACAAAAAAAAATTAATTATATAAAGATGTCAAGTATTTTTTGTGTAATCATACAATTCTATCTTTTTTTTATTACAAGTTTTCAACTAAACCATAAAATTAAAAGGTAGGGCAATTTTGAGTTGTTATACAATGTTAAAGCAGCTGAAAATACAGTAAGAAGCACAGTGTCAGCTTCATAAGCAAAGTGACGCCATCCATCACAAAGACCCAAGAGTAACATGCATGGTTTAGCTGCAGTGCTTGGTTTGAAAAGCTGCAAATTCATGCCACCTAAGTTTTTCTGCAGCTTCACATCAAGTTGTTAGTCCCTTAGAAAGCAGTACTCTGGTCTGAAAATGGACTTTCATAGAGAATCAAAGAAATGTGCTGTAACTGTCCAATCACATGCTGCTTGGACAACCTCTAAAGAAGGTCTGGTATATGTGATGCAGAACAAAACAAAATACATTTTTAGGGTTAAGGCTCCAGGAAAACTGTTTCCATCCCCCAGATCTCCCTTCTGGTGTGGGCACCATAGCACTCACAGGAGCATTTTTGGCTAAATTAGTATTGCTTCCTCCACTGGACTTTGGGCTGTATGAGTCCACTTCTTTGGATGGACGGCTGCTTGGATAACCTCTAAAGAAGGTCTGGTATATTTGATGCAAAACAAAACAATTTTTTAGGGTTAAGGCACATAAGGCTCCAAAAACCTTTAAAGAGCACTTACCACAGGAAAACTGCTTCCATCCCCCAGATCTCCCTTCTGGTGTGGGCACCATAGCACTCACAGGAGCATTTTTGGGTAAATTAGCATTTCCCTCCACTGGACTTTGGGCTCTATTAGTCCACTTCTTTGGCTGGAGAAGCAGTTTTCCTATTATTAATATGAGCTCTTTAATATTCATCACTTCCCATAGTAGTAGTGGCAGTTGCTTGCACTGGTGCGAAAATTGCGTCCAGAGTGGGGAGGCCCAGCTCCCCTGTGGATAACACAGCAACCCCCCCCAGCACATAATTAAACACCTTAGGGACCCCCCTAAAAATATTTCCAAATGCTACCAAACCGCAACAGGTTCACCTTCCACAGGCAGATCGTGGCACACACAGCATGACAGACACAGGGAGCATAGGACAGGCACAGTATGGTACACACAGGCAGCAAAGGGCAGGCAGAGTATGGCATACACATGAAGCATAGGGGAGGCAGAGGCGATCCTGGGGCTGCTGTCGCCTGAGGAAGTTCGGCTCTTAAAGTTACAATACTCACTTGTTTAGAAATGTATATTAGGTGCCTCTTAAAAGATCCGAAATAAACTTATAATAAATAGGGCAGGCAGAATATGGCACACACAGAGAGCATAGGACAAGCAGAGTATGACACACAAAGGGAGCATATGGCAGGCAGAATATGGCATACACGGGAACATATGGAAAGGAAAATAGAGCAGGAGACCGGGAACCTATCAGGCAGAGGCAATCCTGGGGCTGCTGCCATTTGAGGAAGTTCTGTTTTTAAGGTTACAAGAGGTGTTTTTTTTGCCTCTCCTTGTAACTGGCTGCTTGCTACCGCCTGAGGCACCTTGCCCTCAGATTTTTTTATTCCAACAGCATGTAAGATGGATAAAAGTGATGTTAGAATAAATGGCAGTAGGTGGAATATAAATGTGAAAAATGTTTGTGTGTGTGTGAAAAGTTGGGTGAAATGTAATGGTGAAATGTTAGGGCTAGGCCAGACGGGGAGATTCGGGGGCATTTTGTCTCCTGGTGACTTCTCGCCGCGACTTGTAGCCCCCGAACCTCCCCGAATAGCCACGTACCCAAGCGCACCGGCGTTGCTTGAAAACGCCAGCGCGTATCCACACGGAGCGGCGCGCTTTTTGAAATTGCTCCAAAGCAACGCCGGTGCGCTTGGGTACGTGGCTATTCGGGGAGGTTCGGGGGCTACAAGTCACGGCGAGAAGTCGCCAGGAGACAAAATGCCCCCGAATCTCCCCGTCTGGCCTAGCCCTTAAAGTTGTATGCTTAAATGTTTAAAAGGGTAATTTCCATTTTCACCACTAGGTGAGCAGAGTACTATAATTGGTGAGTAAAAGGGTGTGGGAAAGCACATGATTAGGGAGTGTTTAGCAGGTGGGTTAATTGAGAGTATAAGAGGGATGGCCATACTTAGAGGGAGTAGAAGAAGTACAGAGAGGTTAACTGTGTATATTAGCCACTAGTTGCCTTAGCTAGTGAAAGTAATAGCTAGAACGGGTAGCTGGCACCCCACCAAGGAGAATAGTGGCTTAGCAGCCGTAGCTCGGCCACAGACAGGGACAAAGAGTTAGGCAGGACAGACGGACAACCCAGGCCAGGTGAAAATTCCTACCCGGAAAAGCTAGGGGCACTGATGTGGTGGCTCGCTAGCCATAGGAGGGAGGTGGCACACTGAAAATTCCTATCGGGGCGAGGTGGAGGGTCGAAGAGCGTGTGACGGACTGCCTGACCGGTAGGTGGTGCATAAAAGGCTTAAAGGCTGCGTTAGCTGGTCCAATGCAAAGTGGTGGAACGCAGTTTAATTAACCCTCTCTCTACGGTACCTGGGATTTCGTTGGTAAGCAAATTGTACTGAAGCCAATTTGTGAATGTGCTTGGAATAAAAGTTATTGTTCTTCAAGAAGATTAGTGTGGAGTCACATTACTGCGAGAAGTATTCCGAAGGGGTCCTACAAGCACAGTCTTGTTTCGCAACTGCTTAAACAAGGAGCAAATGGAGGCAGGGCCTATAAAAAGCCTTCTCTGGCTGCTTATCCTAAGGGAAACAACAGAAAAGTTAACCCCTACCATTGCTGGACCAAAACTGACACCCTGTATGTACCCAGTTTTGCTGTGGTTTCTTTAACTTGTGGGAAACCTTTCCCTTTTATTGAATTATCTCATAATGACTTACAGGTACAAATTTTGAAGAGACATTTTTAAGTAAATTATGGCTTTGTTTTACTAGGAGTGTATGCAGTTGCATTTAGTCGTTAGTTGTAAGTCCCATAGAGAAAGCACCTCTATTTTTAGCTACCTGACCTCTATCAGTTCTGGTAACACTTCCATTAGTATAATAGTCTGTGTCATGGCTTGCATTTTGCAGGGTCGCACAAAGCGTCACTGAGTTTATAATAAGACAAATGAGTTCTTTCTAAGTCATGTAGAAAACTGGATTGGTAGAATGACCTTCACAGTCTAAACTACCACACAAGATTACTGAAGACTTGTGTAGGCTCTTGTGGTTAAAATAGAAGGAAATTTTTTTTTACAATCATACAAATGTTATATAGTAACAAAAATTCTGAATTGAATGGGAAGGTCTCATGCTATATTTTCAGCTTTAATTACTACAATACTGTAATTGCCATACCTGTGTAAAAAAGGGGGAAGAAATGGCTCGTTAGTTACCTGACTCAAGTAGGGTTGCCACCTTTTGTAAAAAAAAAATGTACCGGCTGGTGGGGGGTGGGAACCAAAGGCGTTGAGCGTGACATGCAAAGGGGGCAGAGTCACACACAGCACTGCAAAAGATGGCAGAGCAACACGCGGATGGACAGGCACCTGAAAAAAAAGGTAAGTGCAGAGAGAATTGGGGTCAGGCCAGGGGCTTAAAGGTATTACAAATTACCGGCAACTACTTTCCCGGTAAATTTGTAATACCGGCCCCGGCAGGTGTTTTACTGGCTAGGCAGGTAAAATACCGGCCAAGTGGCAACCCTAGCAAGTAAACCAGGGTACACATGCCTTTGTGATGCCAGTGTCCACTCTCTATAGTCTTTTGAAGTTCTAAACTATTTTAAAATATCCAGTGCAGGGGCTTCATCTGCCCATAATAGTCTATATGCAGCGCCTCCTATAGTTCATCAGATTAAATTAAAAGAAATACAATAAAGATTTGGAAAAGTGCTATTTAAACAAGTTTACATTGTTCCTTGAAGACTCTTTATAACAGTTGTAAAGTGGTATATGACTTAAATTCATAAATTAAACTTGTCCTGAAGGCTTGATATGCCAAAGTATTGTGCCCTTCTAGTAACACTTAGTTTCACACTTAGATCTGCAGGAGCTCATATTTTAAGTAACTGAAGTAGATATGAAAATCTTAAGCAATAAATATTTTTTGTGATTAAATCGGAAAAATTCCACAAAGCAATAAAATCTGGATGTATCGCCTTAATTCATATAGTAGCACTGTCCCACGGCTCCCTGAATTCAGAATAAGTGCTAACCTACCTGTTCATGGCTCAATCTTCTGCCTTTAGGAGCCGAGGAGGAGCCCTCAGCTACTCAGATGCTGCCGGGTCTTAAATTGAGAGGAGCAAAGCAGATGTTCTGAACAAGCAAAGGGGCATGTGCATTACCAAGGTTAGGATGGAAGGCAACAGTAAGAGAAACATGTAGTCAGGCAGGCTGGGGTTGGCACAGGTGGAGCTCAAGCAGGGTCAGACAGGCAGTGGTCAGTACAGGCAGAGTTCAAGCAAGATCAGACAGGCCGGGTCAGTACAAGGGGAGATCGATAACAATCAGGAAGGCAAAGGTCAGGATTTGGCAGAATTCAGCAGAGTCCCACAGGGACCGAAAATCACACCCAAGAATTAACTAAGTAGACTTAGCAATGAGCAATGAGTTTGGGTACAAAGTCCCTTGAAATATTCATGACACTCGCGATGGGTAAAACCTGTAAGTGCATGCCGCGGGGCCATAGAGAAACCGGCAACTGAAGAGGAAGAATCACCATGGTGGGTGTCCCCACCAGCCCGCTAGACCACCAGCGTGAGTCCTCAAATTACCCCCCCTCCAGGAAACCTGAGGTGAAATTGCTTCCTAAGACGGTCAACCCTGACATTAGAAACATGAACCCAAGTGTTCTCCTCGGGTCTGTATCCCTTCCACTGTACCAAGTACTGTAACTTACCCAGCACAAAGCGAGAGTCAAGGAGTCTCTGTACTAAAAATTCGGGTTGACCCTCTACCAACACTGGAGGAGGAAAAGATTGTTGTCGGACCTGTATGGCTGGTTTTAAAAGAGAGATATGAAAAGAGTTAGAGAGCTTAAAATTATCGGGCAGTTTCAGACGGACAGAGGAAGGACTGATAATCTCCACAATAGGATATGGACCAATAAATCTGGGTCCCAACTTGAGAGAAGAAACTTTAAGTTTAATATTCTTTGTAGATAACCAGACTTAATTTCCCACCTGATATTTGGGTGCCTCCCTACGGAACCTATCGGCTGCCAACTAAATAATGTACCCCAGACCAGATTTTAGAAAAATGTGTTACAGAAGATTTGACAACAGGTACAGAGGATAAACAACCACTGTATGAAAAAACCTTAGGATGCAGACCACTAACAATAAAAAACAGAGATTGACCAGTAGATGGTAACAGCTCAACCCATGAGGAATGATTATCAGTAGTGATGGGCGAATCTGGGGCTTTTCACTTCACCAAATTTTGCGAATTTCTAGTAGAAATCCGGGAAATGGTGTAAAATTCGCAAAAGTCGCCACGTCTGGTTTTGGAGGCCGGCACCAATTACCAGCGTTGAAAAAACTGACGCCAGCGTCCATTTTTTTGGGGAATAAATTCATCCATCACTTATTTTCAGCAACATAGCATCTTAAGAATTGTTCAAGGGACTTGACCATTGGTTTGAGGATGGTATGCTGTGGAAAATGATAAATTGATCCCAATCAAAGAGCAGAAGGCTCACCAGAACTTGTACTCCCTATGCTTAAGTGCCCATTTAGGCTCAAAACGCATAAGTCTTCTTGTATGTCCTAAAAAAGTTTTTTTTACTTAAACCTGAGCTACTGATTTACTATCTAATGGACCTCGCCCTACCTCTTGTCTCAAACCCTTATATTTTGCGGATCCTTACCTCTGGAATTCCATACCTGAATTCCTCCATCCTCTCTCAATCTCTTTAAGGAAAAGCTAAGAGCCTACTTTTTAGAGCACTAGAACATTAGCCTAGTCCTGTGCCTACTGACTATGCCTTACCATGT
>CM044444.1:52573053-52615034 GCA_024363595.1 Xenopus borealis
TATATATATATACACAGTGCTTTACAAATTAGTTATACATACATATATACCTTGAATTCTACAGTTTGAAAATTGCTTGACAACTCTTGGACTGGGGTTGTCCCGGTGAGGAACCATTTATTATAAATTTTTGATATATTTTATATTTCTCTAAGAGTAGAGGCATACACCACTACTTGCATGTTTATCCATGAATAGTGATGGGCGAATTTATTCGCCAGTGGCGAATCTGCAGCGATTGCCGCGATTCACCACTGCCGAATAAATTCGCAAAATGCCAGCGAAATTTCGCCTGGCGAAAATTCGCTGAAAAAAACGAGTCACGAGTCGAAAACAACGCGACGCGCGTCAAAGTTGACACGACGTGCGGCAAAAAGTGTCGCGACTCGTTTCGCTAATTTTTTCGAGACACAATATTGACTGGAAAACCATGCAATTTGACAAGGTTAGAAATAAACAATTTAGCCAAAGTTTTAGCAGAAGTCAAGTGTGGATGAGGAATACGACTCCTTTTGTGGAATCTATCAACCACAACCCAAATCACAGTTTTACCCTGTGGGAGGAAGGCCCACTATAAAATCCATTGACAAACGGGACCAGGGTCTATTAAGAATAGGCAAGCAACCGTTGTGATAAATTTCTAGAGGATTTTGACCTTTGACAAACAGGACAAGAATTGACTAATTTCTGTACCTCTTGTTTAAAAGAAGGCCACCAAACATTTCAAGACAAAAGATAGTAGTTATAGTAATACCTGGATGACCTGCCAGAATTGTGAACTTCACTGAGTACCTGCTCCCTCAGTTTTTTGAGAACTAACAGTCTCCCATAAGCAGTATCACCTGGAGCCAATGACTGCACTTGAGATAAAAGCGTGGCAAGATCAGACCCTAAAGCTGTCACAATCTCCTATTTCAGAATAATGGAAACACAATCCAAAGACAATCAAACAGACTTGATTGAAAGCTCATAGAGCGTGCTTCTGCCTTAACATTCTCGGAACCAGGCATGTATGTTAGAGAATTTTTTGTAGTAGTTCAAAATACCTAAAAAAAACTTTGGGTTTTACGTAATGAGTTGGGTTGAGCCAATTCAATACGGATAACCTTAGCGGGATCCATCTCTAACCCCTGCATTTCTCTTATTTAAAAGGTGCATTTCTATAATTTAGCAAACAAATTGTTTTTTCTTCACCTGAATTGCACATGCACATGTTGTCACTGGTCACCCAAGTTAGAGGAAAAAATGAAAATGTTGTCCAGATAAACCACCACAAATAGCCCAAATAAATCCCGGAAAACATCACTGACAGATTATTGAAACACTGCAGGGTTATTGCATAGGCCAAATAGCATGACCAAATGTTCATCATTTTTCAAATATATTCTTTTCATAGTGAAGTCTGTGATTTATTAAGCCCATGTATATCCAAAAAAAGCCTTTTTTTGGATATAAATGGGCTTAATAAATCAGACTTCACTGGTGTGCTTCTGGATTTTTCGTTACATGGACATTTGACCCTGTGCAAGGGAAGGGCCTTCCAGTTAAAGCACCCAGCACCTACAATTGGTGAGTTATAACCAGGTGTAGCACTCCATTATCGTATGGCTCATTTCTGCCTATAAGGGAATCATATTATCTATCTAAATAATATTTGATTTCCCAATCCTTATTCAGAATAACAATTGGGAAATCAAACATTATTTAGATAGATAATTTGATTCATTTTGAATATATGGGAATCTTAAACATGAAATATAAAATATATACTAAGAGAAAGGAACAGTACAAATCATGAATAGTATGTGTGAGGATTCCCTTATAGGCAGAAATGAGCCATGAAAAGAATATATTTGAAAGATGATGTAACACAACTCTCTATTTGGAAAGTATTGGTTTTTAACGGTAAGGTTTCATTGTTTTTAAATAAAGTGAATATGAGGTGTATACAACTTTAAATGTTTTGGAGCAGTGGGAGTGATGTCTATAGTTGGATTTGCTTTTTAACAAGAAACTATGCTCTGAGGAAGTGACCCTTTGAGGTTACGAAACGTGTCAGCAGTGTGTTTATTTGTAAACTCTGCACCATTTTGATTATTATGTAATGGCTCCTACAGGATAAAATAAAGATGTTATTTTTACGAACACAGCGGTTGATCCTTTTGGCTACAAGTTTGAAGAGTTTTGTTTTAGCACCTGAAAGCAACTTTCCACCATGGGATCCCCAACGTGAGAGCAGTGAATAAGAGGGAGGAAAGAGGAGAGGAAAGATAGGTAAGGAAGGAAGAAGCAGTGTAGTGAGGGGAGGGGAGGATGATTGTTTTGTGAAGGGAACATGCAAGGTAATAAACCATTATGCTATTTTCTATTAGGATGCCTGGGACAAAAACATATTACAATAAAATTATGATCTCTGAAAATCACTTTCTGCTTTAGGTTGATTTCTAGTACCTAAAGTAGCCCCAGTAGTATTAATTGTCCAAGACCTGGATAGGGGCTTCAAGCCAGTCCAAAGGCTGGTCCGGTATGTTTGCGGACCAAAGTGTGCAAATTTTACAAAATTTTGTGGGACATACCAGTAAAGTTGTTCCAATACTGGTAGTGTTTGTTCCACCAGGCTTATCCAATTGCTGGGTGTGGGGGAGCTCTTGTCTTTCCATTTTATGACTTTATCTCTTTTTGCATGGAACAGAAGAAAAGTGAGCAATGTCTTTTCGGTTCTTGAGGAAGTCCTATCCTGTAGGTAGTTCAACAGAAGGACCCTGGGATGGAATTTCACTGGCATTGACATAAGTTAGCAATTTCTGTCCAGAAGTGTTGAATAAGGGCACAATCCCAAACTATATTGTAAAAGTCTGCGTTGGGGTTTTTGCACCCATTGCACTTTATATAGAGTATGGGGCGTACAGTAGGCAAGATGTGGATACTTGTATTGAATAAGTCGGTCCCTGGATCTTATTAGGGGGTGAGAGATTTTGCCAGTATATATTCCCATTATTTCATTGTAAGATCCGGGATGTTAACAACCCTTTTCTGCAGCATTTCCTGTTTTGTGGTTTGGTGGCTGGTGTGTAGTAAAGTATATATTGAGGATAATGGTTTTTTAAGGTGTTCCTTATGCAATAATTCCTTTAGCTGGGACGTCTCAATCCTGGGAGTTTTGGGCTAAAATTGTTGAGTGAGGGCATGTTGCAGCTGCAGGTAGCAGAAGAGCATTCTATTTGGTATGTCAAACGTATCCTTAAGTTGCTGAAAGCAAGAAAGGACATTGTCCTAGTATACATCACCTATACACCCATTATATTGTGCCCAGAGGTGTGGATCTGGGTCTGCGAGAATCCTCGACAGATTCGTATTATACCATAACAGAGTATGGGGTGATAGAGCCTGTGTGCCATTTCCAACCCTCTTGGAAATTAACTGCCATGCTTTAACCACATTTTTCACCATGGGGGTGAGGTTGGTGGGGAATTAGGCCTTCCTATAAATCATATTGCGTAAACCTTCAAGTGACCCCCATTATTTGAGCTTCTAGAAGTGACACTGGATCCTCCAGCGTTGGGGCTTGCCACCACCTCAAAGGTGTTTAGTTGTTTTTTAAGTAATTTAAAAAATTTCACTGGAAGCCATATTGGTGATTGTCTAAAAAGATATAGGGGCCAATTCACTAAGATGCGCAAATTCGCTTGCGTTGGCTTCACTAGCGTTCGCCGCACTTCGCCAGGCAAATTTTCGCCAGGCAAATTTTCGCCAGTGCTACGCAAATTCACTAAAGTGCGAATTTACGCTTGGGTCGGCGAACGGTAGCGTAGTTGCTCTAGTGTTACTTCGCTAGGCAGAGCGCTGTTACACTAGCGAAGCCTAATTTGCATACGGCGGGAACTTTAAGTTATAATAGAAGTATATGTTACAGCCACTATATTCCGCTACACAAGCCCAGGAAACCTTTAATAAATTATATAAAGTTGTCCTATTGCCCTACAGTGCCCCCTGTATAGTTGAGTTGCCATATGTTAGGAAATGTAGGGGGGAAGAAGGGTAACCCCCCCCAAAAAAAATTATCGACCTTTTTCAGACTATCACCCTCCTATGCTAAAATACACTGGCGTTTTTTTGGGAATTTTACTTTTTTTTTTTTCAACCTCCTATCTATTGTAACCAAAACTCTCTGTGCAAGGCTGCAATGCTGTTTGAACCTGCAGACTTTAAAGGAATTGTTCAGTATAAAAGTAAAAACTGGGTAAACAGGCTGTGCAAAATAAAACATGTTTTCAATATAGTTAGTTAGGCAAAAATGTAATGTATAAATGCTGGAGTGACTGTAAGTCTAACCTAGATTTTCAGCTCTCTTTTGTTTACACTGACTGGTTACCCTGGTTACCAGGCAGTAACCAATCAATGACTTGAGGGAGGGCCACATGGGACATAACTGTTGCTTTTGAATCTGAGCTGAATGCTGAGGATCAATGGCAAACTCACTGAACAGTTATGTCCCATGTGGCCCCCCCTCAAGTCGCTGACTTACTCAGATTTAGAGAGCTGAAAAGCAGGATGTTGTGTTGTATTATGTTATGTTAAACATCAACTCACTCCAGCTTTTATATATAAAATTTTTGGCTAACTAACTATATTAGAAACATTTTTTATTTTGCACAGCCTATCTATTTACCCGGTTTTTATTTTTACCCTGAACTGTTCCTTTAAGACAGCCCTACTGCTGAAATCCTGAGCTTGGCTGGGTACAACATGGCGTGCTGTGGGCCTGACTCCTTGAGGCACCTTTAAACAGCTGTAAACTGTTGTCACTGCTTGCGTAGCTCATTGGAGAAGTCAGGGTATAAAGAGATGATTGCATTCTCGAACTTTTTTTTCAACCTCCTATCTATTGTATTGAACGTCGCCTGGTCTGACCAGGTGAAGTAACGTCTAGCGTAAGTGCTAATGTTGAGGAAAATGTTCATCTTAGTGAATTTGCGAATTTTTGATCCCTCGTCAGTGCGCAACTTCGCCTGGCGTAAGGGTGCGAAGTTGCGCAAGTTGCTTGGTCCCTCTAGTTAGTGTTATTGGACTGGAAAGCTCAAGATTTTACAATTTTTGGCTCTGGGGTTATTATATATTGCTTGCAACCATGTCAAAAAGTTCCTGCGAAAACCAAACATTTTCAAAATTTACCATGAATAGATCCACTCAATTGAGTCGATTGCCTTCTCATTAAGAGAGGCAATGACTCTGTTGCCTGGGTTATCGTGAGCCACTATCATATTTGTGTACAGCCTTCTAATGTTAAATTCGACCGCATTGTGAGGCATAAATCCCACTTGATCTGGAACGACTAGGGATTTTATTACAGAGTTTGGATGTCTTGCTAATACCTTTGCTAGAATTTTAGAGTCAGAGTTAATAAGCAATATGGGACGATAGGAAGATTTAGACAGGTTTTCGAATTATAATTATCGTGGCTTCTGCAAATGAGGGCAGGAGTGATCCTGAAATTAGTGATTGTAAGATATGGAGCTAGGATAGCAGCGTATGTCGTATACCTGGTATTTGGTAATACATCAGGGCCTGGGGTTTTGCCAGATGGGAGTGCCACTCTGGCATCCAGGACTTCCTGTTCCTGTATTGGGAGATCTAGGAATTCTCTGTATTCCTGGGGAAGATTGGGGAAGTCTAGTTGCTGGAGGTAGTTTTTAACATCTGAAGAGATTTTTTTTTAATTCTAGATTTGTATAAGGCCTGGTCGTAATCTGCCAAACTTGTTAATGTTTTGTTGGAGTGTATATATAGCAATCCTAGCTTTGTCCTCTCTAGCCAATAGGGCCAACATTTTACCGTTTTTGTCTACCTTTTCATAGAGAGCAAACTTGCAGTGTAGATGTTTTTTATGTGCACTTTTCCATTAGGCCTGAGCATATAGCCTCTGCACCACAACATGCTGTCCTTGTTCTGTTTAGTAGGGTTTTGAAAATATCTCGCCTCCACCTCCCGCAACTCATCCCTGGCCTCAGTCAGAGTGCGGCCAGATTGCCTTCTTATAAAAGCTTTATTTGAGATGTAGTCCCCTCTAATAAAAGCTTTCATTGGATCATAAACCATGGACAAGGAGGTTATATTTACATTCTCTTGAAAATAATTAGTAAATTAGTGAATTTTGTATAGTTTTTTGCAAACATGGATGGGTAATCCAGTGCGGACTAAGCCTCCACATTTTGTGTTTAGGATTTGGATGCAATATCCAATAGATCAGTAGATGAGTGTGATCTGAGATCCCCATTGGGAGGAACTCTGCTTTGGTAATTTTGAAAGACATTTCAGGAGAGATGAAGACGTGATCGATTCTTGACATAGCTCCTCTAGAGTAGCATGAAAACATTGTTTTAGGGGGGTTTCATTTTCGCCATGCATCTAGAAACCCTGAGAATTTTGTCCATCCTTTTAAGCCACCTGGGTCAGCCCTTCCTAAGCTGTATAGGGATAGACGGTCTTTTTCCCCATTCAGTACTGCATTAAAATCCCCCAATATCAGTCGGACCAGTGGAGCAGGTCCACAATGTATTGAAGCAGAACATACTATCATCATAATATCATTATAATATATGATATGCCAGCTAAGGAGGCTTGAATTAGGGTAAATCTGTTGGAAAGGAAGTGAATTGTTTATTAGTATTGAGGTCGCTCTAGAATAGTTGGAATGTACCGCATGATATGCTTGTGCAATCCAGGGTTTTTTAAGCAAGTTAGGATTCGTGGCTTTACACATGTGGGTCTCCTGAAGACAGATAATATGAGGGTTATGTTTATGTAGGAAGCTAAATACCAGGGAGCTTAACCCCCTAACATTCCAAGATATAGCAGTTATCTCCGTCATTGTGATTTTGTAAACCAATATATCATCTTCCCCCAAAAGAGAGATGAAGATCATGAGAGAGGTAGTAGGAAGAAATGAAAGTGGGAAAGGGAATAGTGAGAAGGGACAGCAGAGACATGCTATTGCCAACATTGCCCACCCTACTTCCCCTGTTAGTGGAGAAGTTTTGTACCTAGTTTTGTAACATATTGCAGTCGAGGTGGGTGTACTTAAAGCATACAACACGTTTTGATAAACCAACAAATCAACTGTGAATTTTATCAGAGTATAACAATGCTAATAAGATTTAAACTGTTAAGTTGTTCTTATGCACTATGGATTTAGCAGAGCTTTGGATCCTTTATAGCTCCGTGGTCACACTTAAGCCAGGTGTTTTTAGAGTGACAAATCATGAGGGTTTTTCCATAAGTCTTGTGCAGTAAATTAAACAAATATGTAACCAAACCAAAACTCTCTGTGCAAGGCTGCAATGCTGTTTGAACCTGCAGACTTTAAGACAGCCCTACTGCTGAAATCCTGAGCTTGGCTGGGTACAAAATGGTGTGCTGTGGGCCTGATTCCTTGAGGCACCTTTAAACAGCTGTAAACTGTTGTCACTGCTTGCGTAGGTCATTGGAGAAGTAGTGTCTGAGCCTTCAGTTCTTTCTGCAAACCCCACTATCCTGATGTTATTCCTCCGGAGTCGATTCTCCAAATCATAAGATTTGGCCTCTGCAGTGTCAAGCCTATGACGCAGTTGCTCTATGGGATCTGGCATGAGGTTGCATAGATCCTCTGGTTTGCGTATCCTCCTCTCTGTTTACCTCACTTTTTGTAAGTCTTGCCTAAGTATCATAAAGTCCACCCTCGGTTCCTTGAGCTCTGTGGTGTGCTTCCTCAATTTTTGTAAGACTTGCCGAAGTATCATAAAGTCCACCCTCAGCTCTTCAACCTTTGCCATTGTGGCCATATGGCAGGTCTGTATAGTAGTTTTTAGGACTGTTACCACCACCACCAGGGTAAGGTCATCAGGTTGAGGTTGTTTTGCTGTGCTTTGGGGGTCCTCTGCTTGCAGCAAAGTGAGGCTTGAGGGTGATGCTGCCTCCATCGCTGTGTCATCAGCAGTCCAATGTCCCCTTGAAGCACCATCTAGTGTCTGAGAGGAGATAGCGTGTTGTTCCCTTAAGGCATCTGTGCTGAGTATTTCTGCCATCTTGGCAGGCCTTTCCGCGTTGCGGAGATGTGCTCGAATATCTGAGGCTTCAGAGACTGCTTCTTTTTGCCCATCTGCTAGTTTCCTTTAGGTTAGTTAACTTGTGTTGGCAGGTTGTATGCCACAGAGTTCAGGATATCTTTTTAACTATATTTAAACATGTCATTAATAGCAACAATTACACACAGATATTTTCATAGCTCTGAATACCCAGGAACACAAAAATTCCGTATTCTGTGAATGAAGAAATACAGGTTAGTGATGATATTTGTAGGTATGTCATTCTCTGGGAATCCCTAATGTATTTTTTACACTTTATTTACATTTCTAGGGCTTTAAGGGATAGGGATATTGTACTCCACCTTTAACAAACAAGTGAACACCTTCTAAATGTTTTTCAATACTTTATTAAAGAAAAAGGAAATATAATATTATGTCAGCCAAATGTTTGGCAGTCCCCCAAAATTTCTTACCTGATACGCCTGGTCTGTTCTCCTGTTAAAAGAAAACTTCATCTGGCTGAGGTACTTCTGATTGAACATGCCAGATTGATCTTATTCCACTTCTTTGTCCTTCAATGGCCCCTGGTTGATGCATGTACAGTAAAGTAAAAAAAGATGGCTTTTTGCTAAAAAAATTAATCACTCTGTGATGCTCACTTAATCGGGCCAGCACAGTTTTCATCTTACAAGGGCATAGATCCAATATATCAGGTAAGTAAATTTAAATCACAGATGTGAATAACATTTGGCACATCCAGTGATTCAATCTTTTCTTCTTTTATTATAGCACTGTAGAAAGTTTAACTTGTCTGTGTGTCTGTTTAGTACACGTGATGCAGTCCTTGAAAACATACAAAATATTATTCAGCAGGAAAATTTAATATACAGGTCTCCAGCATCCTGATCTAAACACACTACATGCCTACAAGCAACTTAACTCATTTTTAGCCAAAAATATACTGTATACAGTAAGTATACTGCATCTAATATTACATCTTCCCCCCCAATGCTGTTGTGAATGGAATCAAATCTCACCAAAAGTGTTCTAAAATCTAGTGGAAAACCTTCCCTTAAATGTAAAGATTGTTATATCCACCCATATCATATTGACAGCTTTGGTTCTGGAACAAGATATTGGACAGGCAGGTGCTCAGATACTTGTGGCCACATAGTGTATCATAGAAATCTAATGGAAATGTTGTTTTCAAACCGTTACATGATGAAGGAAAAGTGATGTTCAGGTTGAGAAAAACTGAACAAACACCCGATCCTAACCCGGATCCGCATACAACGGGAGGGGTAGGCAGGAACGCTTCTATAAAAACGGAAGCGCAAGGTCATGGGCAGGGAGAGTGGGCAGAAGAACTCAAACTGAACCCACCGGTGACCTACAAGAGGTGGGCAGCAGTTGGTCGAAACCCATCCAACCAGGGTATCTGGCCGGCCCGCACATCAATAGTGGGGAATTGTCAGATCTCAGAGCAGAGGCACAGAGCATTCTGACTGTTTTATGATGGATTTCTTATTTTTCATACTGGTTGTATTTGCAAGGCTAAATATGCTGGTGCTTTATAAATTATATGAATAACCGCAAGCACTGGGAAAAATGCACAGGATTTGAGCATCCATTCCCTTGATTACATTAGCTATATCCCTGTGGAACAAATTAATAGCACTTATGTCTTTTCCATGTTTGTAGTTCACTTACTCTTATTAACACTATTTGAGTCTACAATGTATCAGCTGATATAAGTACAAATACACTGCTCTCTAATAGTCCAATAATGGGGTCATTCTTAACAGCTAGTTATGTTCAATTGAAATGAATTTTTTCCCCATTTCATGCTTTTGGGTTATGAAATGTTATCAGTTCTTTGCTCATAGATATCCCTGGGGCTTATCCCAGGTTTCTTAGAAATTGACCTTTAAGCTTTTAGAGTGTTTTAATGAAGAGTTTAAGCACTAGGGAAAGGGATTTATATGAATGATCTATTTTTCAAAAGTGCAACTGTATTGTAGTGCTGATAAATTATTGAATATTATTATTTCTACAGGTATGGAATCCACTATCCACAAACAGTTACCCAGGAAGTTCAGAATTATGGAATGGCAATCTCCCATAAATCCATTTTAATTAAAATTTAAATACTTTAATTTGAAATAACAAAACAGTATCTTTTATTTGATCCCATAAGAATACTATTTGGTTTTTTAATGTTTAAATTATTTCTAAGTAGACTTAAAGTATGGTAATCCAAATTATAAATGACTCCTTATATAGAAAAACCCCAGGTCCTGATTATTTTGGATAATAGGTCCCATACCTGTACATTAAAAGAGGGCATGGTGGCCAGGATCTGATTTGGTGGCTAGGGACCATTGGGACTGCAACATCATCAACCGATATCTGCACTCCATCTACACCCTTGCTACATCACACACGTTTTTACCACAACTTGCTGCAAGAGGAAGCTTAATTGTGCAATGGGGAGCACAACTGGTTCCTGGCCCCTCCCCCCAGAGTAGTCTGACCCTGACAGTGGCTGTTGCCTCTTGTTCCATTTACTGCCATCCTAGCTGAAGACATATGGACCTTTTAAACTTTGTTTTTGCTTTTATTTTGACGTTTACTTGTGTCTTTCAGATTGTCTTTTGGTCCCACACAGCTAAGTACAGAAACTGTAAATCTTTTCTGTATGTTGGGGAACAGCAAACCTATTATCAATCATTCAGGCACTGCTGAACCTCTAGCAGAATTCTCATCTACACCCCAACTTAGAAAATGCCCAAATCATTGTGCTGTGATCCCTAACATAGCATCCGCCTACTCACCAGTGTTGATGTCAGTGAGGGCATATGTCAGGTTGAGGCTTCCCAAAATATAAAAATCAAGATAGAGTAAGTCTCTAAGAGACAGCTAACTTAGAAGTGGTAATTAATCTTGATGAAAGCTCAATGACTAAAAAAACCTCAACTGCACTTCTGTGTTTTTCCTATTGAAATCAGTATGAGCAGTAGAAGGTAATCAGAGGAGTTTCACCACTAGAAACTGCTACACTGAATTAGCCGATGTTCTATATAATTTAAGATAAAAAAACAAGATCAAATTTGTTTTTCATTATTTAATAAAAACATACTTTTGGATAAAAGTTATATATATTTTGCTCAGATTGAAAAAGAAGTATGTATTAATTGATAGAACTAGGATAGTTTATTTCTTTGTGCATGTACTTCATATTTCTAACCTCTCAGAGCTTGAACCACTGTGCCATGGCCAGATTTTTGAGTACTAACAACATCAACAGGACTTTTGTGCATCATAACAATACATAGGTAGTTTAGGAAAGTGTGGAGAAGCGGTGCAAGAACAAGCCCCATATTGCTCATTCAGAAAGAATATCATCCCTTGGTCTAGCTGCAGACTTCACCTTGTGCCAAAAAAACAGAAATCCACATCATAGGAGAGAGCCAGGACAAGCCAGTGGGCAGATATAATCTTCAATGTGGGGAAGAGGGCCCAGTCTAGAGGTAAGTGAATGTAAGTGGCATGTTCCTAGTGTCCTTTTTGCCTTTGCACCCTAGGCGCCACTAGCTTCAGCCCCAACATAGGTTAGCCCTGTCCTTACTGCCTGCCATAGAGGTCAGAAATAAACCCCTACGATTTCCTATTTGTGGAATATCTCTAAGAGCATACAGTTTCTATCATCTCATATTTTCTCACTAAATTACAGTCTTAATAGTAAATAAGTATAATGCTGTTATTAAGCCATATACCACTTGGTGGCAGCCATATTCCATTGTTACATTTTTCTGTATCTTAGACTGAAGTACTGAAGTTCTAGTTGCTTATAATTATTAAACAGTACCAAATGAATACAATGTATGTCCTTCTACCCTAATAGAGGCTAACCAAGTTAACTCAGTTACCAACATTACGTTATTTGATACAAAATATAATCTTATTAACCCTAAACCTAAATTTTAAAATAATACCAATATGCTTTGTAAGCTACAAAATATGTTGGTGCTATATAAAAACATGTTAATAATAATATTTGCTGGAGTGAAATATTTTGCCCCCTAATAAAATGTAAAGATATTTCAGAGCTTAATTTACTGGATGAAGTGGTCTTATTTATTCATTTTGGTCAATCTTTGGCCCAGTGTTATGTACAGTATGTTAGGAGGCAAAGACTTAAGTGCCATCAATTAAGTGTTCAAAAGTGTCCAGGCTACTGTGTGACATCATTTGAGATTTTATGCCCAAGTGAACCATTTGCATGGGATCTGTAGGCATTCCACACTTAAACGGTACCATCTAATACAGGGCTGTCTAACTTTTGTGGTACTTTGAGGGCTGGAATTTTTCTGGCCTCCAAGGTGGAGAACTGATAAAGGAAGCCAGTGTTGACTACATACCCTTTTTAAAACCACATCCACTTTATACCACACCCAAGATAACAATAAAAATGTTGGTGCTCATTGCAGAACTCATATGTGAAAAAAGTTTGTCATATAAAGACATTCCCTTTATGTCTACTTCTACACTGTAGATAGACTATGGCACACACAGGCAGGGTAGGGCAGGCAGAGTATGGCAAACACAGGCAGGGTAGGGCAGGCAGAGTATGGCAGGCAGCATAGGGTGGGCATGGGTATAGCAGAGAACAGAGTAACCTATGAGGGCCACTATAAGATGAACAGTAGACACGGTACTATGTGTAGTGAAAATGCCAGTTCGGCTCCTAAGTCTGTCTGAGGTGTGAACAGGTGATAAATGTGGGCACTGATAGTCTGAGGTCTGAATATTACAAATGCAAACAATGTAGGTATTTACAGGTGTTAACAATACAAGGTGTGAGAAATATATAGTATTACGTTTAAACAATGCATGGCTTTAAACAGAGGTGTGGAGATGTTTGAAAGAGTGGAGATGTTTGTGTGTGTTGTGTGTGTGTGTGTGTGTGTGTGTGTGTGTGTGTGTATGTATGCTGGGTTTTTAATTTGGAGGGGTTGAACTTGATGGACTCGGTCTTTTTTCAACCCAATTTAACTATGTAACTATGTAACTATGTAACAATGCAAGGGCCAGTTAATCTTGGTTCTGATACATTTTGAAGCAATCAGACTTTATTAGCAATCAAAGCAGTCAGACTTCAATGGAGGGGAACACAAAAAGGCCTGGGGTATGCCAGTTGGACAGCACTGATCTAATAAATTACCAGACACAATAACTTAGTTCGGGAAAAGGCCACCATTGATTATTAAACATATATTTATATAGACTATAAATGTACAAACCATAGTAACTCTGCATATGGCCAGTCTTGCATCAGTTGGACAAATGATTAATACGTATGCAAGCCCCTATTGTACTGTTAACCTCAGCAGGCTACCTTGATTTTCAAAGCCCTTGCCTAAGGCTGATGGCACAGGAGGAGTTCAGTCACCCTTGATAAGTCTCCTCTTCTGAGGATGACTAATCTCCTCCAAATGCTTTCCCACCAGCGATAATATAAATCATTGGTGGGAAAGCATTTGGAGGAGATTAGTCATCCTCAGAAGAGGAGACTTACCAAGGGTGACTGAACTCCTGAAATAGATAACGTAAATAAAGAGTTCTTTGTATCAAAACCTTCACTCTTTTATTGTCCATCTGTGGCTTGCAGACTAACTGATGTATTAATATAGCTACTGTAGGGACCCATAGGATTAATAGCCTTTGTTAGTGATGTGTGGGCTGGCCCGATACCCATGGGTTGGGCGGGTTCCGTCCAAATTCGCACTTCATCTTCACGGGTGGTGGGCTGTTACAGGTTGAGCTCCTTCAAATGCACGACAGCTCAGCATGCCCCTTTTGTGACATCATCAGCAGGGTGGGTTGGCACAGGTCTATAAAAGGAAGTCAAATGCGGGCAGGTGCTGGGTGAGGGACAGCAGGTTAGAGTCTGGTGTCGGGAAAAACACGACCCGCACATCAGTAGCCCTTGTGGCTTTAATTCCCTACAGTGTTTCTGTTCCTCATTTCCCTAGTTGCTGGGTGGTTGGCCATGTATGTAGTTCACTCATTTCCATATTTGTATAATAGCTCCATAGGTTTACAACCACTTTCTGGCATACATTAAAATAGTTTTTGACGAGGGTTAATCTTTCCTCTTTGGCCTGCTTCTGTTGAACCAGGTGGATGATCCATTAAGGCTTGGATCAGCAAGGCCCAGTAAATGTTCCATTAAGCCTGGAATCGGTAAAGGTTCTGTCCTAGAGTGCCCCTGCCACTAAAGAAGTCAGAGAGCATGGACCCCATGAATGAGGTCTAGCTAGTAGACAGGATAGAAGCTGTTGTAGAACTCTCTAGGTGAGTGAGACAGTTTTAGCTAGTAAGAGTAGCCTTGTGCTCCTCCAAGGAGGATAGAAGGGAGTTAGTTTACCATAAGCTCTGCTTGCCTAAGTGAAGGGACTACAGTACTGACAAAGGAATCAGGCTGTATTGTATACCTGTTATTTATTATTTAAAAATCTCAATTTAATCGGATCAGGGACAAACCCTAAAAAATCTAGCCAAAAGCCTGAATTTTAAAAATTTTGCCCAAAAATGTCCGGAATAGTTGGCTAATTCCAGCACAGCTCACAAAAACTTCCAGATATGATAGGGACCTCACCCATTGCCTCATATACAACCTTATGTCTGAGATGCCAGATTTTCGGATTCAGACTTTTTCCATCCTTGAGGTATAATAAATTCAAGTTTTTTCCCACTAATAATTTGGATTTAATAGTAATAGTTTTTTCTAGTTTTTGGCATTTGGACTTTAATAAATAATCCCCTAAATTACACTATACCAGTAGAAACCAATCAGATCTTTAATTTCATATTCTAATTTGTAGCTGAAATCACCCCCCTTGTTCTTATTATGAACAACCTTGGAGGTTTTGCCTCCAATCATCAAACATTCAAATCAGGCAACATGGTAGGGAAGCCCCTTATAGCATTATGGCTGCACTAAAGAGTATAGAATTCAATATAATATAATTCAATATAATCAGCTGACAATGAGATGTAGGAATTACTGGATCTAGGTTGCTGAAACTGAAAAATTGCTCTCTTGTGTGCAAATAAATATTGCTATATAATATTGCTAAATAATAGCACACAGGTCTAGTTTGGATGCTTTAAACAGTAGCCTAAAAATATAGCAACCTACCTTCCCCATAGGCTTGAATGGAAATCACCAGTGCGTGTGTCCTCACTTGTCAGATGGTAGCCTGAAAAATATATAATGCATCTTCCATTCAAGTGTAAGTTTGCTGTTTTCATTGCTTTACCACTAAACAATGCAAAGATTTAAGTCCCTAGAGTAAGCAGCCCCCATATGCCATTATCTTTTATTCTCTGTATTCCAGCAGGAGGAGGTAGTATGCTTTTATTATACAATGCTTTACTAAAATTTGGTTACTCAAACAGTGTTTACATCCCTGCTCAGCCCACCTTGAAAGGCCCGTAAAATTGTTTGCTCTGTTTGAAGGGCAGTTATGGGTAGAGTGCTCATTTGCTTTTATAAATTCTTAGGAAGCCCATTATGGTCATTCTGAAAATGTAACCATTAATAAATATGCAGCTTTGCTTACTTGATAATGATTTAGTATTAGAGAGTAAAAAGAAAACTTATAAACACTGTGGGACAAGCAATGCCATAATTAAAAAAATTTCTGAAGAATGGATTTCTGGATACTTGATTCTGTACAAGTCTTAGTAATTTCTAAAGGTGGCCATACACAGAGAGATCCGTTAGTTTGTAGCCAAATGGGTGGATCTCTCCCCGATATCGGGTGATCCGATCGTGGGCCCTAGGGCCCAATGATCGGATCACAACGGAGGAGGTATGTCTGGTCAGATCTCAGGGCCGCATCAAAGAACAGATGCAGCTGCGATCCCACTGCATTTTAGTCCTGTCCAATCGACATCTGGCTGACCTTCAGCCAGATATCAATCGGGTATGTCCGTCGGAGGGCCCCACACAGGTGCTGATAAGCTGGCGATAAGCTTTTATCGGCCCGTGTATGGCCACCTTAACAAAATCTAAACTGAATTGCCAGCAAACCACAAATGCACTAAAATGATAATTAATTATTAAATAAGGTTTTAAATATTTAACATGGAGATCCCATATCACAAGTAAAGAAAAATGTAGCAGCTAACAAGCATAATTTTTTCACTTGCCTGAAACGTGCCTTAAGTGGCAGTTTCAGTTATTTCCATCCTGTGTTGTGCAAGCGCATCAGCTACTTATGCTTATCTGTTTGACTAATGAGCCTTCATAATCACATTATAAAATACAGGAAAACAGAAAAACAACATGCTTTTTATCTTAAACTTTTAACTGCCAGAAGTATGGGTAGTTTAATCATGTATAAGAAAATAATAAAAAAACATACTGTATAATGAGTAATTCTTAACCCTACAGCTGCAGCAGGTGAATACTCTCAAATTGTAATTGTCAATTACATGAACGCTGTATAATCATATGAGTTATAATCAGCCAAATATAGATTTACTCCAAAATTTGAAAGCAGGGGGATATATGTTGCTTCTCCTCAAATAAGCCATGGCTAGTGGGACCTACTCCGGTAATAGAAGCACATTATCACTATGAAAAAAGGTTGTCCTAAAGCCAGTATTCAGTAAAAAAAATATTACAAAAATTTATTACATCAATTTAATAAAAATCCTATATAGGCATGTGACCCCAATGATCCACCTAATGAGTTTCGCACCTTCCGGTGCTTAATCATAGGCAAATCTGTCTATAATTGCTCAATCCAGCCTTTTAAAGCCAGGATGATCCAACCCTTTACACATCTAAAACCAATCAATGGAATTAATTCTTAGTAATTATACATAAAGAGGGTACTCAAGTTATGCCCCATAACAAGCACATACCAATAAAAGATAGTTAACCTGTGGGTTGCCAATTATTCACATATCAAAACAAGAACAATGCAATTGTACAGATCCATATACTCTCTTTTTCTTTTTTCTACATTTTCATTGCCAAACTTTTTTTGAAATATGTAAATCAATGATGTGTGAACACTGTTACATTTCAAGATAACAAATAATAACCTATTGAATAAATACAGTAAATCAATTTTGGGTGTAACATGTGACATCAAATACAAAGTTTAGTCCTAGGGGGGGACTTGTTTGTAGATGAAATATCCAGAAGATTCATGATATCACCACCCCTCTCTCCTTATCTTACTTTTTTTATACCCTGGACTGAACAGAAGCCATTGTACCGACCACTACATTCTGAAAAGTGCCTTGTAACATTACTCCTCTCAGTTGCCTGCTGGTTTTTAATCTTACTAAGGTGTTCCCTTATCCTCTACTTGAGTTTTCTGCTCGTGCAGCCCACATATTGTTTATCACATTTTAAACATGTGATCAAATAGATCACAAAAGTGGTGTTGCAGTTTATGTAGTTTTTTTCATAACTTCTATTTGCTACTGTAGATTTAAACCTTTTAGACACATCCATATGGCTACATGTTATACACCTGCGGCTGCCACATTCAAAGTTTCCTGCCACCATCTCTTTTGAGGATGTCCCTCAGTGTGTGGGCCCTTTTAGGTATTATATTAATGCCAGGGCCCAACACACTGAAGAAGTCCTCATCACCATACAGTATAGGCAAGAACTTCTTTACCAACTTGGAGATCTCAAAAAACATACACTGTATTACTATACCTACTTGTGAAGGCAACTCTCATGGACCAATCCTGATCCTCCCTTTTAATACTAACATTATGTTAGTATATATATATATATACTTTTATATATTTTTTTTAGTCTTCGCCTTTAAGACTGTCTTCATCACTACTTTTCTTCCATAGCCTTGTTCAAGAAATCTGGTTTTCAAATCCAATCTCTGTGGAGCAGTTCCTGCGCAACCTCAGGAACTGCCCCACAGGGGTCCCATCAATCAGCCTCTTCGTATAGCAAGAGGATGCATGCAGCAATGTATTGACGCTACAAGGTTTGTGGTTTATGTATGTATATTTTTTGTACGTATATTTTTATTTATATAGCGCTCCTTGAGGGCAAAGCACTGTACAGCAACAATAATTTAGTAGTAACAGACAAGGGATCACTGCATTAATAAGTAACAATAAGTGCATTATTATAAATACAGTTTGCATAAATATAAAATATAATTACACAGTGTTGGAGACAAGATGATGGAGGACCCTACCCCTTGGGGCTTACAGTCTATAAATAATGCCTCCCAGCACCCGAAGTTCGATGTCAAGAAATTCTATCTTTTCCCTATCAAATTTTCTGGTAAATCTAAGGTTCAAATGGTTATGATACTCTCTATGAAATCTGAATTCCTCCTGTGTCCCCTTCCAAATACATAGCAAGTCATCAATATAGCAATGTCACGGTCGGCACCCAATACCAGAACAAACGCCAAGCACCCTGGTCTCGGCTCGTGCTTCACCAGTAGTGTGACCGCCTTTGGCTTCAGTAGGAGCCTTCAGCTACTCAGATGCCACCTGGACTTAAACGAGAGGTGCAGAGCAGGAGTTCTAGTTGGCAATGGGGCACGACTGTAGAAAGAGTCTATTGAGGCCGAAGGTCACGGTACAGGCAAGAGTTAGGCAGATACGTGGTTAAACAGGCTGGATCGAGGCAGGCAGACAGCAAGGAACGTCAGGCAGGCAGACAGCAAGGAACGTCAGGCATGCGAGGGTCAAAACCGGGTAATCAATCAGATAGGGATGAGGCAAAATCGGTGGTAAGATAACAGGATCGAGTCAGGATACAGAAAGCAGCGTCGTCAAGAGTCAGGCAGGGTCAAACACAGCAAAAAGGAACAAACAAAAGCTTTTCAGCACAGGTACAAGGCACCAGGAATAAACCTATCACGGGCAATGAGTTTTATAAAAATGCCCCTTTAAATATTTGAATGTTGGCGCCATTGCGCGCTGAAGTCATGACGCGAGCGCGCATGGGCCTTTAAGATGCGGAAGTGCGCGCAAGACTGGCGGCAAGGAGAGCAGAGCAGAGCGGCGGGCGTCCCCACCGCACCACTAGACCACCAGGGTAAGGTTTTCTTACAAGCGCAAATAGAGAGCTAGATAGCTATCCACTTCTATGTTCAAATGGGTCTCCTCCCACCACCCCATGTAGACATTGGCAAATTTTGCCCCCATTGCCATCCACAAAAGGATTCACATAATGTATTATTTGTGTCATTAATATTTTCTGTAATAAGAACTTTCAGTTAATCTCCTTCCCAGAGCCAATCCATAATGTGGATATATTGAGCTTAAACCAAAATACATGTGCAAAATAAGCAAATTTAGATGCATAACCATTCCCATTTTACCTTCAGTTCCCATACACACCTCTTTGTCTAATCTAAAAGGACCAGGATTAAAACTGCAACCTTAAATTACTATACAGGACCAATGTTGTTGGGATACCCTTTTGAAATAAAAAATAACAAAATGGTATGAAGGTGATACCTTTATTGGCTAACTAATATAATCATAGCAAGCTTTCAGAACATTTTAGTTCCTTTTTCAAGCTGATTACAATGAAGCTGTGGTGTTCTCTGGTATATATACAACATTCAGCTCATATATCAAATGACCAACAAAAAGGAATATCAAACTGTGTGTGAGGTGTCAGTCATTTACGAGGGGGTCTGCAAGAGATAAGGTACAAGATGTGTCAACTAGATTGTAAATCAGGGCTGAATTATTGGAGTGTAGAATCAAAGGAATTCCAGAAAAGAATGACAAACAGTTACACATTAGCGTTTGTAGTAACATCCGTTTCATACATTTGTTGTGCATTGTGGATGGAGTGATACCAAAATAAAATTCAGATTTAACATATAAACTGCTAAATATGCTACCCATTTGGGCACATTAGTTCAACACTATTTCTGAAGGTGGCTAGTAAATAGATGTTTCTACCTTGCCCCAATTCATACCTCTGTATAGTTAGGGCTCATGTATTAGTATCAGTGGTCTTCTCATTTCCCTTAGGCATGGTGCGTTCCTATATACCTTAAAACTCCAGCATTTTTCTGTGGGTCGACTCTGACATTAAGACAGTGTGACAGAGTATAACACTTTTGTGACCTGGGTGCAATATACACCTATATCTCTGGACCATATTGTTTAGATCTTTCCCAACTTCTAGATTATGTCCCAATTATTCCAGACTTTATTGAAGAGGTCCATAGTGTCGTTTCTGAGTGCTGTCAGATGTTCCATTCTCCTCATAAAGCGTACCTTCTCCAAAAAGTCTGATTCGGATGGGTGTAGGGCATTTTTCCATTTTGCAGCTATAACACACCTGGCCGCAGTGAGTATTGAGTTTGCTAGTTTTTGGGTTGAGTTATTCAGCTTGGGATTTTTCTTCCCCAATATGAATATTAGAGGGTCTGGTTGTGGTTCAAACCGCGCAATATGTAACCATTGTCTCACTGTCTCCCAAAATGCTTGGATTGCTGGATATGTCCAGAATATATGTGATAGTGTTCCCTCCTGGTCACATTTCCTCCAACATTGAGGTGAGGTTGTCTGCGGGAACCACTTATATAATAGAGAGGGAGTATGGTACCAGCCCATTAGTATTTTATAGATGTTTTCTTTAAGAGTAACACACATGGGGTTTTTTGTAGCATTTCCCCAGATGTTGTACAGGTGACCATGTCTATGGGTTGGCTCAGTGCCTCCCCCCATTTCTACATATAGGTATGGTGAGTGGTGTTCAGATCCCTATCATTAAGAAGACAGTACCATTGAGATATCAACCTCCTCTGGGAGAACCCAACCTTACAGATTCACACTACTGGGTTTCCATGTTAGAGGGTGAAATAATCTGCCCAAATGAAAAAGATTCCCTTCCATGGCTAGCACAATAAAGTCTGCTGAGGAACCACGGGGGAAGTCTGGGTTTTTGACCAGAGGAGTTAGATATGTAGGGGAGCCATTGACTTTCCACTTCCTCATAGTTTCTGCCATAAGGATATTGTGTGGGCGGTAGAACTTAACATTATTTCTCTCCGATCTAACGAGCGTGATCTGTTTGTCCACAACCAGGAAGCCAGATGTGGGAAGCCAATGAAATCACTTTCTATTGTAGCCCACTTTGTTGAGGGAGTAAGATTCACCCAGTCACCCACTTTAATTTGAGTTGCCAAATAATAATGTGAGATATTTGGTACTGCCAGGCCTCCCATCAATTCTGAGCAATACATTGTGTCCCTTGAGACTCTGGGGCTCATTTATAAACTTTGCGCAGGGCAGATTGGTATGCAAAGTGAATATATTTGCCCTGCGCCTGATTATATTTATAAAGCTGAATAAGAGCAAACAGATTTGTGAATTTGTTTTTCACATTGTGAATGTCTATAAGAGACATTGCGAATGTCTATATGGCAAAAATCTCAAACTGTGAATATTTTCTGCGCAAACTCTGCATTTGAATTACACTACTACTTTGGTGGCGGAGAAAATTTTCGCAAAACAGTTTTGAAAATTGGGAATTTAAGTTACTGTCAAAAGCACAACAACCTTGCAAAGTGCCTCTACTCATGCAAAGACCCATCTTGTTTGTGAGTCATTTGTGAAAATGTATTCACAATGCGAATTTGCAAAACCGGAAAGACGGGCACAGCAGTGCAATATTTTAGCATTCAGGAAAAAGCATGGGCAAAACTACCATTTGCGAACGATTATGCGCTGCGTGAACTTTATAAATTCCCCTCTCTGTCTTTTGTTTATCCAAATAAAGTTAAGCAATTGCTGCTTACATTTTTGAAATGTCTGTATTAGGGACTAGAATTGGAAGTGTATGGAGAAGGTTCATTGAAACCAATGCTATCCTGCCCATCCATGAAATAGGATACCCAAACCATGTTTTTAGTTTATGTAATTTAGTTTGGATGGTTGAATAATTTTGCTTGTAAAGGGATGCGTAGTTCCTCGCCAGTATCTTTTTGAAAATTCGATTGAATTTCGAATCATTCATGTGAATAGATGTAAATTTTATAAATTTGCCCCAAAGTGTTAGGTTGGCCAATACACAAGTATATATTGGATCCGCTGATGGGTCTGCTGAGGGATAAGCTGAAAATCAGCCAGATATTGTTCTGCAGATTTAAAAAGCCTTTAAGCTGATCATACATGTAAAGTTACAGCCGGTGAATGCTTTAAATCTGTAATCAATTATTATGTCAATGCTTTAGAATCAAGTGTTTTTACTATGCTGACCTCCCAGATATTGATCTGGCAGGTTTAAAAACCCTTCATGCTGGTCATACATGTAAAGATCTTTCCCTGATATGCCCACATTGAAATTGGGTTGATCTGATCGTTTGGCCCAAGGGCCTAATAATCCGCTCATAATGATGCTTAAGTCTGGTGTAAAAAAAAAAGTAAAGTTTTTTTTTTTTATAAATACATTAATGAACTAAATTATTATTTCTGTGATATAGGTACACTAAGTAAGCTTTATCAGAAAGGTCAATACACAAATAAATACTCACAATACTGCTGTCCTCTGTAAAAAGAACCACCACATTCCATTCCACCTTTTCTTTACACATGGGTTTTGGGATCAGAGAGAGAGCTCCTATGGTTTTTATTTAGGTATGGTAAAGCATTCTAGCATTTTAGCTATTCTGGCAAATCTATTGCCAAAAAAACAGTATCATTCCTTCTCGTTTAGAGCGCAATGACAGAGCTTTACAAATACACCATTGATTTTAAACCAACATTTTTATTTTTGTTGTAAAATATTTGGAATACCATAAATAAGTCCTTTAGTATAGAGTTGGATGGAAGTGATATAAGCAGCTTTGCAAATGTTCTTTTTTTCTCTTTTGCCTCTTTTTATTGTTTTTCTTTTATTTATCCAATCTCCTATTTATCGTTCTCTATTAAATAGACAAACACTTGTTGTTATACTTAGGGGCAAATTTACTGAAATTCACCCAAAATCCTACGAATCTATTCGATATTCGCTAAGCATTCGACTATCGAATAGTTTTAGGCTATCTTTTTGCTCGATATTCGATTTCTCGATGAAATACCGATCGTTCGATTTCACTTTTGCCTTCGAGTCTCCGAAAAATTTGTACGATTTGAACGATCGAGGCGTTCGATCGTATGAATGGTATTCGAGCAGGACTTAGCAAAAGAAGCCTATGGGGGGGGCGTGGAGGGTTCCCATAGGCTTCAATTGGTATTCGGTAGGTTCAAACTGGCGAAGTAGGCATTTGAAGGATTTAAAAATTTTTAAATCCTTTGATCATCGAATGATCGAATATCCGATCATTCGATCTATTCGATAATTCGGTATTCGATGATCGAAGAGGCCAAATTTGCATATTCGAATATCCGAAAAAATTGTACAATCGGTATTCAAACGAATTTGATCGATCGAATGCTTCACGCTAATTTTGTAAATTTGCCCCTTAGAGATCACTAGAAATAATTCCAAACCAAAGACCTGCCTCAAGCAACAGTGAGCGACCAGCTACAAGGGGTGGCAAAAAGCCACCTCTTGTAACTTTAAGAGATGAATTTTCAGGTTCGGGACCAATAGTGCAGAGACCGACATTGTGCTCATAGCAGTAGCGTTTTGGCCCCCCTTTAACCTGCTCTGGCATTGATGTTTTAAGTGCGGAACAACTGGCCAGTATTGGGGCAGCTCACCTCAGGCAGCAGTGGCCCCAGGATGGCTTTTTTTTTTGCCTGGTAAAACATAGGGGCTAGTCCCATTTTGGAAGAGCCTTTGGAAGTGCTAGAAGTGTTGACAGCAACATAACTACCATGTGCCATTGCCTTTAATGTCAGCCAATTGCTTTATATACCTTATATTCCTTGAAACTTTTTACAAATAGCTTTTTTCAACTAAAAAAGTGAGACGTTTCGATTTTGTAGCTGTCAAAACAGCAGGCTCTTACATGACAGTGCTTTTCCAACAGAGCCCAATATATTTAGTCTAAGACAGACCCTTTTTAATATAGCGCACAATAATAGGAAATCTATGTGTAAAAATCCAAAGCAAATCAAGTGAGAACATGGTGTTATACTTCTATGTGATAAAATGGCAAAGTTATAAAACAGTATGGCTGCTTTGCTTTTGTATAGAATTCTGCTATTAAGACTCTCTGTCAATACACAGCCTTTAATATCAAAGCAGGACAGAAGCAGATAAGTCTCTTGATGCAGTCATGCTTATTTGGTAACCGCGTTTTTATTACTGCTTTGCACTTTATCAGTAGCTGCTGTAACCTGTTCTCATTCGGCTGTACTATTCATAGATCTAATCCAAACTTTTCTGTACCAAGCAATCAATGATGAAGTAGATTGTTCTCATGTGCTATATTCATCTAGTCTGGTTGCTGATAAGTGTTTTGGGGCTAATTCATTTATATTAATTTATTTTATACAGATACTTGTTAAAATACCATGGCTGGAATTGTCTCACTGATGACACGGTAACTTTCCTGCAGTACAAAGTGCTGTGATACTGAAAAGAAGGTATTATACATAAAATTATCGCTTTCTTGCTGTGCTGAAAGGTCACTTTAATTCAGAGTCACAGGGGTTAATTAAGACTCCAAGATTATCAGCAATTTGAAAGTCTCTCAAGAATTAAAATCTAATAAAGCGCCTCAAGATATTTTTGAAGACTGCTCATAACAGACAGCCTTTTTAAATTGGCCTTTTGCATGTTTCCGCTTTTGCTGTTGAATTGAGCTTTTAATTGCTGTTCCATGCTCAAACAAAAAATTACTTACACAGCCCCCTTATCTCATGCTCGGTTATGATGTGATGAATAAACCATTGTGATGTTACGCTTTACAATGAAAAATGACACAATAGAAAGCTGCACTATGCAAACCATTGCCTCAAGTACCTACAGTATGGTGCAGAGCTGTCTATACCAACTCAGTGGGACTCAACGTTTATTTGCTAATTGATGGCACTGTTGTTTGTTTAAAATACATAGGTTATTTTTCTATTTTGTTTAACTTTTAATTATCTTTTATTATGAGTCAGAGAGGGATATTCTGAGACAATTTACAATTAAGCTTAATATTTTATAATGTGTTTTTTTTTTAATTATTCAGCTTTTTGTTCAGCAAATCTCTAGATTGGAATTTCAGCAGCTACCTGGTTGCTGTGGTCCAGATTACCCTAGCAGCCAAACTGATGTGAATGGGACATTGGACTATGAATAAGAGGGATCCAAACAAGATAAAGTAAAAGATTAGATATAAAATATAATATCAATAGATGTGTAGTGTCACAGACCAACAGGTTTTTTTGGCTTCCTGTGTCAGTGACCCCCATATGAAAGCTGGAGTCAGAAGAAGAAGGAAAATAATTCAAAAACTATACAAAAATTAGACCAACTGAAAAGTTGCTAAGAATTGCTCATTGCTCAAAACTAAAAATGTATGTGAATTTGAACTACCCCTTTAAAATTCTAACAATAAAAACTGAATTTAAGGAATTATCTTCATTAAACCCGCAGCAAACAAATGCAATATTTTGTGTTTCCTACTTCCTCTGATCTCTGTTCTTACATAGCTATAGGTAGCTGGTGACTGCACTACTTGGAAGTGAGCAGTGGTGCTCTGAGTTTGAGACAACATGGACATTGTCTACTAAAGCTACTCCAAAAACCTAAATTAAACATGAATTGAACCCAGTAGGATTAGTTTTGCCTCCAATAAGGATTAATTATATACTATATATATCCTTAATTAGAAACAAGTACAAGGTACAAGGAAAAAAAGGCAAATAATTTCTAAATGGGATACAGTTTTCCCATAATTCTGAGCGTTCTGGGTAACAGGGTTCTGGATAACTTATCCCGTAATTGCAAATTTAAAATACTTCAGATGGATGTTAGTGTTCAGTGCTGATGTTGTGCTGCACTGAGCACTAATACCTTGGAAATACTCAAATGTGTTTGGCTGCAGAATTCATATATGGATACATGTGTGCATGTGCAAAATAGGATTCAGTTTGGCTATACATAAGGACATACCTCCCAACTGTCCTGTTTTCAGCGGGACAGTCCCGCTTTTGACAGCTCAACCTGCAATCACAGGTTTGTGCTAGAAAGTTCAGTTTTTCTCTGTACTGAACAACTAAAAAAAATACAATGCTTCAAATGTAATTGGCTTTTGGCAGTGAGCCCAGAACAGCCACGAGGTGCAGATAAGATGCTTGGTAAGCAAGCAAGTAATTGTAACAATTTAGATAAACAGGTTCTTTGGGAGTAGTTAGACTCACATCTTAAAGGGCAATTCACCTAAATTAGCAAAACTGTAATAGCTGAAATATGTTCAAACTTTCATAACCTGGCAAATTTTGTAAAATGAACATGTAATTAGGGGGTGTGGCCAAAAACAGGCATGGTCAAAAAATGTCGCTGCGCTACGAACAGCAATTTTTTTTTTGTCCTTTTTTATTTCCAAATTGTTGGGATGTATACACAAGGATTCGCCTGAATCCGAATCCTGGCCAAATTCCAAACCGAATCCTGGATTTCCCCAAACATTTAAATCCCTACCAAATGATTTCATAGAGTAGCACTGTCTGTATAGGAATAAATATATCTATTGTGATCCATTATTATAGAACTAAATAAAGTGTATTGAGGCATGAAGTAATACTGTATGTACATATCTGTCATTGCATTTTTTATTTGCTATAGGTTTCCTCCTTCTCTGTGTCTTTCTACAGAAACAGTTCCAGGCTGAATTAATCTTACTAAGATCAGAATATTGTTTTTGATAACAAAGAGGGAAAGAGGCAATCAATTGTATTAGTCATATGTGTGAGGAATAAATGTTATCCAAAGTAACTGATGCCAGTGTATCCTGTATAAAGCTTGTTTTGCAAACAATGGAAATAACTTATTAAAAATATGAGCAGCTGCATATTTATGCAAATCCAGCACTTAATTTAAAATGTGAAGATCCCTATAAAATAGATTTATGGTTCATTTTAAAGGGATACGGTCATGGGAAAACATGCTTTTTTCAAAATCAGTTAATAGTTTCATAATTAGTTAATAGTGCAGCTCCAGCAGACTTGCACTGAGATCCATTTTTCAAAAGAGCAAACAGATTTTTTTTATATTCAGTTTTGAAATCTGACATGGGGCTAGACATATTGTCAGTTGCCCAATGTACTTTTGTGTAAAGCACACTTTCTAGCAGCAGAAATCTCCCCTTGGTCAGCAACAATAATGTAATTTTCAAACATATGAATCCAAGCAGTAAAAGGTATGGTAGACTAACAAGGGTTTGGGAGAAAAGCTGCAGGCTGCTGCAAAGGTAGAAGAGACATCTCTTTGGCAATTTGTTGTGTTTTGGTAGCCGAGGATGAGCAGAGTATAACAGTGCTTTATTAGGAGGCTCATGCAGCCATTACACAACAATAACATAAACTTTATCACTATTTAAGCAGTCCAGAAGGTACCATGTATAACTCTTGTGCACAGTGACGCATACAGGCACCTTGCACAAACACCAAAACTGCTGAAATATACACAAGATTGTACCTTTCTGAGACACAAATCTTATTCTAGGTATCTCTTTGAATTACCAATGAGCATGCCACATTTCAGATTAATTTGTAACTGAGTTGCTGTGGGCTGGCCATTCCTAAACTTGTATACAGAATAGTAATGGAAAATACATTTTGCATAGCACTATAAGCAGTGTTTAACCACAATTTTTTATAATGTTATTAAGCTAAATCTGAACAGAAGCTGATGTATCCAACATCCATGTGTCACTTTTTTATGTTACAGCAAATTATTCTTCTGTGCAGTGATTGTGAAGTGCAGGCTATGTTATTCAAGTAATTTATGGCTAAACAATTATGCAGGTTTTAACAAGTGAAATCTCCAGTCAGGTTAAATACACGTACTTTATTTAAGGAGAACTAAAGCTTAACTAAAGAAGTAGGCTAGAAATGTTGTACATTATGTTTTGTAATTCCACTCAATACTGGAGTGCTCCTACCACAGGTGATTGAATCCCTTCTCGGGTTAGGTGCTTAAAGGGGTGGTTCACCTTTAAGGTAACTTTTATTATGTTATACAACGGCCAATTCTAAGCAACTTTTCAATTGGTCTTCATTATTTATTATTTATAGTTTTATAGTTATTTGTCTTTTTCTTCTGGTTCTTTGCAGCTTTGAAATGGGCGTCGCCGTCCCCTTCTAAAAAAACAAATGCTCTGTAAGGCTACAAATGTATTGTTATTGCCACTTTTTATTGCTGATCCTTCTATTCAGACTCTCTCCTATTTATATTCCATTCTCTTATTCAAATCAGTGCATGGTTGCTAGGGTAATTTGGGCCCTAGTTACCAGATTGCTTAACATTCAAATTGAAGAGCTGCTGAATAAAAAGCTAAATATCTCAAAAACCACAAATAATAAAAAATGAAAACCAATTGCAAATTGTCTCAGAATATCCCTCTCTACATCATACTAAAAGTTATCTCAAAGGTGAACAACCCCTTTAATCGGTGTATGATCCAACCTGCCACTGGTCAGATAATCCATATACTTGTCCAATGTACCATAGCACACTAGGTAATGTCGTAAAAGTGATTTTATTGGCTCCAATTTTGCAGACAAACAGGTGGCAACATTTCGGGCCTCGCAGGACCCTTTATTAAGCCTTGATAAAGGGTCCTGCGAGGCCCGAAACATTGCCACCTGTTTGTCTGCACAATTGGAGCCAATAAAATCACTTTTACAACATTCAACCCTAGTGTGCTACGGTATATTGGACAAGTACATTATGTTTTGGGCTTCAGTACCAGCCCAAGGCAAACAGAACCCTTTAGCAGTAAAGATCTTTATCTCCAAAGATCTTCTTTTCTGCTGATTCACTGATTCACATGCTCTGTGCTGCTGTCAGTTACTGAGCTTTGGGAACAACTCAAAGTATACAGTACACATAGAATATAAATGTCACAATTTAAGACTTATTAGTAATAAAGACAGATAATTATTACAAAGCACCATAGAAACCAGTGCAACTGGCATAGGAATTTAATAATCAGCCTTGCAGCATCAGCTGATATTTCTTTCCAACCTCATTTTCTGTTTGATAATTTGTGACAACCCCTAAACTTGTCTGAACTTGGATTCTTAGGGGCAGATTCACTAAGATCCTAAGGGCTCTTACACACGGGCGTTTTTACCTGTGCTCCCCTGCGTTCCGTTTTGCTGCGTTCAGCCGCAGGGGAGCGCAGGTATAGACGCACTCAATTATTTTCAATGGGGCTGTACTCACACAAACGCATGTAGGCACCAAACGCAGGAAAAATGCAGCATGTTGCGTCTGAACCTGCGTTCGGCGCTTACACGCGCCTCGTTGGTACAACCTCATTGAAAAGAATGAGGTGCGTCTAGACCTGTGATCCCCTGCGGCTGAACGCAGCCAAACGCAACGCAGGGGAGCGCAGGTCCAAAACGCCCGTGTGTAACGGCCCTATATTCGCCAGCGTAGGCTTCGCTAGTGTTCGCCGCACTTCGCCAGGCGAATTTTCGAGAGCGCTACACAAATCCACTAAAGTGCGAATTTACGCTCAGGTCGGCGAATGGTAGCGTAGTTGCACTAGTTTTACTTCGCTAGGCAGAACGCTGTTACGCTAGCGAAGCTTAATTTGCATACGGCGGGAACTTTAACTTATAATAGAAGTATATGTTACAGCCACTACATTCCACTACACAAGCCCAGGAAACCTTTAATAAATTATATAAAGTGCCCCCTGTATAGTTGAGTTGCCATATGTTAGGAAATGTAGGGGGGAAGAAGGGTAACCCCCCCCAAAAAAATTATCGATCTTTTTCAGACTATCACCCTACTCTGCTATAATACGCCAGCGTTTTTTTGGGACTTAGAAAAAATGTGAAATTTTTTTTTTCAACCTCCTATCTATTGTACTATTGTATTGAACTTCGCCTGGTCTGACCAGGCGAAATAACGTCTAGCGTAAGTGCTAACGTTTAGGAAAATGTGCATCTTAGTGAATTTGTGAAGTTATGATCCTTCATCAGTGTGCAACTTCGCCTGGGCGTAAGTCTATCTACTTCCGTGTTAGTGAATTTGCGAAGTTGCAAAATGACGTCACGCTGGCGAATTAGTGCTAGCATTAGACGCTTCGCACTTTAGTGAATCTGCCCCTTAGAGTCCACTGAGCATGTGAGTGTTGCAGACACTTTACAAGATGATGTTCCCTTGTGACAAGTCCTGGATTATTGATGTTATTGAGAAATTGAAACTTTAGGCTGATGCAATACTGTAAGTTCACTCTATAAAATATTCTTAATGTCGTGGAGTGCTCCAGCCCTTGATTAAATCCCCCAAATGAGGGTGTCAGGTGCTCAAACCTCAAGCCTTGATAAAGGACTCTGAAACGTTGCCCTTTATTTGTATGCACATGGGCTAAATAAACCACTAAACTGTTTTTTTCAAGTATAGCAGTGTGCTACCAGTTTTACTTTACACTCTATGAAATATGGCATATTTAGCCATATTAATTTTTAGGATTTAGTTGTATAATTCTTGGCAATATGCTCATCAACTAGAAAGTAATTACACCTTTACTCTGCATCTAACATATCATCTTTTTGGATAGATTAAAAAGTGGACTAGTTGGGACTAATAGTATCTTGCTAGTTAGCCCCTACTAGTCCCTGCATAGACGGGCAATGTATATTGTTCAGTTTGCTCATTAGTAAAACCTAGAGTAATATTAGAAATCACCTTCTATATTAGAAAATTAGCTTCTTGGTGTACATTTTCCCCAGCAGTGCCGTGATGTGTGGATCTAGTTTATATACAAGTCTAGGCAAAGAACACAAGGTACATTCAAAGATTCTGCCCAGTGACTCAACAAACAGATCATTATCCAGTTTGCCTGTACACATCGGTAGACAAATAGACAAAAATAAACCCTTTTCAGATTTTTCAACCTGAATGTTTGTACTTTGCAGGTGGCTTCACAATCTGCTGACCCAATGATCCTTTCTATAAACTAATCATAGTTGCCAAATGAATTAAACAACATTTAGCCATTTGTACTTAAATGCACATTCTCAGATGCCTGTTACAAGCTACTAGATAATTGGTAAAATTGCCTGGAAATATCTGCCAGTGTGTTCCCAGCTTATAGCCAAAGTAGTAGTTCTATAGCCATCAATTTCTGATCTGGTAAATGCCTGCCTGTGATCCCCACTTAAAATATAACATGTAGACATTTGATCTAATGTCACTAGGGACACCAACAGCTGCAGCAGACAAAGAAATTTTTTTTCTCTGAGTGGACAAACTGAGTTCAGCAAAGCAGCCTGATGGTGTGCAAGGCATGTCTCCTGTCTCCTGGTGACTTTAGCTGAAGGTATTCCTAAAACCAGGCAGGCACGTGTCTTTGGCCTGGCATCTGTTACCTGTAGCACTTGATAATCTCTCTTCTTCTGCCACATTTTGTTTACATCATTTAAAATAGAGAAAAGTGCAATAATATAGAGTTGTTCTGCATTGATGATTTTTGGCCAAGTATGAATGAAGTTATTTTAGTATGCACCTTTAAGGTGGTAGTTTTATTAAGCCACATGTTTCCATCAATTATTTCTAAAATGTATTTATGTAAGCATGAATATTTTTATTTGTATAGTGCTCCTTGAGGGTAAGCACTGTACAGCAAAACAATAAATTAGTAGTAACAAACAAGGGGTCACTGCAATAATAATTAACAATAAGTGCATTGTTAGAAATATAATTGACATAAATATAAAATATAATTACACTACAGATTAAGTGCTTAGTGTCAAGGAGATAAAAGTATGTAGAACCCTGCCCCATATGGCTTAGTCTAAATGGGAGGGTAACTTACAGACAGAATTTGGAGGGGTATTAAGTGCTGTAGGTTACAGTGTGCCACTGCCATATAAGTGCCAGTTCCCAGTTCAAGTGTTATCCAGGTGCTCCCAGAGGTAGTCTTTGAGATTAGTTCTAAAGATATTGAGGGAAGATTATCTCTGGAGAGATTCAGGAATGGCATTCCAAATATAAGGTGCAGCAAGACAGAAGAGTTTGACGCAGGAAACAGCAGAAGTAGTGGGGGGCGTAACCAAGCCATTGCTCTGATTGAAGCGGAATGGCCAAGAACTATAGAGAGACAAGAGATGAGATGTAGTTAGGTGCAGAGGAAGGAATAAAGGGCTTTGATGTTTATGAAGAGGATTAATATATCTGTTCACATCTCTATTCAAGGGGGGGGGGTGAGCGTGGGACTTAAGACAAGGCAACAACTATGGGCTGTGCTTGTACCTGTCAAAATTATTGTATTTATTGTATTGTATTGTATGCTTGCAGTTATAGCATCACTTATTTATTAAAGATGATCAACATTCTGTCTGCAATCTTTCTATCATGGAAAATGCTCCTTAAAAAACAACAACAAAATAAATGTATGTTACATCGGACAATAAAAATACAGATCTCTTCAGCTGCCGGTTATAAAGCTGGCCATACACGATCAGATATGTTCATTCAGCAAGGTATCTAAAATGGCATATCTGTGATTGATTTAGCCAACCATGTGCACCACTAAATAGGCTCTATTGTATATGAATGTTGTTAAATAACAGTTTGCTGAGCAGAGTCTGAATTAAGGTTAGGCAGAAGAGATATGTGTCTAGGGTGCAAATGTGGGGGGGGGCAATGGGCATGCACCTCTTCTGTGTTCCCCTATTCCAGGCCCTTGTTACCCCACTAAAGATAGTAACTGTGTGCTTTGGCACCATTGCAAACGAGGGAGGGGGTGAGGTAGCCTAGGGCGGCTGGTCAGCTTGGTTTGGTTCTGTTGCTGAGTGGTGGTAGGTTATAGTCAGCCAAACAGTGTTATAACTTGAGTGTGCCAGGCTCCCCTGCAATATAATCTTCAGAGAGGCCTGGAGCACTCTGATCTGAATCCTCCTGCCCAATTTTTGCCTTCATCCCACCCATGTCTCTGCCTCTGCCCCACCCACTCTCCACCCAACACCGCCAACTCCAGCCTGAGTTGGGTCCCTCTTCCTCGCTGCAGTTAAGAGAGCAGATGGTGAGGAGGTTGGTTTTTATTAGCTATAGAGGAAGCAGACCCCACAGTCAGGGCCTACTGTGACTGTGGCTCTACTTCCTCTATAGTTGTGCCACTGCAGGCAAGGATGCCTATTTTTACATAAATACAAATTTTTGGCTTTCAGATTGTGTTACTCCAATAGCAGTCATAAAAATGTACAGATACCTGTACACATAAACATTGCAATTTATTTAAGTTAAGATGACATTGCAGCATTACTAAAAGATGTTCTGCTTGAGAAGGCTGTTCATAGCAAACAAAAAATATTTTTAGAAGGATAGAAAGAGAAGCTTCATTACTGTGAATTTAGAAATTCTGCCAAAAAACTTTGTTGAGTCATAACATTTTTACTGTGTGCCCATTGACTGTAATGCAATTAGACAAAATAGATGCGTGTCAAATTGTCGCCAGTATCAATTTTAACGACACAAATTAACTCCAGCAACAAAATTTACATTTTGTGTATTTTTCGATGTTTCACGGATTTTGCTGGAAATTCGCAAATTTTTTGCGAAACGGGACAAATTCACCCATCACTACTGAGAAGTCAAAGATCATTAACCTAAAACTTATACCAATGTTCAACTACAGCTTCCAGCAGCAAACAAGAGCCCTTAGGCTGTCATTCAACAACTGCAGGTCAAAGATCTATGCACATTTTAATGTTTAATGGTTGTAATGTTCTAATGCACACAACACTTAAGCAATGTTCCAGCAGTTTATCTTTTCTGCACTTTTGCCATTTTCTGAATAGTTAAATTAGACCATATTTTATCACTGGGATTCTAGGATGGCCAAAAATGCTGCCTTTTAGTTGTTGTTTTACTAAGGTTCTCATTACCCCATTTAGGTTTGGTTGGCTGCAAGATGGACTTCTTTGTTCTAGTTCAATGTATGACCTTAATCAGTGATCCCCAACCAGTAGCTCATGAGCAACATGTTGCTCTCCAACCCCTTGTATGTTGCTCACAGTGGCCTCAAAGCAGGTTCCTTTTTTTGAATTCCAGGCTTGGAGACATGTTTTGGTTGTATAATAACCAGAAGCAATGCCAAACAGAGCCTCAATGTAGGTTTACAATCCACATAGGGGCTTTCAAATGGCCAATCGTGGCACATATTTGGCACCCCAAGAACATTTTTCATGCCATTGTTGCTCCCCAATTCCTTTTACTTCTAAATGTTGCTCACGGGTTCAAAAGGTTGGGGATCCCTGCCTTAAATAATACTATCCCTGCACTCCGCATGCTGTGTGTGAGATTCCACATTTCTACATATTTTCTCTTTAAAACATAACATCTGACACATTTATAGTTTATAATATAAACTAAACAATACAACTGTAATGTTAGCAAGACAATCAATAAAACACAATGTGTTGTACCTATGACTTCCTCTCCTTAGTGACCTTTACTGACCACAATTCAGCAGGACAAATCACTGATTCTTTAAGCTCAGTGTGAGCTCTTCAAATAGAGTAAATGTACTCTATTTACTACATTGGGTGCCTTTGTATCAATAACACACAGTTTGTACAGTACAGTATAGTATAGTAAAAACATTTTTTAAAAGCAATTATATTTTTTAAAAGGGCAAGGAAAATTGCTTAATAAGAACTGGCTGTCACAGAGGCCACTTTTTAAATCAATATGGAACCTGTCCCCCTCTGGTTTTGACCAATTCAAAGCCTCAATGGAAACAAATGGAAGCCTTCTCTGAGCTTTAATTTGTGCATTTCAGGAGGAATGGGGTTGCACTATGTAATGCTAGTAGATGTTCATAATCCATGACTTCCAACACACAGTTCCATGCATATAAGTAGAAAAGAGTATAGATATCATCACACAGCATAAATGGCCGATCTCAGGGCTAGATGTCTTCTTGCTACAGATCTATGCATCCATGTATGCAGTGACTTTCCTGCTCCAAAGAATTTTTGTGGGCAAGCAAACTTGTTACAATGTTACGCATGTATGGAACCAAAACAAATAGTGTGTCGTTTGTGCAAGGTACTTGTAGGTGTCACTGTGCACAAGAGTATACTGTGCATACAGTACACTGTACTTTCTATACTGCTTCAAAGGGTTAGAGCTGAAGTTGTTGAAATGTAATGGCTACATGAACCTGCTAATAAAGCACTGTTATACTCTGCTTATCCTCGGCTACCAAAACATAGCAAATTGGTGACAATATGTCTCTTCTACCTCTGCAACAGCCTGCAGCTTTTCTCCCAAACCCTGGTGACTACCATACCTTTTACTGCTTGGAGCCATATGTTTAAAAATTACATTATTGCTGCTATCCAAGGGGAGATTTCTGCTGCTAGAAAGCGTACTTTACTTATTCACTGCCTGGGAGCTGAGGGACAGCACATATTCTATACATTACTATTAAATGATGAGTCTTATGAAACTGCTCTTACTGCTGAAAAGAACTTTTTGTGCCAAGTGAAAATGTCGTTGCCGAAAGACATAAATTCCACCAATGTGAACGTAATGACGAATCCACAGAACAAGTTGTAGCAGCTTTCAGAGAGCTGTTGGTGAGTTCTAACGGATGAAATGCTAAGAGACCAAGGGGCAAATTTACTAAAGCACAAAGCATCTAACGCTAGCGCTAATTCGCCAGTGTGACGTCAATTCGCAACTTCGCCAATTTACTAAGTAAGACTCTGGCGAAAATTCGCTAGCGATGTAGATCGACTAGCGCAACCTCGCACCCTTACGCCAGGCGAAGTTGTGCTCTGACGAAGGGACATAACTACGCTAATTCACTAAGATGACCATTTTACTGAACGTTACCTCTTGCACTAGACGTTACTTCCCCGGGTCAGACCTGGTGAAGTTCAATACAATAGATAGGGGTTTGAAGTCCAAAAAAATGCTGGCGCTTTTTAACTTTTGTAGGGTGATAGTCTGAAAAATAGAGAAAAATTTTTGGGTGTTACCCTCCTTCCCCCCCTACATTTCCTAACATATGGCAACTCAACTATACAGTGGGCACATGTTTAGGGCAATAGGACAACTTTATTTTATTTATTAAAGGTTTCCTGGGCTTGTGTAGTGTAATGTAGTGGCTGTAACATACACCTCTATTATAGGTTTAAGTTTGCGCTGTATGCAAATTAGGCATCTCTAGCATAAATGCGCTTTGCCTGGCGAAGTAACGGCAGTGCAACTTTGCTACCATTCGCTGCCCTGACCACAAATTCACATTTTAGTGAATTTGTGTAGCGCTGGCGAAAATTCGCCTGGCGAAGTGCAGCAAATGCCGAGCAGCTATCGCTAGCGCATTTTCGTGCTTTCGTGAATTTGCCCCCAAATATTGGAAAAAACACATTTATCTCGCAGTAGAGAGAGAGACTGCTCCTAGAGCAGGATTTAACCCTTGCAAAGGCTATTACACTTGCTAGCCAAATTGAAACAGGAGTGGCAGAGGCTAAAACTCTCAGTCAGGGAACTGCTGGGAACGTACAGACTGTAAATCCAGCACTGGGGCCTAATAATGCTCAGTTACAGGCAAAATACAGTCCTAAGGAAAGGGACTCAACTACACTGCAAAACTGTGCAGCAAATACAAATTAAAAATACTACTTATGCTGTGGTTTAACACAACACACTGCAAATTATGTCCTGCAAAAAGCTGTACATTTCCACAAATGCAAAAAAGTAGGACATTTTACTAGATCTAGTTTAGTTCTGCTAAAGATATTCATGAAGTCACTGCTTTAAATGTTACGGTATGGATAAGTGTGGATAAAGCTGATACATTGATTCCAGACAAGTTATATGCACTGTTAATGTCATTACTGCTTCTGCTGACAAGGGACACTCCATTAATCAGATGCTTGATACATGTTCAGCTGTTTCTATACTACCAAAGTATATTTTCTTGAAAAACTGGTAAGTTAATTAAAGAATCCAATACCTGTAATTGGTTGCTTGCCAGTGACTGTACAATTTGAATCAAATACTGCAAAATGTGACTTTTACATTGTGAATACAGGTACTGCTAAACTTGGAAGGGATCTCTTTGCTGCATTACACCTACAATTAATTGATGGTCTTATTACTACAGCACCAGTGCCTGCCACACAGCCAGTGTCTTAAATTTCATCACACAGAAACACTTCAGTGGGTTGTGCAAAGAACTTTATACACAAAGTTAAGCTGAGACCATATGTAAATCCAGTATGCCAAAAAATTGAGGCAATTGCCCTACTCTATAAGGGAGGCTGTCTCACAGGAACTAAAGAAACTGGTAGAGCAAGATGTGATTGAAAATTCAGAATCCTCCGAATGGGTTTCACCAATTGTTGTAACAATAAAGAAAACTGGCGGTATTTGATTATGCGTTGATCTCTGTGAACCTAATAAAGCATACAGAGAAAACTGTAAATGCATTTGCATCCAGAACTGTTGAAAAAGAAGCTCTAGCGTGTGTTTGGACAACAGAAAAATGGAGAACCTACCTATGGAGTACACAATTTACCTTATGCACGGATCATAGCCATTTAACTACACTGCTTACAACAAAGGGACTAGGAAGAGCTGGAATGTGTATAGCTAGATGGTCAGCAAGGCTACTGAATTTCAATTACAAAATACAATACAAACCAGGTTTGAAAAATGTTACTGCTGATTGTTTGTCACGTTTACATTTACCTTCTGATACACTGGATGAGGACATAAAAGTTATAGCATTGACTGATATACAATCATCTACTGTTACAGCTGTTGATTTTAAGCAAGCTTGCCTCACATGTCCAATTCAATAGTAAGTATTCACTCAATATAGTTCCTATATGCCACTGTTTGTAAATGGGTTATCAGTATAACGATTTAGAGGTGCACAATGTTAGGCTCCGCCACATTGAGAGCTGTAATTCCAATCCAATCATGCATTAAATAAAGGCACACTCTCTTCATAAATTCTCCGAGACAAGTTTAAGCACTTGATGAAGGGGGTTGGTCCCCGAAACGTTTGCTGAGATCTCACCATGATTAAAGAGAAGTATCCTTAAACTTGTCTCGGAGAATTTATGAAGAGAGTGTGCCTATATTTAATGCATGTCCAGTTCAATAAACTACAGGACATCTTACAAAGCAAATGGCTGAAACTTCAACCTTACTACAGGATTAGACACAAACCGTCCTTATTAGATAGCTATGTTGTCCATGGAGTGCACCGCTTGTTGGTACCAGAGACCTTGAGAAAAAAGCTCAGCCAACTTGCACATGAGAGTCATCAAGGAATTGTATGTACAAAACAAAGACTACGAGAATTGTACTGGTGGCCAGCAATGGATGCTGATGTGGTGGTAACTGCCATTCATTCTTGTTACTTGTCAGAATCATGACCAAACAGCTATCACACATACACCATCACTTCAGCCAGTACCATTCCCTGATTCAGTATGGGAAAAACTTGCTATTGATATTGTGGGTCCTATAGACTGAATATTTGCTATAACTTTGATAGACTATTACAGTAAATGGACAGAAATTGCATTTGTTTCTCATATAACATAAGCTACAGTAATAACATATCTGTCTACAGTCTTGTTTCATCTGAGTTTGAAATCTTTCTAAAAGAGAAGAATATTGTGCATAGAAAATCTTCAGTGTATTACCCACAAGCAAATGGAGAAATCGAGAGACTCAACCAAAGTCAGAAAGAAGCATTACAGACAGCAAATCTAACTGGGAAATCTTGGAAAGTATTTACAACAGAGTTCCTACATAACTACAGAGCAATATGCCATGCAACAACCCAAGCATCTCCAGCTGAATTTTTACATGGGAGACAGATGGATACTAAAGGTGGCCATACATTGAGAGATCCGCTCGTTTGGCGACCTTGAGGTGGGCGATATCAGGCTGATCCAAACGTTGGGCCCTAAGGCCCAACAATCGGATCATAATGGAGGCCATATGGCTGGTCGGATCGCGGGACCGCATCAACGAACAGACGGGCCTTGATCTAAAAATCTTGGAAATTTGTGTTTGGAAATTCACATGTACTATTTTTGCAATTGCACATTAAAATAAAATTAAAATGATTGCCTGCTACAATAAAAAGGTAATAACTGTTCTACCTAACCTGCTGTGAGCAAAGTGACATTTGCATAACTGCAACTGCATTAGTGATTGTAAATGACACCTTTGTCGACTTTAATGCTAAATCAGAATCACTAAGATACAAATAACCAAGAGATCAACTGCTTAGAAACTTACATTATTCTATACTGGACTTGAATATATCAAAGTCATCAAGGATATCTGAGAAAGAAAAAGATCACAATGTCCTAAATATGACCAACCTGAGGATAAAAGATTGCATTACAGTTCTTGTGCAGGGTCAGTTAATATAAAAATACTATTTGTAGACATCACTTATTATATTTGACATGTTGTCACTGATATTTTTAAAGGATGACGTCTGGCTGTTGGTTATTATAATTTCATGAGAAAAAACAATGAGAAGCAACTGAAATGCACATTGAATTCTGGGCCTTGTTCTGAAAGTAGGATTAGCCATGAAAACTTGAAATATATAGATATAACTGAAAAGAAAAAAATTGGATTGGTTTATACTCTGATATAATGGTACATTGCAGAATTCAGTCCCTTTAGGAGAATAATTCCTGCATTAAAGCCATTTTATTTTGCAGGTGAAAAATACAACTTGCATCTGCCAATGATTACTTTAATTGTATGCCATAATAAAAATCATTTCAGTCAAAATGAAAAGCTGCAAAAACAAAAAGCAGTCATCCCCAACCAGTGGCTCGTGAGCAACATGTTGATTTTTGACCCCTTGGATGTTGCTCCCAGTGGGCTTTAAAGCAGGTGCTTATTTTTGGATTCTTGGCTTGGAGGCAAGTTTTGACTGCAGAAAACCATACGAGTTCCCTGTAGGCTGCCAGTATACATAGGGGCTAACAAATAGCAAATTATAGTCCATATTTGGCACCCCCAGGAACTTTGTGCATGCTTATGTTGCTCTCCAACTTTTTTACATTTGAATGTGGCTCATGGGTAAAAAAAAGTTGTGAAACCCTGAGTTAAAGGATAAGCAATTGCAAACTGCAGATTTTTAGTGATGAGCAAATCTGTCCTGTTTTGCTTTGCTGAAAAATTCACAAAACAGCTAAAAATTCACAAAATGCATTGAAGTAAAAAATCTCATTTTCATGCTAGACAAGATTTTTAGGCATGCAACTTTTTTTTCTCTTACACATGCATTAAAGTCAATGGGTGTTTTTTTCCAGTGACTTTTTTTTTTTTATCTCTGCAAATATTTTGTCCAAATGCATTAAATGGGTGTTTTTTCTTGTGGCAACTTTTTGGTCCCAGCAAATTTTATTTCAGGAAATTTTTGCATCATTTTTTATTTCCTTTGTTTTAAACTATCCAATCAAAAAACCCTAATAACCGATAAAGGGGATGGGGGCTCTGCTGCTTTACACTACATTTTGAGTCATTAGGCCTCATTCTTGAAAAAGGATTGTATACACTGCCTCACCAACAAATATTGTAACTAGAGGGAGTAACACCATGTTGGAAAATAATGACAATAAACTATAACCAAATTAACTTATATAAAAATACACCCATAAGAGAGCTTTCCTCCAAGTAATTGTAAGAAATATAGGTGTCACCTAGGGTGTACGATCCATTAAATTGTCAGTTTCTTCCTAGTGCATGAATACCCTACCTATGTCTAAACAAATGACACCAGACTTAGCCTTAGGGAGACAATTGCAATGAAAGCATACTGAATTCCTAACTGGGAAACCTTGCCTATATCCTTGGTTTTAAAGTTAGCACTTTCAAAGTCAGTGTTTTGCAACTTCCAAGTCTGGTGTGCGTGGAAAAACTTGGAGCTATTTCCAGACCCAGGGAGGTGGTAGCTTTTGTGTTTCCCAGCATCAATAAATCCCCATTCATTAAAGAGGCAGAAAGAATACATGGACTGAATACATGGACATCCATGTGGAAGTGTGTGCAGGAATGATTTTGGAAGCAAGAACCTTCATAAGTTATGTCAATATGTACTCTGCAATGTGTCCAATTTAGAGTACCTACACGTGGGGGCTCATTTGTACATTACCCCCATGGTATTATTAGAGGTCTTGGATGCTTTAGTGGACACTGAAACCATAATGTTATTAAATGAAAATTCTCATTACACAAGAACTGCTGGTGTGATGTTTTTGGTCTACAGTATCCTATATAATAAAGTTCAAATGTCTCTGCGTCCAGTCCCTGTGTCCGTGGAATTGCGCTACTACGCATGTGCCGCACTGACCGAATTTACCAGTTTTCGCCACTAGAGGTCGCCAATCACTAGCTAATGCTATCAGTACCAGTACTTAGAATACAGACAATGGAAGCCTGTGGTGAAGTCTATAAGGTAAATGCCTCTAACCAGTGCTTTTAGTGTTCAATTCCCATTGAGTGATCATTTATGCTAGAAAAGTAGATAGACACGCAACCTCGCACCCTTACGCTGTGGTGTGTTTTACCATTGTGGGTGATAGTCTGAAAAACGTAAATACGTTACCGTTCGCCGACCAGAGTGTAAATTCGCACGTTAGTGAACCAATTTTTTGTAGCTTTTGTACTTAGGGAATCCAGTACCAGATGGGGAGATAGCAGGGCCGGACTGGGGGTAGAAAGCAGCCCGGGCAAAAAAATCAAAGCAGCCCACATGT
>CM044444.1:52616836-52647663 GCA_024363595.1 Xenopus borealis
AATTTACAGCGGCCCCTAGGGCATTTGCCCGAAGAGACCAATTGTCAGTCCGGGCCTGGGAGATAGTCATGGTTTATTAACAGTTCTGACTTATTTGAAATGTTGGGTCTAGTTCAATAGTCACAATGATTTAATTAATATATGTATTAAACTGAAAATATAAATGTGTGGTGACACAGATTCATCTGGATGAATTACATTCCAGTAGTTGCAAATGTTTGGGGACAGTTCTTATTTCATTGATAGATGCGTCTTTAAATGTTGGAAAAGAAGGAAGAAATTTATATACAACTAGAGATTTATAGTATAGTATATAAGGGATGTTTTCCTTTATGTGGAGGAATGTCAATCAGGTTTGATGCAGTACTAACACAAACCTGTGACCCTACACTATTCTGTCCACCCACCTGCACAGTAGAAATGCTGCACTTTGTGACAGCAAATGGAAACAGAAGTCTCTTAGGAGAACATGAAGTTTGCGTTTAAAGGCAATTCCTTTATATTAATAAATAAACACACTTAAACATTATCAAAATATAATGATGGCACAGTATTACATTTAATAGAGCACTATAAGTTATATTTTGGTGGTAATACACAGTGGACATTATTGTACAACTCCAACAGTACTTTTCCAATAGCCCAAATCAGTTGAAGTGATTTTGCCGCTTCATTAGAGACAAGATATTAGTATTAAGCGGAGAAATACAATTACAAAAATGTACAAATGTGACAAGCCAAAGGACAAGTCGGTTAAATTAAATTTCTGCTGGAAATCAAGAAATATTGCTTTGAGTATTAAAATTGAGGCATGGCTTTGTCAGCCTCTAATTTCCAATCCCTGCATTTTTGTAAATCTCATCACCATCATCATACTTACAGATGAAGCCACTTTGGTTTGTGTGTTTGACACAGAATAACTAAACTCAGATATCCCACTTTTCCCATTTAATACAGAAAATTGTGTCGCAGCATCCCATCTAATTAAAGTGTTCACCATTGAAAACAATGGTGCTTTGGTATGCTAATGAAAAGGTTAAATGCATTAAATGATTTAAGATAACTTTAGATAACACAGTTTCTTCAATTAGTCCTGAATCACGATGCATTTAACACACAAATCAAAGTGGCTTCATCTGTACATATGTAAGATGTAATGTGTCAACTTCTCCCTAAAGTAGACCATGGAAAGAAGCAATATTGTTCTTGACTTTCTACTCATTGGTTTTAAATAGTTTTTCTCCTTCTCTTTAAACTTGACCATGTCAAAGAGCAATATCACTCCTAAATGTCCTTCCCATCTGCATGCAATAGTAAATAGCTAGTAAATACCTCTAAACCAAATAATTTGTTGACTGACTTTGCAGACATGAAAGACATGACTATTTGACAATTATTTGTCTGCAGACATATACAGCGGTATGAAATATGTTGGCGCTATAGAAATACATGTTAATAATATGTAAGTTTGGAAACAATTTAATAAGAATTAGGGGCCATATTTATAAATGTCTGAATCTTTTGTCAGAATTGCCTAAAAATTTGAAAGAAAGTAGAAATTAATGTAACATGGAAATAACATAAAAATAGTAACATCTCATAGAAATGTGATTACCTGCATACTATTGCAGTAATATTTTTGACCAGGGCAAACATTTTGATGATTTTATTTTCCACCAATTTGGCTAAAAAAGTAGATTTTGATATTCCAACATAGTTTTTTTTTTTTTTTACCAAGGTTGGAGTGAAGAAAAACTGCTGCTAAATTGATATCTCTCCAAACAGAAATATATAAAATATCTATTGGGATCTGTTTTTTTTTTTTGTTAAATGTTTATCTGCTAATTTTCTAATCGTTACATCACAAACAATAGGATAATTTCCCAAAATTCTGTTCTCTTCTGTCAGACTCTCAAGATACTGTATATTATATTTATAAGCACAGCTATATTGTTTACATTGTAAAACATAAGGCCCTATAGGCAATATCTTACAGGTACAAATGTAGCCTAACCAACCAGTGGTAAGAACATCTGTAGTGAACCTTTTACATAAAATATCAGTTTGCTATCCTCTGGAAATCCTCCACAGCAATATCAGAATACTTCTGAGTTTTTTTCTGAAGGTGCAAATGATTCAAATGGAAAGGAATCCTTGCTATAATACAAACAAATTGGATTATCCGATCATCAGAATTTTGGTAAATTATTGGTGGTCACGATTCAAATTTGTTTGTATAGTAAAAGCATGTAAAGAATGGGGTTGCACCAAAGACATTAGCAAAATTTTTTGAAAACATTTAAATGTATACTGGAGGGCAGTTCATTTACAAACATTGTGGCCTTCACCCTATAATACAGAGAAAGGAATGAAGGCGAATAGTGTTATTATACTCAACCATGTATACATTTGTTATCCATAGATCAATATGTTTGCAGTGTTAACTTCAGGATGTTTATCTAAACAAATATCGAAATTAAACAAAAAGAAAACAGTGGATCATTTAAGTTATTGACAGAAAATGTAAGCAAATTGATTTTCCAAGTTGCATTGCAAAAATAAAAACAAACCCTGTGAATGTTCAAATAACCTTTATAAATTTGCAACAATAGATATACTTTAAGTAGCAATGTTACTTAGAAAGACATATTGAAGTTGCAATAAACTAAAACCACTCACCCATGTAATACCTTCCTTGCCATTTCTAATGAGTGTTTCATAATTTAATATTGGTTTAATAGTTTTTCAAATTCAAGCACAAAGCCATTATCAGAAAACACAATAGCAAAGATTAAACACAAGGCCCAGTACACTCATCCTCATGAGACCTGCAAAAATAACTTGCATACACACAATATTTGCTAAAATAACAGCTATTCTAAAACTGAATGCTAAAATAACAATACCTCTGAAACAGAGTAAAACATTGAAAAAAGTTAACTCTAGACATAGTCATATTTTTTATGGTGGAGAAACATTAATGTGTTGGGGGTTTTTACTAGATTTGCCCTAAAGCCCCAAGGTGATGCTACAGGGAAGTAATACTGATATACAGATGCAGTCACTTGGATTTGTAAGTTAAATGCGTTGTGACTCAACTCATCTAACCCATTTATCCCACTTAGCACAGAATATTGTGTCACAGCATCCCATCCAATTAAAGAGTTCACCATTGAAAACAATGGTGCTTTGGTATGCTAATGAAAAGGTTAAATGCATTAAATGAGTTAAGATAACTTTGGATAACACAGTTTCTTCAATTAGCTCTGAGTCACGACGCATTTAACTTACAAATCCAAGTGACTGCATCTGTACACTATAGTATTTATTGAGGTTAAGTCTTGTGTGAAAGGTCTTGTATTACATATGAAAATCCACAATTACCATACAGGATAGGCACAGACTAGTGAAAAAATGGACCCGCACCCAACCCTAACCCAAGCCATCCAAACTTGAACCCTTGAAACTCTATTATCGACACTAGTATGCAGAAAATATTCTAAACATGATCTGCAAGTCAAATCTAGTGATTTGAATGCTTATTTTAAAGCGATCATATGGAAAAAAAAGTACAGTAAACCTCTATTTACATTTCTCAAGCAAAATAAATGGATAATCTGTAAAAACATAAAATTGGGGTTCTACTGTACTTAATTAAATAAGAACAGACATTTAACTACGGGGGATACTTACATTATGTAAGTCCAGTTTCAGCACTTACGGTACTTCTTTTAATGAGGAACCAAAGAAAGAATGCATAAGATGTATTTTAGAATACAAGAAGAATTAAGGGTAAAAGATTTATGTAAGGCAAATGCCTGGTGGGGTCCCGTAACATATGAAGATAAATGACAGGAGATATAAAATAAATGACAAGTAATGGCTTGGGTCAATTATGGATTATGCCTTTAGATTAGACATGGCATTATATAGCTTAAAAGAGTCACTCTTATTGCCTAATTGCTGAGGTCTGTGGCAAAAGTTTCTCTGACAGGGAAACATTTTTAGATCTGGCACTCCTTGTTTCTAGTGATCTGAATGGCAGGCTGCACAAACCTATGATCAAGGGTGGGGACAGCTGAAACATGTCAAGCAGTAGCAGGTCCTGCTCTTATTTATAGCTTTCTTATGGTCAGTATACCGCTAAATAAAACTTGCAATGGGATCTGATCTGAAAGTTGCTAAAACTTTCTTCAATATTGTGATTTATGGAATATTGTTGACATGCACCCAGAGGAGAACTGACTGCTAAAGAGTGAATTGTTTGAGGAGCTAACCAGGGCCTGCTTTACCTAGTGGGCGCCCCTAGGCCCGCTGTAATTTTTCGCCCCTGCCCCCCTAAAATACTGCCACCCTAGGCAGTGGCATAACTAGATCTTACTGGGCCCCACAGCAAATTATTTTTCAGGCCCCCAAAATGTCCAGTAGTTGACCTGTTTTACCAATATTTATTTTAATTGTATATGAATTAGGGCCTCATGGGCCCCCTATACCTCCTGGGCCCCCCTGCAGCCGCAGGGTCTGCTTCCTCTATAGTTACGCCCCTGACCCTAGGCCCAGGCCTAGGTGGCCTCTCCACAAATCCAGGCCTGGAGCCAACTTTGGCAGTTAGTCTGGAGCAGCTTCTTTCCTTCCTTTACTTCTGAACATTTCTCTAGTAGAAAACCTACATCAGGAGAAAGATGCAGAATGAGACATAGGTCTAAAGTGTTTCACAGGTGTAAGCCATGTTCAGGGTTCTTAAAAACTTTGGATTTATTCCCCAACAGTATGACAGAGGAACACTTGTAGATCCACAGATGCAGCACTACTGAAGGTAGAAACTTGCTTTTTACAATATCTAACACAAGTACCTCATTGCTTTCTACAACTTTGAAAGCATTTGTATTATTTAAATGCAATACATTGACAGATGTTGCTAAACACATACACATGCACTGCCCCTATTAGCTATACAAGCACTGCCCTTACTATCAAATTGTATTTGGACCAATTTTGTAAGGACATATTCAAGCCCAGTGGTGTTTCCTGCTCTACTGCACACCCTGAATTCCTGGGGCTACATATTGTCTTAAAGACGGAGGCTACAAAAGTAAAATCAAAAGGTAACAAAGTATTTTAATATGATGCAAACGCACAGGGGGGGGGGGGGGGGTGGGAGCACTCTAAGGCTAAGTTAAATATATTTAAATGTAATGGGTGTGCACCATGCACTTTCCCTGGGCCCCTGTTTCCTAAATAATTCAATATAATTGCTTAGTGCATATGTTTACAGAAACAGGGGATTTTTAGTTCCAAAGTTATGATCATAAAATTGATAAGCCACCATACCACGTCAAGGTAAACCCCATATGGCGGTCCCTAACTTGTAATAAAGTTTAATACTTACTGCATAATAGCATTGCCTGTTCTCATGAACCTTGGTTTCAGTTTAAGGGCTATATCCTCCCCCGCCAGTATGCGGCTTTTAAGAGAGAGAGATTCCCAGACCAACGCCCATTTTAAAATCATAGGGCCACCATTGGTTTAAAGTGAGGACATGGGGTGCTACAACCACTGAAACTCTGCCTCAGCTTCTGACTAAGTACAAAATACAAACACACAGGGGGGTGTGGGAGCACTCTAAGGCTAAGTTAAATATATTTAAATGTAATGGGTGTGCACCATGCACTTTCCCTGGGCCCCTGTTTCCTAAATAATTCAATATAATTGCTTAGTGCATATGTTTACAGAAACAGGGGATTTTTAGTTACAAAGTTATGATCATAAAATTGATAAGCCACCATACCAGCTGACCAAGCTGACCAAGCTGAAAGTGCACATCTTTTGAACAACATTTTCTGTCAGTATAAGCCTTGCATTTGGCTTGTTGACGTTTGACAATATCAGCAGTAGTGTCAGGACCAAGGAGGAAAGTTCAGGTTCAAGGTACAGGCAAGGGTTAAGGCAAACTCATGGCCAAAGTCCAGAAAATAGTCAGAAGTAAGGCAGGCAGAAGTAATCAAGGACAAAGTCCAGGGAGGGGTCAGGAATCCAAGGATCAATAGTAAAGGGCACCCAGGAACGTCACAGAACAGAACCTATACTTGGGCACCATTAAGACGTCCTGTGTAGTGATGGGCGAATTTATTCGCCAGGGGCGAATTCGTGGTGAATTCCCGCGATTCGCCGCTGGCGAATAAATTCGCGAAACGGCAGCAAAAATTCGCCGCCAAAAACGACGCGATGCGCGCCAAAAACGACGCACGTCAAAAACTACACGCGACTCGTTTCGCAAATTTTTTCGCCAATTTTTCGGCGGAGCGAAACGCGGGAGATTCGCCCATCACTAGTCCTGTGTGACCTTTTATTTTGAATGTGGAGTCAATCCATGATGTCATCACGCCAGCTCTACTGTGCTAACATCATCATCATACCAGCATGAATGCACCAAGACCACATGGCGCTCATGGGCGCCACCATTTTGGAAGCAACGGGACTGCCATGGAGGTAAGACACGCTGCTGGGCGCTCCCGGCAGTCCTGAAAAGTAGGTGCTTTTGTAGGAGGAGTATGTGGTGGAAGTTTGGGGGCAAATTAATTATTGCGCGAAGCGTCTAACGCCAGCGCTCATTCGGCAGCATGACGTCAATTCGTAACTTCACTAACACCGGCTCTGACGAATTTACGCGAGCGAAGTAGATAGACTTGCACAACTTCACACCCTTACGCCATCCGAAGGTGCTCACTGACAAAGGATCGTAAATTCGCAAATTCACTAAGATGAACATTTTCCTGAACGTTAGCACTTACGTTAGACGTTACCTGGTCAGACCAAATAGATAGGAGGTTGGAAAAAAAAAACACTTGTGTGTTTTAACATTGGAGGGTGATAGTCTGAAAAAGATCAATTTTTTTTGGGGGGGGGGTTACCCTCCTTCCCCCCTACATTTCCTAACATATGGCAACACAACTATACAGGGGGCACATGTAGGGCAATAGGACAACTTTATATAATTTATTAAAGGTTTCCTGGGCTTGTGTAGTAGAATGTAGTGGCTGTAACATATACTTCTATTATATCTATATACAGTTCCCACTGTATGCAAATTAGGCTTCGCTAGCGTATCTGCGCCCTGCCTAGCAAAGTAACACTAGCGCAACTACGCTACCATTCACCGACCTGAGCATAAATTTGTACTTTAGTGAATTTGCGTAGTGCTGGCAGAAATTCGCCTGGCGAAGTGCGGCGAACACTAGCGAAGCTAATGCTAGCGAATTTTCGGATCTTAGTGAATTTGCCCCTTGATGTCTGCAACATGTAACTTAGTACGCATCAGTCTGTCATGTAATAATTCTGCTGGAGATGCTTGGGTTGTTGCATGGCACATTGCTATCTATTGCAATTCGGTAGGTTCAATCTCCCGAAGTAGGCAGTCGAATAACTTTAAAACATTTTTTCCTTCGATCATCGAATGATGAATGATCGAATTATCGAAAATCCGATCATTCGAACTATTTGATCTATTCGATATTCAATGATCGAAGAGACCAAAACTTCGATCTATTCACGTGAATTTCGTAAATCTGCCCCTATGTGTACTGTATATTTTGAGTGTGTCCCTAAGCTCAGTAAGGGACAGCAGCACAGAGCATGTGCAATGAATCAGATGGGGAACTACTGGGTCATATTTGAAGACACAGATCTGTGTTTGCCTTGGACTGGTAAAGAAGCACAAAACATAATGTATAACATTGCTAGCTACTTCTTTTGTTTAACTGGATCAGAAATATCTTATATTATCCCAGAGGGGATTCTCAGGATAGAAGAAATATCCATTTTACTTTTTGGTGTAACAATGAACTCAAAATATCTCCAGCTCTGTGCCCCAAAGTAATACATTTGATACAGTACCTGTAACACTGTCATATGGAAGATTGCATTTCTATGCAGCATGTGTAATATTATAACCAAAAATTAGGAGTTTGCACTACTCACAAGATGCCTTGCCAAGGTCGCTCATTACACGTTAGTCTTCCACTGCCTCCTCTAGCAATCGTATGTACAGCTGTGTAGCTGAGCTGTAAAACCAATATCGCCTACCCTTTGCTCAGGAACATTACTAAGACAGGCAGGGAAGCTTTTAAGCCCTAGCTTATTAAGGTACATCAATCAAAGAATACTTATACTAGAGGCTAAAAACAAAGAAAGAAATCATCTGCATTAAGGGTGGGTGCTAGAAATATTCAGTGCTCGGTGTAAGCTACATTGTGTGCTTGACCTTCGACTAGAAACAGTATACAATGATTATGAGCACACAAAAAATGACAGAACAAAATAACCAGTGCAAAACTTCACTATATATATATATATAGTATATATAGAGCTCATGTGCCATGTCAGTGACCCTCATTGTACAATCATATCCTATATAATAAAGTTCAAGTGTCTCTGCGTCCAGTCCCTATGTCCGTGGAATTTGCTACTGCGCATGTGCCGCACTGACCGAATTTACCAGTTTTGGCCACTAGAGGTCGCCAATCACTAGCTAATGCTATCATACCAGAGCGTAAATTAGCACGTTAGTGAATTTGTGTAGCGCAGGCAAAAATTCGCCTACAACAATTCTGTTTTTATAAATGTTTGACTACATATGTTCTAGCGCCCGTTAATTTAACGGGCTTAATGTAAAGTTCAAGTGTCTAACAAATCTACTGTCCTAGGCCTAACCTGTTTTAGGATCGACAAATATATTTAAAAAGGTGTTAATGCAGCTACTATTTGATTTGGAGAAACCTGTTGTCCTCAAATAAGTGTTGTGTGGGCTGGGCTTCCAGATTTAAAGGGGAAATTAACCCGACTTGGTACTAACCACATATTAAAAAATAATTTGAAATAAAAAAATTCTTTTCAAACATCAACTTTTATTCCAGGACAGACCAGAGGTTTCTTTCCTTTAAACACACTCCAGCACTTCAGTCTCCATTTGAACATCTGATGGTACATGGGGGAATCGGCATTTAAACAGTAGGCACACCTTCCCATGAGACTTTGGATCCCACCTAACTACTAGCTGTCCAGTATATGCTTCAATACCTCTGGGTGATACCCATCCATTCTTCCAAGTTAGGACCTTTTTTTATCCAAGTCCTGGCCTGAAGCCTTGGTGTCCTTCCTACCTAGCCCTAAGTTGTCACTGATTCCCTCACTTATGGAGTATCCATAGGATTCTGAATCCACTTCCCTTGTTGGTGCCACAGCTGCCCTTACTGTCACTGATTATCCTAGCTAACTTGCGCACCTAGTGCTCGCTCACTTTGATCTTTCCTATTCTAACTTCTCCTTTGTTTATCTCCACTCACCGACCAGTTGTTCTTACTTCGGTCATGCTGTAAGAAATTGCCATCTTGGATAAATAGTAAAGCAGTTGTCCAGGGAAATTATCATAACAAAGGGTTTCCTGTGACTACTAAGCCTTCTGTCTGCTCTGGGACCTTAAACCAATTTACTGTATGTGAGAAAACTTGCCCTACAGGATCTCTGCATCTGTCAATTGGGAGTGCTTCTGTGGGGCTGATGAAAACCCAGTATAAAAGAGCCATGGAGGAGCCTGGGGAGAGGGAGGGCCTGAGCTGGGCAGCTGGGAGGAAGAAGGAGGCAGCTGGAGAAGTCAGAGGAGCCTGGGACATGACAGGATGTGAGGACTTAAGACCAGAGGGGAAGCCATGATCAAGCGGACCTCTATTCCCATGTCATTTTGGTAACAACTATGTAGAAATTTATGTGTATTGTAAATACTGTTAGTTTAAATGTAATTGTTTGTGTAACAATCCACTGATTTAGTATAATTCCTTTAATATATGCTTATTGGTGTGGATTATTTGTCAGCTTGTTTAAAAGAACCAGAACCCTAATAGTGAGAGGGTTGAGATATATTATTAATATTAAATTAAAGGGATCCTGTCATCGGAAAAAAAAAATTTCAAAATGTATCAGTTAATAGTGCTGTTCCAGAAGAATTCTGCATTGAAATCCATTTCTCAAAAGAGCAAACAGATTTATTTATATTTCATTTTGAAATCTGACATGGGGCTAGACATATTGCCAATTTCCCAGCTGCCCCAAGTCATGTGACTTGTGCTCTGATAAACTTCAATCAGTCTCTACTGCTGTACTGCAAATTGGAGTGAAATCACCCCCTCCCTTTCCCCCACCCAGTAGCCTAACAAAAGAACAATGGGAAGGTAAACAGATAACAGCTCCCTAACACAAGATAACAGCTGCCTGGTACATCTAAGAACAACACTCAATAGTAAAAACCCATGTCCCACTGCGTACTATTCAGTTACATTGAGAAGGAAAAACAGCCTGCCAGAAAGCAGTTCCCTCCTGAAGTGCTGGCACAAGTCACATGACTGGGGCAGCTGGGAAATTGACAAAATGGCTACCCCCATGGCAAATTTCAAAACTGAATATAAAAAAATCTGTTTGCTCTTTTGAGAAATGGATTTCAGTGCAGAAGTCTACTGGAGCAGCACTATTAACTGGTGCATTTAAAAAACAACATGTTTTCCCATGACAGTTTCCCTTTAATATATATACTATATAAAAAATTACAATGCCTCCCATCAAGACTGCTCACCTTAGGCGGGGCACCCCTTTTATGGCCCTTCTGGCGGCAGGGGTGAAAATTAGACTTAAAAATTAACTTGAAGAATTCCACTTTCATACACATTACACCCAACACATTTTAAACACACCTACATTTACATCCTTGCACATTTTTGTCACTCAAACAGATAACATTCCACTCACACAACACATTTATGATCTTAAACCGCCTTACAGCTGTCCTAGGCGTAACAAATAGAGATAAATTAAAAATGTTATTGAGTTTGTCTTTATGTTAGACCCTTTAAATTTGAAGAATTTTCAGCTGAAGCAACGCAAATGGTTCTTTGCCATAAGGGTGAAGAGAATAAGGGAATGCCCTGCTGTTGTTATAACAGATTGTCTTACTGAATATTAAGTTTGTATTTTCCTAAAATGGGTTAAAGATGCTGAGGAATCACACAGAATGGTTGACTTTGAATAGTTTCCCCTTTACAGTTCAGTTGATTTGCTGCAAAATAACACTGTTTTTATAAACTCAGTAATAAGTAAAGAGTGGGTAATTAAGAATATCTTCAGTTTTTAAAATTGCATATTGGTTATTCTTCCATGTGTTGATCCTTGTAGTTTATACAGTGCTTAAAGTGTTGGTTTTGCAGAAAAAAATCTAAATGTCTTAATAAGCAAGGCATGCACATTAATCTCTGGAAATAACATCAGACAATTACAAGTTGTAGGCTGCAAAAGGCAAGATGCCAGAAAAAAATGAGAGAATATAAGTTTAAATTAGTAGAAACAGTAAATAAAAAATTTGTCATCTTACCACTGAGATTTGATACAGCTCCCATCAGAAATTGGAATTATCAAGTCAAGTAGTACAACAACTTTGCTACATAATGGGAGAAATGTTACCAGGTGCTAACTGAGAACAGACTGAAGAATTGTTTTGTTTTGATCTGAGACCATCTCCAAACTAACAGAAGCAGGGATTTCCATTTACATTATGTATCTATAGTACAATGCTGAGCAGTCAACAGGGAATTGAGTTCTATTAGAGAGCTCCAAAGAACCATAACTACATGTTGAAGTTAGCAATTTGAACGAGCTGCCAAATATCTACACACACTAAAAAACTAAATTACCATATTTGTCAGGTGTCATATTTTCAATTTTGCAACAAAAATGGATCAGGACTTTGTAGAAAAGTGAAAGATTATGGTAAATGTGGATGGATTAGGGCAGGTCTAGTCACAACAAGTAGATGAGAAATGCAGTAAATATTTAAAATGATTACTTTTTTTGCTTTCAGTGACTACAATCTGCAGTGTTTCATCTGATCAGAAATCAGTTTGAAGTATGGTAAAGAGAACATCCTAGCCAGACATGTCTCTACTGTACTACCTGGCTGGTTAAAGGGATTATGTCATGATTTTTATGGCTTACTTTTTATTTCTAAATTACACTGTTTCAATTGCAAGCAATTCACTCTACTATTTAAAATGTTATTCTTATTAAACAAAAAAACATTTTTCTACCATTGAAGTATACCATGACTTGGGTCATGCTAAAATTGCTTCACCAAGCAGGAAAAAGCAGGAGTTTTCTGGTTTAATGCTATTCTCATGTCTACCACTAAGTGGTGCTAGGGAGGATTTTTAACAATGCAACAAATCCTTCAGCAAGGTGTCAGGTTGCTGCTTTCTGTTTAGTTGCCCATTGTTCTGTTGAGAGGCTGCTCATTGGCTGCTGGAGTGGAGGGATGGGGTGATATCACTCCAACTTGCAGTGTAGTAGTAAAGAGTGACTAAAGTTTCAGAGCACAAGTCACATAACCTGAGGACTCCTGGTAATTAACAATATGTCTAGCCCCATGCCAAATTTCAAAATTAAATGTATTTGTTTGCTCTTTTAAAAAACGATTTCCGTGCAAAATTCTGCTGCAGCAGCACTATTAACTGGTGTGTTTTGAAAAAAACATGTTTTCCCGAGACAGTATTCTTTTAAGTGCTTTACAGGGGGAATTATGATATGCCTAGGTATCCATGTGACGGGACCAGGCAGTAGCATCTGTCTATTTCTCTATCCTTATGATCACGTATTGGTAAGATGCATATTGACTGACATATGTTTTGCCAACTTCTAGGTTTCCTTCTGAAGAGGGTTTGAGGGATGCATGTGGATTTTGCGAATGAATCTGGTCACTCTTTGCTTGCAGAAAAAACACATTTACATTGGAAGAATAGACACACAGGGGAACATTTCTGGCACTGCATTATTTCTGTTTTGTTTCAGAAAACTTTGTTCACTTGGTAGAGTCCCTGCCAGACCTACTGTGTTGGTATTGACAACGTCAGGACAAAGGGAGGCCTAAAACAGTCACTGCATGATGGTGCAGTCAGAAGAATCACTTTAATAGCCATATGCCTATCTCATTATTTAATTACTTTTGGATGGTAGAGTAGGCTAGCCTGTTCTGTTCATGAGGCTCTTCACCAATGACTTCACCAGGCTTCAGTATACTGGCTCTGTTGCTTGGACCATTAAGCATTTATTGATAAAGTAGACCATACTCAAGTTAAAACAGACCTTTACACTTTGGCCTTTAAATGCTCTGCAGGAGGGGATTGTGATTGACTTCTCAAATACATACAAAAACCCCATTTATATACGTGTGATCAATAAACTTACATCTTTACTTATAGTGTAAAATATCTGAGCTCTTTTTCTCCCGTCTGCAAATGTTTTTTTTTTTTTTATAGCTAGAGTACCTGAAAATGTGCAGTGATTCTGACTACATGTAAAGGTAGTGATGACATGCCCACAGATTTATAGAATAGTAAAATATTAATAGTGTTTCTGCTTGCGACAGGAAGATTCTTCTAACAAGTATTACAAAGTTTTTGAAGCTTGTTATGCAGACAAAAGATGGAAGTGAATCTGTACCCTGGCATTTTGTGAACTGAAGAACACATCAAGCCAATTAATGTCGGCCATGTTAGCGGATCCGACACTCCTTTGTGACAGATGAAAAAAAATGCCAAGAGCATTTCACAGGAATCTCTACCAAGACATAAGAAACCTATAGTTATTTCAGTTTTAATTTAATACTTTAGAAGTATTGGTATGATTTGAATTTGCAGAGGGAGACTTTCATCATTCCTAAGTATATAGTTTATGAACTGAAATAGACAGAAGGTTCATTTCATAATTAATGACAAATATCAGTATATTGTAAATGAAGTATATTGAAGAGTGATGTGCAAAGTTCACTTCTTTCTCACCTAAAAGCTTTTCCCACAGCAAAAAGCAAAAAAAATCATAGGTAATAGGAAAGGGTACATCCAAGTAGGGTGGGTACAGGCAACAGACAGTGTGCAACAGGAAGATCCTCCTTCTGCTTCTTCTTCTTCTGGTTGCATATGAACCAACAGTATTAAACAGAAACCTACTTTAGTAAAGGGAGCACACCTAGAGACAGGGGGACTTGATTATAAGAACTGGGCAAATTGTCACTGGGGTAGTAAACAAAGACAAACAAATTTTTGCTTTTGGGGCCATTCTTTCCTCTCTTCAGGTCTCAAAAGTTCTGAAGAACTACTTAGGTCAATTAAGAGATCCATTAGCAGCAAGGATGTTGTAAATTAATTCCTCTTGCTCACTGGGCTCATCGGCAATGTCCTGGTGCCTGGAACTTTCTGTCACCTCCTGGCTCTAGGTTGGCGTTTAGGTTTCAGCTTTCGTTTAGGGGGCTACCAGGCTTGCTTTAAAGGAATTGTTCTATATAAAAGTAAAAACTGGGTAAATAGACAGCCTGTGCAAAATAAAAAATTTTTTCAATATAGTTAGTTAGCCAAAAATGTAATGTATAAAGGCTGGAGTGACTGTAAGTTTAACAGAACAGAACACTACTTCTTCCTTTTCAGCTTTCTTGGTTTACACTGACTGGTTACCCTGGCGACCAGGCAGTAGCCAATCAGTAACTTGAGGGAGGGCCACACTGGCCATAACTGTTGCTTTTGAATCTGAGCTGAATGCTGAGGATCAATTGCAAACTTACTGAACAGTTATGTCCCATGTGGCCCTCCTTCAAGTCGCTGACTTACTCAGATTTAGGGAGCTGAAAAGCAGGAAGTTGTGTTGTATTCTGTTATATTAGACATCCAGTCAATCCAGCCTTTATAGATTACATTTTTGCCTAACTAACTATATTAGAAACATTTTTCACTATTTACCCAGTTTTTAATTTTACCCTTTCTGTAATCCTGCTGGTCACCCAGTTTTTAGCCAAGCAATTCCATCAATGTATGTTTCACTACAGGGAGCCACTGCAGAAAGGAGGTGGCAACCAAGCAATATCTCTCTACAAAGTGTTGCACATAAGCCTTATATGCAGCCTCCAGCATAATGTATCATTGGCATTTGCTTGTGAAGAATAGTAAAGGGTTTATACATTAAATAAAAATTTGATAATATTACGTAGTAACATGGTAAGTGAGGTTAAAAAAAAGACACGTCTATCAAGTTCAACCTTTTTGTCTAAGGGATTCTGCATAATAACTTTCTAGTTAGTATATTCTACTGTACATATTTTGTGTAGGTCAATCAATTCAGCTGATTTATTCAAGAGAAAAAATAGGAGAGACAATTTATAAGGATGTTCAGAGAATGCAGGTCCCAGCTAGAGGAACAAAGGACACAACCTATCAGACAGACCTGCACAGAATAGGTTTTGAGCTGGATGGCCATCCTGTAACAGACCTTTGCACCTAAAGAGGAGGTGAGTTAGGAATAGCAAGCACACTAGAAAAAAGATGGAGGGTCCTAAGAAGAAAAGGAAAGGTAGAGTGTTAGTCTCAACTCTCAAGGGCCCAAGTTTTTTCTTCTTTTGAATGTTTGCGTGCTTAATTATCCTAGTAACCCAGCACTTGTTGATGGAAGAATAACATGAATTTCTGTTCTACTGGAAGTTGTACAACTACTGATCTCTAGGACTACAGAGAACAATTGTAACCAAATGCAATCTGTAGGTTTTGTTTAACCTGCCTGAATCCCACAGGATAGGTGTCTTTAAAATAGATGAACAATAACCTTAATTTTCTTTCAACCCCTTTCATTTTATGAATACATTGATAACTAAATAGACTAACTGGTACAGTAGGTACAAAAATGTATTTATTCAGACCAAGATGAAAATAAGAGTAAATGTTAAATTTTAGCTTCTGACAAACAAGCCACATGGGGTCCTGGCCTCTATGACATTGTTTGCAATAGTCAGCATTCATACCATGATCATTAGGGTTGATCATGATAAAAATAAGTACATGAATATAAATAGAAACATAAACAATAGTGATGGGCGAATCTCCCCAGTTTCGTTCGCCGAAAAATTTGCGAATTTCCAGAGAAATTTGCGAATTGGCGAAAAATTTGCAAAACACGTCGCGGCATGATTTTGACACGCGTCGCGGCAACTTCGGCGCGTTGCGTCATTTTCGGCACGCGTTAAGTCAAAAACGACGCGCAACTCGTTTTTTCCGGTGAATTTTCGTCAGGCGGCGAATCGCGGGAATTCGACGCAAATTCACCCCTGGTGAATAAATTCGCCCATCACTAATAAACAACAAAATCTTTGCTAAAAAATAAATAATATATTAAAATAAAACCATTGGTATACTCATATGGTAAAGTTAAAGTTGTGAAAATGGATATGAAAAAAGATATTTCCATTATGAGTGAAATAGACAAAAGTAGTTCTATTTAATTCATTCAATGTGTGGTGGTATTGACAAGTTTATTTTATCTATTCACCATTCTTTCATCTGTTCTGTACCAAAGCTGGGTGACTAATGTTTACTGCAGTCTGTTTTCTAACCTAGGGGTAAGCTTTGTAGACTACTCCAGTGTCTTTTCTTGGCAGTTTATAGATATATAAAAATTTTATGACTCACACTATTTTTGTGGACGCCACATGCCTAATTTGATATCTATAAGCTCTTGTCGCCTCAGTTCATATTTAATAAGCAAAAATAGTTCAGTTGAACTCTGGCATCCTCCTTGCTCCTGGCACTGCAAAAATAGGGCAGTTTGATTCATTTTTGTTTTCTAGAAATAACTGCAGATCAGCCAAGCATCACAAAGATTTACTGCAGTTTTATTTCCACGAACAATCCCGGCAGAGTGCCATATTGCAACATCAAGATTTAAGAGATGAATGGTTGTTAAAAACTGTTCTAATCTTGTAATACTCCCTCTAGATTATCTGCACATTTGTAACAGGGTCCTTATTTTAGTTTGTGTCTACCTTTCACTATAATTGTTGATTCTGTTACTGATTTTATTTTTTCATCTCTGCTCAGGATTATAAGTTTAGCTACAATACTGCTTTTAAAGATGTAGGAATTTAAAAAAAAAAAACACATCACTTGAAAAATATGTGCTTGAACATAATCTCCCAATATGCTTCATCTACCCTGTGATGATGTTTTAATAGGGTAACCCAAATCATGCTGTCTCATCATTGGAGAAATATCACATTCTCTGTGTGCTATTTGTTTTAAAACTGTAAACAGCATACATAAGTTTAAGGGGCAGATTTACCAAGGGTCGAATTTCGAATGCAAAAAAAATTCAAAATTCGACCAGGGAATAGTGGGTGAATAGTGAGGAATTAAAAAAATTTGCGCAATTTGATCGATCGAACGTTCGAATAGGGAATATTTGAATATTCAAAAACTTTTAGCGATCAATCTATTTTTTCAAATTCGATCATAGGGAATGATACCCATTTCGGTAGGTTTAATCTGGCGAAGTAGTTGATCGAATTTAAATTTAATGGGGAAGTATTCGACCATCGAATTTTCGAATATTCAAATAAAATTAAATTTGAATATTCGAATCATTCGAATTCGAATATTCAATGGTCGAATTTGCCTAATTTGCATATTCAGAATTCAAATTCAAATATTTTTTAAAATTCGATCGAATATTCAAATGCCTCATGTGAATATATGTGAATTTAGTAAATCTGCCCCTAAGGGTTTAAGAACCTTCTCATGTTTTAGATCCCTAAAGGTTTAAGAGAAGTAAAGCCCCAAGGGCTGTATTTCTATACCAGGTCCACCCTGCTGAAATCCTCTTTTTCATCCAAATTAATTTTAGCTGAGCTACAAACTGATTTGAATTTACTTTCCCATAGCAACCAGTTACAGGAGATATTTGTGAGTAAGGTGAGTAAGGTTGAGCAGTAAATGCTAAGTACAGATAGTTTGGATTAGTTGATCTAGAGAGAACTGAATTAATTGGATTCTTCCATTGCAAAATGCTTTCTGTTTATAAATTAAATGAGAACTAACACTTAACTAAAAAAGTAGGCTAGAAATGTTGTATATTATGTTTTGGGCTTCTGTACCAGCCCTTGGTGTCTCAAAAGATGATCCTGTAACTTAGGGACCAACACGCAATGTACTGAGTACATTTAAATGTAATTGTCACAATATAAGGCTGATTAGTACAAAATTTTTATTATTGGTATGTGGCAACAGAACCCAGTGCAATTATCATCAAAATTCAATAATTAGCCCTTTAGCTTATTTGTTAATAATTGTTAAATTTGATAAAAATTATATATAGATAAAGAAGCACATACTGTAGGTGGGTCCAGCCCACAAGCAAAGGATATTGAGCTGTACAGTCAGAAAGCTATACTTCTTTATGCTCTGTATTTTAATAAATGTGACTGTAGCAGTTTACATCCACCTGCTCCATTTAAGTTTGTTGGAAGCATGTTGGGGAAGCATGGAAAATTTTAAGCAAAGACTGTTACTATACATGAAAGCTACTAACACTAGAACACTGCCCAGTGAACAGAAAGTGGCCCTTTTCCTAACAATAGCAGGGGAAGAAGCCTCGCAAATCTTTAATTAATTTCAACTTGATGAACATGAATAATTCTGAAGTGGTTATGGGAAAATTTGAAGATTTCTGTACTCCTGAGGTGAATGAGACATATAAGAGATTTTTCTTTAACTCCAGAGTGTAGTCTCCTATTGAAAGCATAGAAAAATACATAACAGACCTCAAACTGAAAAGCAGAACATGTAACTTAGGTCAGCTGAGAAATTCATTAATCAGAGACAGAGTTGTTATTGGATGTAATGATCAAAAAGTGCAGAAAAGATTGTTAAGGGAACAGGATCTTACATTATAAAAACTCTAAGAATTTGTCAAGCAGATGGACAATGACAATGTCACACCAAGGGTTCACACAAGTAAATCTGGTTTTAAGAAAGTCAAAGGGAAACTCGATGCAAGATTTACCAAATAAAAAGTCTATAATAATTGTGGTGATTGATATTCATTTAACAACTGCCCAACTTTTGTTAAACAATGTTCCCTGATTAATTATAAAGTGGACACAAGGGCAGAAACAAACATAATCACAGAAAAAATATGGAAAAACCTACAAATGAAAGAAAAATTAAAAAGTAAAACATCATTGCTTAAGGCATACGAGTCTGAAATCCCATCAGTAAGAAAATGCACACACGTTCTTACTTATAAGGGCAAGGCAAGAAAACATGAATTTGCAGTAGTCTCTTGTAATTATTGTCCCCTATCTGGTGCACAAACATGTGAAAAGTTGGGACTGGTAATCACCACAAAGCAACATGAATATACTGCTAAGTGAATGTAAGGATGTGTTTGCAGGTCTTGGGAAACTGCCAGTTACATATGATATTTCATTAAAAGCTGATTTAAAACCAGCTGTACACGAGGCATGTGCCAGTGGCACTGAAAGAAAGGCTTAAATGTGAATTGCAGCACCTTAGATCTAATTGAGCCCATCAATGAGCCTTCAGCTTGGCTACATTCCTTAGTCATTGTAGAGAAAGAAGACTGATCCCTGAGATTGTGCTTAAATCCTAAAGAGTTAAATGAAAACATAAGGAGAGAAAATTTTCATATACCCACTCGGAATGAAATCCTGGGTGGAATGGCAATGCCAAATAATTTACAATCCTAGATGCCTCAAATGGGTTTTGGCAGATTCCTCTCACTAAGAAAAGCAGAAAATTGTGTACCTTTTTATACACATTTTGGAAGGTATCCGTTCAAGCGTCAGCCTTTTGATTTTTCACAGAACAATGCAGTAACTCTTGGAAGGGGTTGAAGTAGTTAAAGTCTAGATGATATTTTAATTTGGGGCACCACAGAAGCAGATTATTACAAAATATTAAAGCAAGTCTTACAGATATCAAAATAAAATGGACTTAAACTGAATCGTGCTAAATGTCAATTTAAGAAACCAGAAATTTTGTATGTTGGTGAAATAATTTCTCACAGTGGAGTGAAGCCAGATCCTGCAAAAGTTCTAGCAATTGAAATATTGGCTAAAGCACGCTGAGTGGAATTGAACAGCGAAGCAGGAAAATTAGTTCATCACTAAAAGACATTCTTTGTTGTGCACAGACTCTGCAATATTTTGACATCATTGGCCTTCAAAAATATCAACAGATGCATCAAAAGACATGTACCATGTGGTGCCTGGGATACAATTGGCATTGATATATTTATGATGAATGGAAAGGAGCATTTGGCAATATTAGATGCATTATCCCGCAATTTGAAAATTCAAAAATAGCACATCATCTGAGGTATGCAAAATACTTAAAACACATTTCTGCAGATATGGAATACCATAAAAAATAATGGTTCTCAATTTATAGGAAAAGACTTTGTAAGATTCACAGAAGAATCTGGATTCAAACATGTCACTTCAAGCCCAAGATTCCCACAGAGTAATGGACTTGCAAAGTGTGGCGTAAAGGTTATTAAACAGTTGATGAAAAAAGTTGTTAATTCAGGTCAGGACCCAGAAGTGGCACTCAAACTACAGCGCAACAGCCCTGGAAGGAGACAATCTCTGGTAGAGGTATTCCTTGCAAGACAAATACAGATAAAATTACCTGCATTGGAGCTTCAGTATTACCACAATGATAAGACCCTACATATAAACAGTACAGACAACAGAAACAAAAGATGTGTGAGAGACACAAGAAAAATTATGAAAAAAGTACAAAACCACTTGAACATTTACACAGTGGAGATGATGGATTTGGAATGAAAAAGCACAAGTGCAACACCTACACAGGGGCACATTTACTAAGGGTCGAAGTGAATTTCTAAATAAAATTAAAATTTTTAAGATTTTTAAAATTAAAATTTTTAAGTAATTTTGGGCTACTTCAACTCTCGAATAGCCCAAAATTCGATTTGAATTGAAAAAATTAGAAAATTCGAATTTTGAAGTACTGTCTCTTTAAAATCCTTTGAATTAATTCACCACCTTAAAGCTGCCGAATTGCCATTTAAACCAATGGGGGACCTCCTAGAGCCTGTCTTGAAATGTTTTCTAAGTTCTAGGAATTAGAAGGATCTTTGAAATCATTCAAATAGAACAATGCATTCAAACGCTTTGAATGATTTCAGTTTGATCGAAAACTGACCTGTTTTGTCTATTTTCGATTGAAAATGCCCCCCCCAAATTTCAATGTTTTTTAACTTTGAAATTCAACCATTAGTAAATCTGCCCCTAGTCTCACATCGTTCTTCTGAGGTTAAAACAAGTGACAGAAAAATTTAAAGGCAAAATAGAAGGTATTTATATAAAATCCCTGAAATACCAAGCCTTGCTCATTCTGATGGCCAGCACTGTAATCAGTCAGAGGAAGCGCAGGACAAGGATTTGATTCACATGGAGCAGCATCTACCAGTGGATGCTTACTGGCCAGAGGACAATCAAGAAAAGCATGTCTTTGGAAATAGGCAAGTGTTAGTAGATAACAGTGAGGACAACCAGATAGACAAATCAGAATCTTTACTGAGAGACACTGCACCCATCCAAGGAACACAAAACTCAGATCATGCCACAGTTAATACACAAAATACAACTGACAATAACCAGGCGCAAACACTTACTCATGGTGCAAACACATTATAGCAGTAGTATTAAAAAACATCAAGACTAGTTGTTACAACTATTAATGATTTGTTGTTATTACCACCATTAATGTTAAAAAGGAAGGATGTGTTGATAATTGTTGGTTAATAAAGTTTGATATAGAAAAAGAAGCATAGGTGGGGCCAGCCCACAAGCAGAGGAGATTGAGCTGTACAGTCCAGGATCTATGCCTATTAATGCGCTGTATTGTAATAAATAAGTTGCTGTTGTAAAACAAAAAAGAGTTTCATTATTAAGGAGTACAAGACAGCTTGTATTACAGACAAACCTAATTTTCTGTTTGATAGTTTGTGACAACCCTTAAGCTTCGCTTCTCAACTAGTGATGGGCGAATTTATTCGCCAGGGTCGAATTCTTGGCGAATTCCTGCGATTCGCCGCTGGCAAATAAATTCGCGAATCACCAGCGAAATTTCGCCAAGCGAAAATGACGCGACGCGCGTCAAAAGCGTCCCGCGAATTTTTCGCCGATTCGCGAATTTCTCCCCTGGCAAATAGATTCGCCCATCACTAGCAATGAGTTCAGTATATGAAATATGTTTTTTTTTTTAGCCATGTTCCTTTTTAGGGTTTAGTTCTTTAAGAAAACTGCATTGTTCTAAATATGACACGTCTTCATTCCATATAGAAATAAATCAATTTACACATGGGCATATTGCCTTATGCTTGGCCAAGCTGATTAACGGTTTCTATGGAGTAAATATGTTTTAGGAAGAAAATATATAACTATGTAAAACACATTTTCCTTTTTCCATCTGGAATTACTGTATGCTGTCTAAGCATAGCAGTGTCCTCTAAGGCCCAAATAAATTCTAAAATGTTAGATTCTATTAAATACACCCTCTCACTTCTCTTTTATGATGTTATGAGTCATGTATATTATAATTTGTTAAAACATATTAAATTACCACAGTTAAAATTAACATGAGTGCAATACAGAGGAGGAAGGACAATTCAGAAGATGAATGACCCATGGGTGGATGACCCATTAGAGATTAGCAAAACATGCAGTTGCATTACCAAGATTAAGCACAAGTGTTTCTGCTGGCTTTATGGAAGAAGTTTCAGATCATAAGTTGGTGTGTCTGGCCAGAGGATCTCCAGATATATTTGAAAGTACTGAAGAATCGTGGCTTATGGTGGCAAGGTAGTTTTTGTGTTATCTAATGTCTAAATATTGTACTGGATGGGATGCTGTGACACAATATTCTGTGTTTAGTGGGATAAATGGGAAATCTGAGTTTAGTTATTCTGTCTCAAACACACAATCCAAAGTGGCTTCATCTGTACAGACAATTCAGCTATTGAAAGATGTCTAAAAGCATTTTAAATACTGTCTACTCAAGAATAGTGTAACGTTCAGAGCTATGTGTGCCATATTCAGGAAAGAAGGTCAAACCAGCATATTAATAGTGCAATTCTACAAGAGCACACAAAGGCACAAGCACTTTTAAGAATAAGGTTTTGAGGAATAGAATTTTGTGTCCATTTTTAGTATGATGTACCATGTGATGAATATATTAGCACTACAGATGTAAAACAGGAACCACCATAACCTTTATAATTGACCACATTTTATTACAATACAATCTGTAAAGTCCATGATCTCAAGTCAAACAGTGTTAAACTGCACAATAACACAATTGGTGCTGTCATTAAACTTCACTATGAGGCATAATCTGTGGATAGAAGAATTTTTAAAATTTTTGAGAAATTAAAAACCAAAGTTAACCACGCATTCTATTTAGTACTTTTCAATAAGTCACTTTCATTTTTTCTTCCCTACCAAGCCACTCAGTTGGCAGATGAGATTAAATAGCCCCTGGGCCCATAGTGTTTTTACTCCCCATTGAGAATATCTATAAAAAGATAATGAATAGCTAACAGACCAAACACGTCTTTGGAGTATTGTCCAAAACTAGATAAACCTCTGAAATAGTCTTTTGACGTTTGGTTTTAAATGTGATAATAAAAAGCTAAGAACAAAGACATATATAGAGGTGTAAAAGTCTCATCAGCAAAGCAAGTCAGTCAGATACAACATAACATGCTGAGAATGTTTTCTTGCAGAACATAGGGAAAATTAGTTAAGAGGAACATATAAAATCTGCAACTGCTTTTTCCTCCCTTTCCATGCTACTCTTGGGACTTCAAATCCTCCTGTCTGCATTCTAGAGATACAATTAGAAAAGGAAGTTTAAGCTGTGGGAGCAGATGGGCTCAGTTGGTTTCCTTGCAGATTGGTGGTTGCATTTTACGTGCCAAAGGAAGCAGCTTTTTATAACCACAGTGTGTCCAAAAAAGCTGGGAAGCAATGTGTAGAAATCTTTGCCAGCTCTGTTAAAAAAAAGCACCATGATCGCTGCAAGACTCGAAAGAGTAGCAATAAAGATTTTTTCACTTGCAAAATCTTGAAAAGGGTTAAGGAAATCAGTCAAATTGTTGTCAGCACCTTACAATACAGGGGACAATATGCCTTCATTGTATCCATGGCATCTCCAGCAGGATCTCACAGTACTGAAAACAATGTCAGATTTATACATTACATAAGCCACAGGGATCAAATTATTTAAAGTCTTCCCGCAGGAAAGTGGGAAAAATTTTGCAAAACTGCATTTCAACAGAAAGCTATTCTCAGTGAAAACAATGCCTTTTATTGCCTTTCATTTCCATGATGAATACAACACAACATCTTTTATATCTACTTTGATGGTTTGCAGCTGGTTGATTTTGATAAATGACCCCAGAAGACTTACAAGACATAAAATAAAATATAATTAAAGAATTTCTTCCTGATGGGAGAGAGATTTTTGTAACTGGACATATAGTATTTGAAAGCTAATTCTACTGCGTATTTAAAGGGGAACTATCGTGAAAATGAAAATTTTATATACGCTTCATCATACTTAAATAAGAAATTTTCTAAACCCAATTAAATATTCAATATCGTTTCTGAAATAATCAAGTCTATCTTCACTATCCCTCTCTCAGCATCTGTTTCTCTTCTTTCTGTATTCTTGCAGCAGTTGGGTGTCATTGACAGTTGGGGGCAAATTTACTATTATTCCCCAAAAAAACGTAGTTTCTACTCGATATTCGATTAACATTCGATTTTCAAATGTTAATCAAATAGTTCTAGGCAACCTTTTATTCGATATTCGACGATCGAATACAAATTTATTTGATCAGTCAAATAAATCATTCGACTCAATGAATAAATCATTCGATCATTCAAATGATTTGAATGATAGAAGACTTTGATTGTACGAATCCTATTCGATCAGGACTTAGCCTCAGAAGCCTATGGTCCAATCTGCCGAAGTAAGCAATCGAATAAACTTTAAAATTAAAATCCTTCGCTGATCGAATGATCGAATATTCATTCATTCTACTCTATTTGAATGTATTCGATCGTTCGACCATTCCCTATTCGATGATCGAATATGCCAAAATTCACATAATCGACCAAACGAATAAATCCTATGATCAAATTTTGATCTATTCACGTGAATTTAGTACATCGGCCCCTTAGATTCAATATATCTTATGGAGTGGGGGTCGGCTCCTTTCCTAGCAGATGAATTAGAGCTCATTCAAATAGGGATCTCAGTATGAGCAAAATCTAACAAAATAACTGCCTTTTGCACAAATACTGTATGCAGAGAGACAGGATTTCTGTTAATTTTAATAGAGTGAGCTTTAATTCTTCTTTTAGGCAAAGGGAGGCAAACTATTCTTCATACATACTGCAACATTTACATGCTCAACCACATAGACGGTTGATGCGGAATCTTTCAATTTTCAGTTTTAATTGATATAAAACAGTACTATGGCATTTTGTTCCTTAATTCTTTATCATTAAGACTTTGCAGATGAATAAAACTGGGCACCATCAAAATGACTATGGAATAATTAAACAGTGGCGCAGCAGCAATTTGCATAAATATTACAAACAAATAGTGCAGTCAATCCAAGAATCAGCATGATTATCTCAGAGGATTCCCAATCTGAATCTAGTCCACAGACAAACTCATTTGTGCCAATATCCTTTAAAAGTGGTTAAATCAAATGCAGTACAGTGCCTTTTTTGTAAGGCAGTCAAAGGCGCTGACTGTAGTTCTGAATGGTATGTGCAGCATAGGCAGACCAACATAAGTTCGGGTATTCAGTATTTTTCCTCTTTTCATTAGGAAGTTAACATTAAGCATTATTAAATGGGCAAGATAGATATTTGCCCAGGGCCCATTTATTCTGAGGGGCCCCACTTGTACAAAACTGGTCTAAAAAGTAATTGTACCCAGCCCCCCCACCCTATTCATGTAACCACTGAAGTAACAGAAGTTCTTAATGCTCACTCTCATGTGGGCTCCTGTCCCGCTCTTAGAAGATTTATTGAGGACAAGCTAACTGTTCTGTGCTGCACAATATAGTGACAGTATAGGCTTTATCTCTGTTCTTAAAGGGTGCCTATCTTAAATGGCACCTATCCCTCCCGGTGCGAGTTTTCCTGTGCTGGCGGGGGGCATTTAAAAAAAAAAAAAATCTACTGGTACTCCCAACCGGAATGCAGGAGCTATCAGCCCGCACCTTTGGTTGGGGGTAACTTTTTTAACGATAGGCTACCTTTAAGTAAAGATTTTTGTCATACTTAAAGGTGGCAATAGATGATTAGATTTTTCTCTCCCTAATCTAATGATTTTTCATCCAACATCGGTCAGAAAATCGGTCGGACAAGTTTGAAGATTTTAGTTCACAGTGAAAAGTATCCATTATCCAATTGTTTGCTGGTCCAAGTAGGCAGCTACCCACAGTTTTTTGAGCTTCAATTAGACAATATTGCTTGAAATGGTCTTCAGTTCAGTATAAGCTTGCTCTCACGATAACAGACATTTCTTTCCCTAGACAAACTCCATGTCAGTTCTCATCGGGATAGCCCCTCCTCACTGCTCCCATTAGAAGGACCCTCCCCAAGCCTTGGACTCTCTCTCTCTCTCTCTTTGGCTTTTTTTCTGGTTGGCTTTTAAAGGCTTGGGGAGGGTCCTTCTAATGGGAGGAGGGGTTATCCTGATGAGTACTGACATGGAGTTTGTCCAGGAAAGGAAGATCACGAAACAATCTTCCTTTTTCAAAGATCTTAACGTTAGAACAAATGTAAGAAACAGGGTCACATAAAACAGGGTTTTATCTGAGAGCAGAAGCAGTTTTCGTTTGTTCACTTGCGGCAGGGTACACTAACTGACTGGTAACAGCCAGCATTACAACTTAAAAAGGGATACATTCTGTATATAAGATGGCTACACAGATATTAAATCAACAAAGTAGCCATTTATGTTGTAAGTGTCCCTTTTTAAAGGTGCTTGTTGATAACTCTATCCATGTCTGATCATATAAATTCTTATCAGTTGAGCACATGATACCTGTAAGAACTGCATTTTGTGCTTTCAATGGCTGTGGGATTCACACAGGTGGGTAGTGTATGGAGGAATCCAACAGTTCCGCAATACTTTTAGCATTCCAGCACTTAAACATATTTTAGTCTCTAAGAAACCTTAAGAAAAGACCAAGTGTGTGTATGCTTGGACAAAAGGATAACCTACTACATATTTGCTGAGGAAACATCTGTGTAACTATCCCCATGTCATTAGCATGTTAATGATGCATTTAAGAATGCTTTATAATATACTGCAGGCTGGAGTTGCAGATTTTCCTTGTCCTTTAATTGTTAATGAGACACAAGATGTCTTATGCTTTTGTAACAGGTAGATGGGACCGGGAGTGCCTAAGATCACAATTACCCAACTTAGATTACCTAAGATCTAGTCAGGTCAGGTTCAACTCCCTGCAACTACCAGTAGGGTTTGTGGTACATGTGATTCTATGCACTTACTGTAGGTGGGCCCTCGCTTACTGTTGGAAGAAGGCTTAACCACACTGTATGTCCACCATTAAACATATTGCTTAAATAACTTGAGTGCCAGTGATCCTTTAAAAACACATGCACTCTTTACTGGGCAAATACATAAACTTTGTAAATGGTAGGTTTTTATTTTGATGTTACAATATCAAATCAGTAAATGCTTCAAATGCTTTCTCAATCAGTTGTTACTCACACTAACATAATGGCAGCATTCACAACACCCAGAGGAAGCATAATCTGTCTTCTTGAATAACCACAGCATCAGGAATCACGAGCAATTGAACCCTGGCCTTTGTGTTTTGACACTCCTGCACTATTCTGGTGAGAGACTGGGGAATCTTACTGCTTATACTGGACACTACACTAAACAGACTTACTATAATTTTTCTTGCAACACACTTACCTCATCCTACCTCATTAACAAAAAGTGTTGCCAATCAAGCAATCAAGGCCCTTTATAAGCCTGTACCATCAAATTTCCCGTTGCTTGATCATCTGAGCTCCTGAGCCCGATCTAGCCTATGCCCTGCATTATTCCTAGTTCCCGTGCCCTCTGCCTGGTTCCATGTCCACTACCTGGTTTCCTTGCTCCTACCTGTTATTTGACTCCTGCTGCTATGGATTTCCTTGGTTCTGATCTCCAGCCTGTTTCTCAACCTTGCTCGTCTGCTGCTTGCCATTTGACCTCAGCCTGCCTTCTGGACTTCGCCTGCCTGCCACCAGCCCTAACCATTTTTACCTGTTTCTGGACTTGCCTCTCTGAACTGCCAGCCTCATCACAGGCCTGTATTTTGTTCTTCTGTGTGTTTGATTATTTTCTCATTTTGCTATTAAATGTCTTTTTTGCTTTACTATGGTTTTTGCTAATTATCCATCCATTCATGGGAGGGCTCCCATAGGCTTCTATTATAATTTGGTAGGTCTAATCTGGCAAAGTTTTAAAATTTTCGATCATTTGAATCTATTAGATCATTCAATCGTTCGCTATTCAATGACCGAATAAGCCTAATTTGCATATCCGACCTATAGAATTGATCATATGATCGAACTTCGATCTATTCACGTGAATTTAATAAATCGGCCCCTAAAGGTTTGCTAAACCTTTAAACCTTCTACACTTTCATAACATTAATTTGACATGCAAAGTTCCGTAAATCAACCATGTTACGCTGTGCCCACATTTTAGTTGTGAGAGGGAAGTGGCAGTTGTAACTGTAGAACATCTGGTTAGGATGGACATTTCGGAACTAAATAATCAGTCAAGATCCTTGGAAATTATTTGAATATCATTATAGATTCAACTGCATGGTATGATTGCTCATTTGTATTAGTACAGACATTAACAGAAGGAAAGTGGTACCTGTATTTCTATAAAGCCTTTTATTATCTATTCACTTCTGGTGTCTGTATTCATTCAGTTCCAAATACTACATGCTGTAAATGGATGTAAATCTGACATAATTTTGTAATGACTGAAAAAATGGCAAAATGTTTCATGAAGAATCTCTTTCAATGAAAACATTATACGTTAACAAATTATTAGAAATCAGGTCCTTGAATAAAACATGCACATGATAAAGCAGGAGGTGACGTCTGTCAGAACAGGTGTACTGATTATGCAGCCTGCTCATCTGAATGGCAAGCAATCTCCCCTTTTACCATTTCTCCTTCCTAAGTCTTACGAGGTAAAATAAAACAAACAAATGTTTAATTGTTTTAAGTTGTCACATGTTTAGCAGCTCATTAGGCTAGGGAATAATCTTCTACAGGCTTTGAACATTTAAACGGAAAAGGCAAGAGCTAGAAAAAGCTCAAAATGGAGAAATATGAATGGATAGCCATAAGAACTCTGTTCTTTTATATAAAATATGAAGTATGCATTTGGTATAATTTTAACTTCTTCTTTTTCCAGTGCTGAAAAACCACTGCCTATTCATCACCATCCCAGTATAGATATGCAAATGAGCAGAGAGGACCCAATGGCTTTAGGGATCAGCAAAACTAGGATAATAAAAATAAACAGCAATGAGATTGTTCAACTGTTATTACACAAAATTGTGTGGTTCATTGTGTCCGAAAATGATACTAGTGGTATGGGATCTATTACCCAGGATGCTTGGGACTTGGGGTTTTCCAGACGAGATATTTCTGTAATTTGGATCTCCATACTTTAAATGTGCTAAAAAATTATTTCAACTTTAATGAAACCAAACAGGATTGTTTTTCCACCAAAATGGATAAATTATATCTTAGTTAAGGTCAAGTACAAGGTACTATGTTATTATTATAGAGAAAATGGAAATCATTTTAAACATTTGAATAATTGAATTACAATGGAGTCTATGGGAGTGGCTCTCCTATAATTTGTAGCTTTCTAGATAATGGGTTTCTGGATAACAGATCCCATATCTGGGCTTTTCTAGTAAGTACCACACTGTCATCTTTTTGTTTGTTCTAGGGATTCGTTGTGGTAGGTCAGGGCTATGAGCATGAGCAGTAGAGTAAAATCTGAACTTAGCTGCTAAAAGCCATAATTGCTCTACATGTCTTATGCACATTACTGACTTAGGCATAGATCACAAGGACAGGAAGAAAATGGCGACACACAGCTCACTAGAATAGTACCCAGGTCTGGTGCTATTTATTGGTAAAGATGAACACTGCCATAAGGTATGAGTTATGCATTTATAATCACGGGGGGGGGGGTGCTTCACAAATTGGTTCCTCCACTAACTAATCCTTTCATTCTACTTTAAAATATAGATATAAAAAGCAAGGGCTAGAAAAATACAATTCATTGTAGCAACTGATGGTAAAAGCCATACATGAACACCTATTTATACAGGGGAGCTAATCTCTCTTAGAAAATGATCTGCAATAGCATAAGATTCAAAAAGAGATTTACTGCAAATGTTACAGTATTCAGAGTGGATAGGGCTGCCCTTCAGAGTATTGATTGGGGCATTATGTTTTCAGCTAAAACCACAGAACAGAAATGGTTATCATTACTGTTCTCAATTTATTCCCTTAAGGAGTATATGTAGAAGCTCTAAGAATCAGCCTATGTGGCTTAATACAGATGTAAAGAAGATAATAGGAAAGAAGAAAAAGGCATTTAAAAACTACAAATCTGTTGGGACAGAAGCTGCATTTATAACACTGTAATAAATGTTGTAAATCAGCAATCTGGAAGGCAAAGAAAGGAAATGAAGAATTAATTGCTGTGCAGGCGAAAAGTAACCCTAAAACGTTTTTAAAATATATTAATAGTAAAAAGATGCAGGTTGAGAGTGTTGCTCCA
>CM044444.1:52651224-52665915 GCA_024363595.1 Xenopus borealis
AGGGAATACAGGGTTATGGAAGATTATACAAGTTGATCCAGGGACTAGTCCGATTGCCTTCTTGGAGTCAGGAAGGAAATTTTTCCCCATCTGAGGCAAATTGGAGAGGCTTTGGATGGGATTTTTTTTTGCCTTCCTCTGGATCAACTAGCAGTTAGGCAGTTAAAATAAAAAAAAAGTTAAAAAGGTTGAACTTGATGGACCTGAGTCTTTTTTCAGCCTAACTTACTATGTTACTATGTTACTATGATAAAGCTGGTACATTTATTCCAGACAAGTTTATATGCACTGTCAATGTCAGTACTCCTTCTGCTGCCAAGGGACACTCCATTAACCTGATGCTTGATACAGGTTCAGCTGTTTCTATACTACCAAAGGATATTTTCTTGAAATACTTTGCAAAAGATACGCTTGTTGCACCTTCCCTGAGACTGGTCAGTTACTTAAAGGATCCAATCCCTGTTCTTGGTTGCTTACCAGTGACTGTACAATTTGAATCAAATACTGCAAAATGTGACTTTTACATTGTGAATAAGGGTACTTCTATACTTGGAAGGGATCTCTTTGCTGCATTAAACCTACAATAAGTGGATGGTCTCATTACTACAGCACCAGTGCCTGCCACACACAGTGTCTAAAATATCACCACAAAGCAACACGTCACTGGGTTGTGCAAAGAACTTTGTACACATAGTTAAGTTGAGACCAGATGTAAAACCAGTATGCCAGAAATTGAGGCGATTGCCCTACTAAGATGTGATTGAAAAATCAGAATCCTCTGAATGGATTTCACCAATTGTTGTAACAAAGAAGAAAACTGGAGGTATTCGATTGTGTGTTGATCTCCATGAACCTAATAAAGCATTTGTTATGGATAATCATCCCTTGCCACACATAGAGGAAATATTTTCTGAACTCCTAGGAGCAAAATTATTTTCTACTCTACTACTGCAGGACGCAAACTGAACCTTTCCTAATGCCACTTTAGACAAATTCAGCTGTCATTTCTTGGTCATATAATTTCACAAGATGGATTATGGCCTGACTCTGACCATGTCAACGCGGTTACACAAGCACCTACTGATTTCCAGACCTTATGAGCTTTCTTAGGTCTTACTACTTGGTATTCTACATTTATTCCCAACTATGCTTCAGTTGTGGAGCCACTCAGAGCACTACTACGTGGAACTTTAAGTCTGGTGTGGTCAGAATCTGCTCAACATAGCTTTGAAATATTAAAGCAGTTAATTGTGAGCTAGCTTTATTTGATCCTGCACTACCCACTGTGGTTACTACAGATGCTTCAGACTATGGCGTTGGTGCAGTTCTCACACAGATCCATGCTGATCCTACAGATAAAACTGTTGCATTTGCATCCAGAACACTTACAGAGACAGAGCGTAAGTATTCAACTGTTGAAAAAATAAAGCTCTAGTGTGTGTTTGGGCAACAGAAAAATGGAGAACCTACCTATGGGGTAGAGAATTTACCTTAAGCACGGATCATAGCCCTTTAACTACTGCTTACAACAAATGGACTAGGAAGAGCTGGAATGTGTATAGCTAGATGGTCAGCAAGGCTACTGAATTTCAACTACAATATGCAATACAAACCAGGTTTGAAAAATGTTACTGCTGATTGTTTGTCACGTTTACCTTTACCTGCAGCTTCTGATACACTGGATGAGGACATAGATGTTATAGCATTGACTGATATACAATCATCAACAGTTACAGTTGCTGGTTTTAAGCAAGCTTGCCTCAAATGTCCAATTCCATAAAACTACAGGACATCTTACAAAGCAAATGGCCAAATGCTGACAAGAAACTCAGTCCTGATCTTTAACCTTACTTCAGGATTAGACACAAACATTCCTTAGTAGATAGCTATGTTGCGCTCTTCTTATTGGTACCAGAGACCTTGAGAGAAAAGCTCATCCAACTTGCACATGAGAGTCATCAAGCAATTGTACGTACAAAACAAAGACTACGAGAACTATACTGGTGGCCAGCAATGGATCTAATCTTAAAACAGCAAAATCTTACTGGGAAATCTTGGAAACTGCATACCTACAGAGCAACATGCCATGCAACAATCCAATCATCTCCAGCTGAATTATTACATGGCAGACAGATGCACACTAGATTACATGTTGCAGACATCAAACTTCCACCAAATTCTGTTCCTGCAAACTCATCTACTGCTAGGGTTGCCACCTGGCCGGTTGATCCCAATGTTATTAATAGGAAAAAAAGATAAATATATAGGAAGGCCGGTATTTTTTTCAAGAAAAGGTGGCAACCCTATCTACTGCTGACATTGTCAAATGTCACCAAGCCAAATGCAAGGCTTATACTGATAGAAAACGTAGTGCAAGAAAAGTGCACTTTCACAGTCAGAATTAAGAAACCAGGAATACTGAAACAAGGACAATCTAAATTCACTACACCACTTGAAGTGAGATGCCAGTGAGGATCATACACATATGAACTGTCTGATGGACAAATATAGAATGCAAGTCATCTTGCTCCTGTTAGATATGACTTTGGAGATGTTCCATTTGATGAAGGACATTTTCCTACTCCTGATGCCAACTGCAATAGGCCTGAAGAAAATGAACCTATAAGGCGTACTGAGAGAATCAGAAAACTACCTGCATGGACCCAGGACTATGTGATGTGAAGATGCATTGTTGTTGTTTATTACATCTGTCCAAATGCTTTCCTACTATAGGGGGAATATGTGGTGTTTATACAACTGGCTTGCAGGTGTCACTGTGCACAGGACTTGTGCTGTGTATACACAGGACTGACTTTCTGTACAGTTTGAAAGTGAAAGTAGGAAGTACTGAGTTCTGTAATGACTGCATGAACCTGTTAAAGGAAAAGTAAATGTTTTTCTTTCTATCTGTAAATTTGCTCTAAACAGCCCCCCAGATTAATGTACCTTAGTCCCTGCTGCAAGTCTGCTCTGGTTTCTGTGTTATCAGCAGCTTGTTTCCCCTTCTTCCTGGTGCAGAGTGAAGCCCCGCCCCTTAGCTTACTGAGCAGTCCATTTGCTGCTGTTACACAATAGAGAGGAAGAGGGAGCCAGTGTGTGCATTAGTAAGCTAGTTTCCCCCAGCATCACAAACATTTCTTGCATAAGACTGTAATGAACAACTCCCAGAACAGTCTGCCATTCTGATTCTAAATAAAATCCCCACTTGCCATTCTAACTGATAATAAATCAGTTCCCCCAGGCTCATCAACAATCACTTGCACAACCACCATAGTTAATCTATGTCAGTATGCAGAAATGGAAAAAGAAAAAATCAAATAGCTTTGTACATAAATTGATCAGTAAAGGGACACATGAATGAGTTAATCAAACTCAGTAAAAAAATCAGCTTTATTCTTTACATAACCAGACAGAAGATCAGGCATAATAATCAATAGCATTATAAAATGTGTTATAAATTGAGAAAGGGCTGTTACTTTACCTACAGTACATCAGCAGTGTCAGAGAAATATTCCTCAGTGCTGCTGTGATATGGAATGAACCAGAAGGAGCAGGGAGTGCACATGAGGAGAAAAAAAAAGCTGCACACACTGTCTGGTCTCTGCTATGTCACAGCATGCAAATGATCTCCAGGACTAGTCACAGAGATAAGGTCAGCTCAGTAAGCTAAGGGGCGGGGCTTCACTCTGCACCAGGAAGAAGGGGAAACAAGCTGCTGATAACACAGAAACCAGAGCAGACTTGCAGCAGGGACTAAGGTACATTAATCTGGGGGGCTGTTTAGAGCAAATTTAAAAAAAAAAAGGTTACTTGTTCTTTAATAAAGCACTGTAAAACCCTGCTCATCCTCGGCTACCAAACACATCTAGCCTTTAATTTCTTCCCATGTGCTAAGATAGACTCAAGGAAGGGAGTTGTATTTAAACAGAGAACAGATTCTCTGTTTAAATTTAGTAGCGAGGTATTCCATTCCACAGAGCCAGTCCGGAGATTGGGGCTCACCTTCCACAGGAAAGCTGTCCTGTGGAAAAGCTATTTTAAGTTAATTAGAATGGGAGAGTGTCTCTCTCAGCAGGGCACAGCAGGTAGGAGGCCTGGCTGTGTTAGGAACTCCCAGAGGAGCTGGTTGCGCCACCTGCTACTGCAAGAAGCAGAGGGAGCCCGTGGCTGTGAGTAAGAGCCAGATTTTGTTGTCTGTGTGGGACATTGAGGAATAGCCAGGAGGCTGAGAAATTCCTTCAAAGACTGTACAACTTTTAGTACATTTCCCTCCTAGGATGTTAATTGTTTGTATTCTGTTAAGCTGGAAACTAAGGATCCAGCAGTATCTGTGCTGAAATGTGTCCATATCCCAAACTGAATATTGAATTCAGGGCATCTTTACTCTTTTCCTTATTAACATTATTTTTGCTATTCATTTGCTTGTTACATTGCCTATTAAATTCCACTACTATGTTCAAATTGAGCATAATCCGAATGTACTATATCTTTATTTAATTGATGTGTTTTGATGTGACTTTATCTTCTAAACTACAGATATTTGAAGTAAACTGTGATATAAATTTCATCTGCCGGATTCTGCAGAGAATCAGCAAACCAGTACTAAGTTTATCACCTCCAGCTGTGCAGGCAGAAAGCCATTAAGGTGTCTACATTTTACAGTACCTTTCAGTCTGACTTTCACTTCTCAGGCATTTAGCTCAAATAATACATAACCTAGAAGACAAATTCAGGAAACAACCCTAGAATTGTATGTTGCTATTGTAAAACTGCTTTATTGCAATCCAGTACTTGACGGGGACTTCAGTGTTTGAACAAGGTTTACTTATGTGAAACAGCATGTTGTGACACAGATATCTATAGTATATAATAGCTTAAAGTAAAAGAGATGCATTCATTTGTCTGCAACATTTTACCATCTGAAGAAAATATTTTACAGCTATCAGCATGCACACTGGGAGTGTTATATAAAGAAGGAAATTGTGCACTGTGCTACATCATCAAAAATATCACACTCCTATGCACCTGCCACTCTACAATTAGGGGTGATCCAGACAATATCGCTGCCTGAGGCGGCCTTCAATATGCCCTCCCTTCCCCCTTCCCCCCCTTCACTTTTTCAGTGCCGGACAGGGGTAGGGGGGTCCACGGCACTAGTGTAGAGTGTGCAAGTGCGCGCTCTGCACTTGAAGAGCTGAATTTCTGGGTTAAAATTCGGCCGTAGTTACCAGGAATGGCTTTTTTGCTGCCCCGGGTGCTGCTGCCTGAGGCGAGTGCCTCAACTCGCCTCATTGGTGGAGTGCTCTTGTCTACAATTAGCAACTGATATAAAATATAATGTACATTTATGAATTTTCTGTTCAGAGAATCCTAATTGGCAATAGACAGCCTATGAGCTAGTTCCATACCGAAAGAAATACTTTTGCATATCAGTATAGATGGTTGCATTCAGAATAAAAGCAGTTTGAAAAAGCTTTTTATTTCCAGATACGCAAATGCATTGGGAGCACTACACATTTTATTCCAAATCAAAACATCAAAGAAAAATGTTATCAAATTTGTGTTATTCCTTAACAGAAAGTGAAGAAAAGGGAATAGTAGGCTGTTCCAAAAAAAATAAGTGTCTGCATTCTTTTTTACAAACTCAAACATTCACTGTATAAACTAAAAATGTTTCAAGATTGAATTACTGAACTAATATTTAGTTGTATAACCATTGTTTCTGAGAACTGCTGCATGTCTGTGTTGAATGGAGTCATCCAATTTCTGGCAGCTATTACATTCCACAATTCTTCTGCATTTCATGGCTTTGCCTCAGGAACAGCATTATTGATGTCACCCCACAAGATTTCTATTGGTTTAAGGTCCAGGCATTGGGCTGGTCACTCCATAACATCAATTCAGCATAAGACAACATGAATTCTTCAAGTATTTTGATGCATTGAAAACAACCCATGGTCTCTGGAATGCAATAAATAGGTCCAATACCATAATATGAGAAATACTCCCATATCATGATGCTTGCGCTACCATGATTCACTGCCTTCACAATGTACTGTGGCTTGAATTCAGTGTTTGGGGGCTGCTTTTATCAGCCCACAAAATCTTGCTCCATCTCGCATTAGGCCAGTCAATGTTTTATTTGGCAAATTGTAACCTCATCAGCATGTATATAATAAAATATATAATTTTATGCACATATTTATGTTTCCCCTCTCCAATCACCTTTTTAATCAAAATATGCTGTTCTAAACAATGTCTAGAATGACCCATTTTAAGAGTCGTAATTGACACCTATTTTTTTTTCTCAGAACGAACGACCTCACTAACTGAACTCCACACTGCTATTATTTGGAACAAGCTATTATTATTTTGAACACTGGGATTATTTTGAACAAACCTCAATTAATGATTCAAGTACACAGAATCAGCAGCATTCATGGCATGACTCCTGGGTCTGTTACTTTACAAGAAGACTCGAGGCACAGCACCGGTTTTAATTTAAAAGTAAAAAAGCCTTTTTTTAGTACATGTGGCAAAGATCTGAATACAGCGACGTTTCAGGCCCTATGGCCTTTTTTCAGGCTTCAAGGATTTCTATTACTCTACTACAACTACTAGTAAATATTTTGCCATGCAGAAAATGACTTTCTACAAAACACAGTGATTGATCAGGTTAGTGATGTTGATCTGCTATTATTCTGAATACAACTGTGTTTATCTGCATCTAAGTATTTAATCACACAACTAGGTTGACTTATAACTAATGCTATACTCTTTATTATACAAAAACTAATATTATTTAATATAATATAATATATACAGTAATTCTATAATAACTTGCAGCCTTTCATTCTTTTCTTTCACCTGGTCAGTTATGATTTATCCTTGGCACTTCATGTACCATTCAAGCAATCAAATTCATAATGGAATAATGAACTTTGTAGCTTTAACATACAAGAAAAGTTAATTAAACATTGTTTAATATGAATATATTTATGAATCAATTTCCATTAGCAAAAGGACTGGTATTTTAAAGGCCACATGAACAAGAATTTATTATGCATTCCAGCAGTCATGGGGCACTAGAGTCCATTATTCATGCTTAATAAAATAAAAGGAACAGGTTACGGCCTGTGGTACATTTATCCTATTAATATTTGAAGAGTGTCTTCTGCTTCTCACAGTTGTGTCCTTATTGTGTCAAGTCACATTAGTTATTTATACAAATTAGGGTAAACAGTGGCGACAGAAGAAGGGAATAAGTGATAACACAATCTCCGGGGCAGAGCTTTTAGAGACTAAGTGGGCAAGTGCAATGCACATTTAGAAGCCTAAATGCTATCAGTAATATATATACAGTACAGTCTATGTAAGCTTCTATTTTTAAATATGAACTTCACATTTTTATAATGGAAAATATCTGAAATGCTTAATCCACTGTCAGGCTTTAGAGACGCAATTCAAACATTGACTGGACAATAGGTACAAACCTGAGACTGAAAGATCTAAAACTGCTGTTGGAAAATGTCCTATTAAATATTATCCTTCAATTACTGTAATATTATTAAAACTTAAAATTTAGACATACTGTATTTGTATATTTATAAATAATGTTAAACTAAATGGGTGACTACCGTTAATGTCAGTTATGTCTACAATTCTAGCCATAGTATAAATCTACTAAATGCCTGAATTCTTTGCTAAAAGAATTTTAACTTGCAACATGTTAAATGTGACCTCAAAATAATGACAAATGACAAAGATGTATTCATTTTTTTCATCCCATATATCAGTTTATTTATATGCCATTTTATTAGGTTCCAAATATTAGTTTAGGATCATTCATTCACTATATAACCATTACATATTTATTTATATTGTTGTATTTATAAAAGTGTATTATTTTGCTTATTGTCACAAATGGCACCATAAATCCAAAACCAATGCTAGGCTCCCTTGTCTCGGCTCTTGCTTCTGCCTCTGACAGCTGCCTTTCATCTCAGGAGGAGCCCTTGGCTAATTGGATGCTGCCAGGTCTTAATAAGAGAGGAACCAAGCGAGGGTTCTGGATGAGCAAAGGGGCATCATCATTAGCAAGGTTTTCGGCAGAAGGTCACAGTTAAAGAAGTAGGCAGAAAAAGTGGTCAGACAGGTAGTGGTCGGTTCAATCAAGGCCAGACAGGCCGGGTCAGTCGGGGCAAAATTCAAGCAAAGTCAGACAGGAAAGGGTCAAAACAGGAAGATCAATCAGAATGATCAGGCAGGCACAGGTCAGGATAATGGAGTTCAAAATAGTCAAGCAGGCAAGGGTCAGGGTCACAGAATTCAGAATAGTCAGGCAGGCAGGAGTCAAAACAAGAATCAGATACAAGAATTAAGCACCCAGGAAAATAACAAGTAGAATCTAACAACGGGCAATGAGTTTGAATGAAAAGCCCCTTTACATTTGAATTTCGGGATGACATAACGCCGGTGACGTTTGTACAGAAAACCCAGAAGTGCACGCCACGCACACAATAGGACCACAGGCCCACTGGACCACTAGGGTGAGACTTCACATTATCCTCCCCTCAAGGAGTGGCCCCCATACCCCCAGGTTTGCCAGGGAACTTAAGATGGAATTGTTCCCTAAGACTGTGTATAGTAGTGATAAATCTCCTATCCCCTTGTTGCCTCTACCTCAAGAGGAACTCATGCAATTGGGAGTCACTCATTTGTCCCCTGAGGAAAAGGCTTGCAGGTGGTCTCTGTATCTTTGTATGTATTGTGGGGATAAAGGTCATTTTCTTAACCAGCATCCAAAGACCAGGAAACTGAAGGGGATCTCCATTTGGGTTGAGACGTTTACTCTACCCAATTTGCCTCCAGGGTTATGGTACCAGTCAATCTGTTTTGGCCAGGGGGGTTCTGATAAGATATCTGCCTTTGTGGATTCTGGGGCTGTGGGGAATTTCTTAGATGCTTCCTTGCAGCAAGGTATAATATTCCTTTTATACCTCCCATTAGAATCTTAGCAATTGACAAGAGCCCATTTGGGTCTGGGCTGGTGACGCTGAAATTTATAACTGTCTCTATGTGTACTAACAATATACATTATAATAATATCCTTTCACATGTTTAATGGTTCTTCCTCTTCTCCGTTAATCCTGGGGTTACCCTGGTTTCAAACTCATAACAAACACACATTTATTGTGTATCTGAGGAGATTATTGAGTGGGAGTCTAAGTGTAGGGGCTCCTGTATGAACTCCCTTCAGGTAACCTCTTTAGAGGGCTTGCCTTCTCAGTAAGTGGACTTTGTCGAAATGTTTTCCAAGAAGTCCACTGAGGCGTTACCACCTCATAGGCGATATGACTGCCCCATAGATTTGGTTCCAGGGTCAATTCCCCCTAGAGGGAGAACATATCCCGTTTCATTGAAGCCCAGCCTATGAAAGAATACATTAAGGAGTACCTAGAATGAGGTTTTATTAGACCTCTAATTCACCTGCAGGTACTGGGTTCTTTTTCGTGGGCAAGAAAGATGGGGGTCTTATATAAGTGCCACAATTTATACTAAACTTGAACTTAGGGGTGCGTATAATTTCATCTGTTATAGGGAAGGGGATGAGGCCATTTGGCCTCTGCAACATCCCTAGAGTTGTTCAAGAATTTGTAAATTATATTTTTCGAGATATAATTGGGTTTATATGGAGTAGTTTATCTCAATGACATTTTGATTTTCTCCTCTAATCTGGGTGACCATTGTCAGCATGTATGTGAGGTCCTACACAGATTAATGGAGAACAGTCTGTTTGCTAAATTGGAAAAATGTAACTGAGGTTTCCTCTGTACTGTATTTGGTGTTCAACATTTCCAGTAAGGGGTTGGAAATGTTTCCCGTGAAAGGCTCTATTAGACTGGGCTGAACTATTGCAAATTATTACACACAATTCATAAGAATTTTTTCTATTGTGGTATCACCAATTCTTGTCTTCTGAAGCCAATTATGCTAATAAAGAATTGTTGCCTATCAAATGGGGAATGGAGACACTAGTTGGAGGGGGCTAAACATACTATAACGGTTTAAAAGGACCACAAGAACCTTTTATATATTGAGTCTGCAAAGCGGTTGAATCCTAGGCAGGCTAGATGAGCTTTGTTTTTTACCAAATTAAATTTTTCTCTGACATACAGGCCTGGTTCCAAAAACACTAAAGCAGATGCACTCTCTAGGAGCTTTGAGTCAAGCATTTCTGAACCTTTAGAGTGCATAACCCTGGAGGCAAATTGGGGAGAGTAAACGTCTATTATTCCCAGAGAGATGACTGTGGCGGTTTTAGGGTCAGATTTTGCCACATTTTTATCTCAGACACAGTGTCTTGAAGAGACTCCTTCTAGGAAATTATTTGTTATTGAAAATCTGAGGGAGCTGGTACTTTGTCTGCTTTATTGTCTCATAATGTGTGAAGGCCTTCATTTAAACAAGATGTAGAGTTTGTCAGTACTTGTTCTGTTTGTCAAAGGTCAGATTCCTCTAGGAGTTTATTACAAAGGTTGTTGAGACTGTTGTCCATTCCTAATAGAACCTGGTCCCATCTGTCTATGGATTTTATTGTGGACCGTTCTTCTTTCTTCACAGGGGAAAACTGTGATTTGGCAGCTGGGTTATAGATTCAGCAAAATTAGTAATTTTATTCCTCTTCCACTCCTTGCCTCTGTGAAAATTTTGGCAGAATTATTTGTTTCTCACATTTTCAAATTACATTTAACATTGTATCTGATAGGGGAGAACAATTCATTTCTAAGTTCTGGCGAGCTTTTTGATCTTTGGTTGGGATTGATTTATCATTTTCCATTGCTTATCACCCACAAACCAATGGTCAGACTGAGAGAGTTAACTAGTCCCTTGAACAATTCTTAAGATGCTATGTGTCTGATAATTAATCCTCTTGGGCTGAGTTGTTGCCTTAGGCAGAATTTGCTTATTATAATTCATCTCATGCTTCTACAGGGCAATCTCCATTCTTTATTGCGTATGGGTTACATCCTAAAGCATTTTCATACTGTAGTAGTTTATCCTCTGTACCTTCTATTAATACTTCTATAACTAATTTTTCTAAAATTTGGTCTGCAGTACATGCCTCCCTTTCTGAAGCTACTGCCATTCAAAAAAGACCAGCTGGTAGGGAGGCACCTAAATATCAGGTGGGAAATTTGGTCTGGTTATCCACAAAGAATATTAAACTTAAGGTTCCCTCTCTCTAGGTTTATTGGTCCATACCCCATTGTGGAAAGTGTCAACGTTAACTCTGTTTATCTCAAATTGCCTGATAATTTTAAAATCTCTAATTCTTTTCATGTCTTTCTTTTGAAACCAGTCTCCAAAAGCAAAAAACCAAAGGCACACAGGATAAATGCAAGCAAGTGCTTTGCGTGTTTATTGCGGGTGCAATGTTTTCGGGGTCACGCCCCTTTCTTTTGAAACCAGCCATACAGGTCCACCAACAGTCATTTCCTCCAGTATTGATAGAAGGTCAGGCTGAATTTTTAGTCCAGAAACCCCTTGACTCTTGCCCTGTGTGGCGTAAGTTACAATACCTGGTACAGTAGAAGGGATATGGTCCTGAGGAGAACTCTTGGGTTCCTGTTAGGGATATCAGGGCTGATCGTCTTTGGACACTGGTTAAGAAAATGACCTTTACCCCCTTTCCTCAGGCGGCAAATGAGAGACTCCCAATTGCATGGGTTCCTTCTGAGTTAGAGGCAACAAGGGGGTTGGAGACTTATCACTACTATACACAGTGTGAAAAGGCGTACCTCTTTCAATCCTCCTTTCCCTTTGTCTCCTATCAGTCTGGATGGCTAACCTCATTAGGTCATCCAGAGTGGAAGAAGGAGGGTAATTTACCAGGCTGTCTTCAACAGAGTCTGAGAGCCCCACCAGGTATTGGCGAATATGAAGAAACCTGTCATTCCAACCGATTTCCCCAGACCACTGGCAGAACTCAGTGCAGTATTCTTCTAAAGCCCCTTTTCCCTGGCACAATTTACAAATCACATCCTGAAGAAGCACGATCTGGGTCATTGTAAAGAATTGCCATGAAATTAAAGAATATTTCAAGGGAAAAATGTAATAAGGTAATTACGAACCTTAAATTTGTAAGGGAAGAAAATGTTGGGTTCATGGGAGTTACTTGTATAGCTGCAGATGAACCCTCATGGGCGACCTCAAGAGGTTGAACTACAGGGTTCAGAATCTGTTGCAGAGTGTCCAACACACAAGAGAGGTTGTGCAGGCTTTAAACCAGGTAATCTCGTTTCCACTCTTGTTCCTCCAAGTGCTGCAGAATAGTGGGGAGGAGCACTTCAGTGGTAGGAAGAGCAGCGGCAGCATGATCTTTGGTGTCCATCTTGGGCCAGTTGTAATGTCACACACGACTCCGATGCTAGGCTCCCTAGGCTCGGGTCTTCCTTCTGCCTTTCACCTCGGGAGGAGCCCTTAGCTAATCAGATGCCTCCAGGTCTTAATAAGAGAGTAGCCAAACGAGGGTTGTGGACGAGCAAAGGGGCACGATTGTTAGCAAGGTTTTGGGCAGGCAGGGGTCAAAACAGGAATCAGATACAAGAATAAAGCACCCAGGAAACTAATAAGTAGAACTGAACAACAGGCAATGAGTTTGAATGAAAAACCCCTTTAAATATCTTTGAATTTCGCGCCACTGTTCGATGACATCATGGTGCCACAACGTTTGTTCTCCCGGAATTATGGAGAACCACTGCTTGAAGCAGAAGGATCACTGTGGAGGCATCCCCACCAAAGGCATGATGGGCGTCCCCGCCGGCCCACTGGACCACCAGGGTGAGTCTACTCACTTATTAGTCTTTGTTTACCAAATATTTGACATTTAATGGTAAAAGGGATCTACACCTAAAGTATACATTGATGTAAAAGTTCTTATAGTTCTTCTCTTAGCAATGATTGTAAACCAGTCTGGTGGTCAGGGTTGGCCTTTGTAAATTGAAAAATCAGACTGAGGGAGGTCAAAGGACTGCTCCACACACCTTCTGGTCTGGAAATGAAATGGTTAACTGAATATAATAAGTGCATTCTGGGCCTTCAAAGTGAGAGTTTGAGCTAAAAGTATTCACTTAAAATAGAAAATAAATACAAACGTAAAAAGAATCAGGACTACAATTAAGTTTACATCAAACAATTTATGAGTTCACTATTTTTGACTGTTTATTTGGGAGCCTTATAAGTTTTATATTATTTATATATATATATATATATATATATATATATATATATATATATATATAGCACTGCGTATCTTGTCGGCGCTATACAAATAAATGATGATGATGATGATGATGATAAAATATATAGTGTATAATCTATCAGAATGTACATGTTTATCTGTACCCATAAATACAGTACACTCCACCAGACCTTGTCAAGTTCATTCCACAGTGTCTCAAGTCACTGGTCCAGTCTTAGTCCAATTGACAAACTTGTTACAATCTTTTTAAAGACTATATATGTTTCATAAAATATATTCATGTAGGGAAAAGCCATATACACATGTATAATGTAGTCTATATGAAAAAATTTAGTCAGAACTACTTACTTCTAATTGAGATGCTGTGAGTTCAATTGTGATTGAATAGTGCTTCTACTATAAATCTGTAAAATGGAGCACTTATTATATACGTATTAGAAGTGTATGATATCTACATAGTAAAAGCTCAAGTAAATTTGTGCAAGTTGGATTTCCATGTATTTGTATTCAGTATATTTTGCATTAATGTTCTTTTGTACAGAACATTCTTTTTTAGGAGAATAAATGTACAGAGAGTAAAATCACCAAATTGTGTAGACCCCACTGTCAATTTATTCTCACTGGATAGCTAAAATATTGGATTTACTCTGTATACCACTGTTATTTTGTTCCCCTTTCAATTTGTCTTATTTTGGCAGCTATAAAATACTTGAAATACAATGTGTACTACTTAATTTGGGGTTTGCTGCTCTCAACATGCTCTTATTCTTTAATCTAATTGCAAACTGGTCTAAACAGTTTTACATATGGGAGACAAATATGCATCAACAAAAAAACTTCTAATCAATGCCCACACATAATTAAATTTTTTGCCTACTAGGATATATTTACGCTGAAATTAATGAGACAAGCAACACATTTTTGGCTTATACCATTCTTATCTAACAGTTTTTCACTCTTTATAATTAAAAACTTCATGGGCTTCACCTGACAACAACAAAGAAAATCATAGCATTTGGAAAGGTCTGGCATATTTTGAGAAGCATTAAATGAAAAACAAATTGTATTACAGCTCAAGCATAATTACATTATTCTATTAGGTTGAACACTGTCATTATAAGAAAAGTCCTGGCAACTGTGGCATTACCCATTCTTTTGTAGACTAAACCGGCTCTGGACAGTTAAGAACCAAGAACTCTTCACTGCAAATAGTAATTATGCATTTACGGTAGAAAATATTATGCAGAACAGTATCCTTTCTACCCACCACTTGAGGTTAAGGGGTAGATTCATCAAAGAGTGAAGTTCCGCCACTAGAGAGGCTCTTACCCCAGGCTCTTACCCCAGGCAAATATCGCTAACTTTTTACTAGGGATGGCGCGAACTGTTCGCTGGCGAACTAGTTCGCGCGAACATCCGGTGTTCGC
>CM044444.1:52673588-52705689 GCA_024363595.1 Xenopus borealis
TTCGCGAACCGTTCGCGAACCGTTCGTAATTTTCTGGAAGTTCGCGAACATGTTCGCGAAATTTTTTTCGGCGGTTCGCGCCATCCCTACTTTTTACTCCTCGTGGCAATTTCAGGCATTGGCGTTCAAGGCAGCCATCTTCTTCTCTTCAGCAATCGTTGTCTGTTGAACGGCATTTCGGCTCATGAGCACTTGGAGCAATTTCCCAGTTGCGGACAAATGGCAGAAGACCCGGAAGAAGACTTGAAGATTACTGAAGAAGAAGATGGCTGCCCTGAACTCCAATGGCTAAAACTTTTAAAAAAAGGTTTATTTTAATGAAGGATTTAGTTCTTAGATGAATAGGTGTAGGCAACAGTAATAATCAATAAAATGAGTATATTGTTGGCACATTTGCTCATAATGCCCAATACATGACATGTTTGTAAATGTTCAATTAGGATATTTATGTAACTTATAAAACTAACACTGTGTGGTTTATATTATGGAGACTAACAAGAGCTGTTGCCTAAAAAAGCACAATTCTATAGCTTTGTAAAGGGTAACTATGGCTATTATAAAATCTACTAAACTGTACTGGATGGATATAAACTATACTATAACTATATTGTATATTATCCTATGGTAGTGGCAGATCCTCTTTAATGTTTGGTTCATAGAAAATATTTGTATTGGTGCTCTTCATACAGTATATGCATGCTGTATGTACAATACTGATTCAAAATAGACCATAGTAAAGAAATGGTAAATTGCTGGTAAATTACATATTTTAGAAATGTGCTGTCATCATAGACCTGAAATACATGTCGAAAATAGCTGTACAAGTAATTTATATGTGTGTATGTCAGATTTTTACTATTTTTAGTATTTTGCACTCTTAGGGGCAGATTCACTAAAAGCACGAATCGTTTAACGCTAGCGCTAATTCGCCAGCGTGACGTCATTTTGCAACTTCGAAAATTCACTAACACGGACTCTGGCGAATTTTCGCTAGCAAAGTAGATAGACTTGTGCAACTTCGCACCCTTACGCCAGGCGAAGTTGCGCACTGACGAAGGATCGTAAATTCACAAATTCACTAAGATGATAATTTTCCTCTACGTTAGCACTTAGGCTGGACGTTACTTCGTCTGGTCAGACCAGGCGAAGTTCAATATAATAGATAGGATGTTGAAAAAATGTTTTTACATTTTTTCTAAGTCCCAAAAAAACGCTGGCGTATTTTAGCATAGGGGGGTGCTGGTCTGAAAAAGATCGATAATTTTTTTTGGGGGGTTACCCTTCTTCCCCCCCCTAAATTTCCTAACATATGGCAACACAACTATACAGGGGGCACATGTAGGGCAATAGGACAACTTTATTTAATTTATCAAAGGTTTCCTGGGCTTGTGTAGTGGAATGTAGTGGGTCTGTAACATATACTTCCCACCGTATGCAAATTAGGCTTCGCTATCATAAAAACGCTCTGCCTAGCGAAGTAACACTAGCGCAACTACGATACCGTTTGCCGACCTGAGCGTAAATTCGCACTTTAGTGAATTTGCGTAGCGCTAGTGAAAATTCGCCTGGAGAAGTGTGGCAAACGCAAGCGAAGCTAACTCTAACGACTTTTCAGATCTTAGTGAATTAGCCCCTTAGTTTGATTAAAGAAATTTCCTTGGCACTTGCAAACAGTGAAATATGAAATGATATAGTCCTTTGCAGCCTGTGACCTTTGTCTGTTGTCCATGAGCCAGTATATTTAATTGCCCTCAATAAAGTTTAATTTCTGCTTGTTAGCTACATTGTGTCGCTTGGCTCTACTTATTTATTTGGTAAACATGATTTATATTAGGAGGCCTATTTATAAAGGCATGTAAAGAAGCTGTATATACATACATGACATATTGCCACATAAAATGGCATCTAAGCACCAGCCACATTGCAAACAAATTTTGACAAGTGGATTGGAGTGTAAAGTTTTGGCTTAATGTTTGTGAGTTTGGAAAAGGTTGCGCAAGTACTGTATGAGATCCCTTATGCAGAAAACTAAAAATTACAGGAAGGCCAACTCCCAATCAATTTTATGCAAGTAATTCAAACCTTAACAAATGATTTCAATAATTTTCTGTAATAATAAGGAAGAACCTTGTATAGATATGTTACCTGTTTTCCAGATTGCTCAGGACCTGGGTGTTTTTCTTTCTGTAATTTTGATCTCAGTACCTTAAGTCTACTAAAAAGCCATTTAAATGTTACTTTAACCCAATAAGATTGTATTGCATCTAATAAGGATTCATTATGTCTTAGTACATCTCCTATCTTAGCACAATACAATATTTTATTATTCATGAGAAAAAGAAAATTATTTGTAAAAATTTAAAATGTTTGATTAAAATGGACATTATCAGAGTTGAACTTCTCATAAGTCCTTAACTAAGCTGCATTAATTCCTACTGATGGCAAATTACAATCCTTTGGGGTTTATTTAATGTTTAAATAATAGGTTCCCAACTCTTGTTACCCAGGAGCCTAATTCACATGTAAAAAGAATTTGGCAGCAACACTCGAATTAAGTCATAGGGGTCACCACATAAGGGCTGTAATTGGCTATTTGGTAGTCCCTTTATGGTCTGACAGACTACAGTAGGCTTTACTCTGTAGTGCACCTAGCTTTCATGCAATCAAAACTTGCCTACAAACCAGGATAAACACCTGCCTTGATGCTACTGGGCACAACATTGAATGGGCTGGTGAGAAACATGTTGCTCATGAGCCACTAGTTGGGGATGACTGGTTTAATTGATTTTTAGCAGACTCAAGGTATGATGATCTAAATTACGAAAATATAATTTATCCAGAAAATAACTCATCTGAAGAAATCTGGATAACTGACCCTATATCTGGATAAACAGGGATTTTAATACAGCAATGCTAGTTTTTACATCTGAATTTCTTATTTGCTGAAACTTTACGATCGACTTGTTTTGATTACTTCTAAAATACTGGCATAAATGTAGGTATCAAATTAAATTAAATACACTTGTTTATGAATATGAATGGTTGCAAATAATCAGTTAAGCCAAATGCAGTGATGGATTAATAAGTCTGGCCTCTAGGATACAGCTACACAGGCCCCCTTTTAGAGTAATAGCTGGACCTGGCTGCATGCATGCACACGCGTTGCCTGCCTTCTTCTCCCAGCAGGTGCACCCAACCAGATCCAGCAGTGCAAATAAAATACACATTAAAAGAAAGAAAATAGAAATCATTATTGCAAAAAAGCTAGACTGGCCCTTGATCACATTGGCCCTGAGCTTTTAGATGTCATGTTTTATGCGCTCAAAGATTTTTAACATTTGTCTTTTTTTTCAATGAGAGTTTTACCTAAAACATTTGAATTGAAAAATGGATATATAGCATGGATTTGAAAAATAAGTTGACTTCTACATGAACTGGAGTCATAGGGGCCTTTTGGCTCCCAGCAGGAGTTGCCAGGACTAAGGAGGAAGCTGCTGGGGAGTCCAAATTCAGAATGGGAGTAGGCCAAAATTGTAATAAAGTCCAGGCAATAAATCCAAAAGGCAGGCAGGAAACAGCAAGGTCAAGTTCAGGCAATGGTCAAAAGTCCAGGAATCGATTTCAGAAGAATTATAGGGCACCCAGGAATGAACTATACAAAACCTATACTTGGGCATTGAACCTGGGTCCTGGGTGTCGTTTTAAGTTTGAATTCGGTGCCACAACGGGCGCAGGCGCGTTGACCCGCTGTCGCAGTGCAGTGATGCGATTGCGCTGCTCCCCACGTGGCGGCCATGGGCGCCGCCATTTTGGGAGTGACACCAGAGGGAAGAGACACACCAACTGGAGCTCCTGGAAAGGCTTCTGGCGGCGTTCGCGACAACTTGCCAGCATTTAGATGTCATGCTTTGTCCAGCTTAAAGATTTTTAACATCTGTGTTTTAGAACTCATATTCAAATTTGTGTTTCTTTCAGTAAATAAGGTAGTGGTAACAATTAAAAAAATACACCCATTTATTATACGGTGCCGCAGAATATGTTGTCACTTATAAACCCTTGCTAATAACACTATCCCCATGAACTGAATAAACAGTTCTGTAACTGACCTGAGAATCTCCACACAAAGCAGATGCTACACAGGCCATGGAATACCAAGCATTATCCAGAAAAATACCCTAACATTTACCTGTCCGATCATATTAAACTGTGAAACTATCATGAAAGCTGATTCATAATGCAGTTTGGTCAACTGGACTGTAAAATCAGTTGGGTGTGTTGGTTGCTTGTTCAACCACTCTTTTTATATAGTCATTGAATCAAAGTTAGTAATCTAAAATAGAAAGAAGGGATACTGTCCAGTGCATGTGTAAGGTATTTTATATGTCCGGAATAAGCCCATATTCTCTGCCCTGAACCACTACACTGACTGGCCAGATCAATAGTAAGACCAGTTAGATTAGTGCAATTAGGTCATCCACACATATGGACAGATTAAACTAAAATCTAATTGATCTTCATATAGATGTTCAGTCAGCTATGTTTTAGCTCAGCCTATTATAACCAGAGATGCTTCATCTAATGCCATGACCATATACTTTTTATCTTTTCTGCATTTATATTAAATTGCCTCCTTTGTGCATCTTAACTATGCTAAAAGATTGATGTTTAGTCTGTGCTACATTTTTATAGAATAAAATATTACAATATGTTTTCTTGTTGCAACTGGTCTTAACATATTCATTTAAACAGTGCATTAATAAATATATTGAAACAAATAGACAAACATATTACTTGATTAGAAAAAAAGAATTCTTTATATATGAAGCACTCAGTAGGTGACTATTAACAAATAAGAACAACATTTGTGCTTCATCTTTTGATGACACCAAGGGGCACATTTACTAAAGTTCGAAGTGAAAATTTGAATAAAATTAAAATTTTTGAAATTCCAATTTCGAAGTAGTTAGAAAATTCGATTCGAATTGAAAAAATTAGAATTTTCACATTTCGAAGTACTTGCCCTTTAAAAATCCTTCGACTATTCAACTATTCCCCAGCTTAAACCCTAAGGGCTGATTTACTAAGGGTCAAATTTCAAAGTGTACAATACTTTGAAATTCGACCATAGAATTAAAATCCTTTGACTCAAAATATCCAAGTCAAAAGATTTTTAACCAAATTTTGCATTCCTGCGGTCGAAGAAAATTCGAAGGATTTTGGCGTACGATCAAAAGATTTTTCTTCGATTAAAAAAAAAAAATGGTCTAGCAGGTCCCCATAGGCTAACATACCGGTAGCACTTCGGAATAGAAATAACCTATTCGATGGCCACAGTTTTTCAAAAATTTACTTCAAATATCAAATTTTTTGCATTTTAATATTCACTTTTAAAGTCAGTGGGAACTACACAGATCATATAAGAAACATTCTTACTTAATTCAGACTTTTCAGATTTTTTTGCTAGAAATTGTCTGAAAAACTTATTGTTAGAGGTTTTAGTATTTTTTAGCTCATCATTCAGCATTTTTTTAACTTTTTATATTCAGTTCTTTTACTAACTGGACTAATTGAATAGAATTGCTTAAAATCAGGTACGTAAAACCAACACTAGTAATTGAGATGATATAAGAGAGTTGAGATGTGAAACATACAGATAGTGTAGCTACTAGTAGAGCTTAATTTCTGCAATTACTACCATGCGCATCGCTACCAGCAATCTTGTAACTCTTGTACTAGGTATGATTCCTAGATATTGACCCCATAGCATAACATATGGATAATACTAATGATACTGCCCTTTTGTAAGAATGGAAAGAATTAATTCCGTAGACATTTGTTTCAAGGTAGTGGGTGCCTCATTATGTAGCAAGACCACAGCAATACAAACATGAATTTAAAGGCTTTTTAATTAGGTGCTATAGGTTTAATATACATAGGGGGGAAGTAAAAATCTGTATTTTACTAATTATTAACTTTTTTTTTTTTTAAACTATCCAGTACGCTTAGAGGCCTACTTAAAAAATCAATGTGAGTTATTTTAACTCTAATAAATGCAAATATACACAAAATTCGATTGGGAGGTTATTTAAGAAAAAATTGAATATCTGAATAACTCAAACGAATATTACAGACCAGAAAACTGAAATCAAACTCTACTAAACTTGAATGAAGTTTATTCTTCAATAAAATCTAGAATGTCAGTTAAGCTGGTCACGGACGCAATAATCCGATCGTATGAAACGAGGATTCGTACATTTTTCAGACCGTGTGTGGATAGTCCTGACATTTTTCGTCTGATGGTAATTGGTCGTTTTGTCAGTCGACAGGTTAGAAAATTTCTGTGGGCTGTCGATAATATCTCTGCATGTATTGCCGATCGTACAATTTTCAGTGGGAGACTGTCACTAGGTTTTGTCAGACACAATTTTTGTACGATCCTTGTAGGGGCAGAACATCAGCTAATCTGTGCTTTTTACTACTTTATTTGATCTGAAGGTTAGAGGCAGGTCGGGAGATGAGGAAGTCCGATCGTTCAAGGATCAGATCTTTGTGTCTATGGCCAGTTTAAGGCTAATATCATTTTCAAATTTGTCACTGAATCTCTCCCATTGGCTTATACTTGAACTCGGCAGGTGGCGAACATTTGAATTTGAATTATTCCCAGGGTATAGGTTTGCTAAATCTTGAAATTCAAATTAAACTTTGAATTGACTTTGGATAATTCACAATTGCACTAATGTTAATTTAGAAATACCCACCTTTTGTTCTTTTCTCTTAGATCAGCAGGTGCCTAATTTTTCTGTCTGTTTCCATAAGGCTCTTTCTATAGTTTTAAGATGTAGTACCATGTTAGCCATTTGAAATGCAGAAAATGTAAGGTTTGGTGTAACTTTCTAATTTATTGCCCATAACCCCTTTTTTCAGTGATCTATTAGTATATATAATGTGCCTTTTCAACTTTCATTTGTATTTTGCCTGATGAAGGAGCCTGTGTGCTCCAAAAGCTTGCAATAAAAAGTATCACCAAACTTTACATTTTCTACATAAGAATTGTAAATTTTAGCAAAGTACACACCTTTATAGGGCATCCATTAGAACTGCTAATATTCAAATTCATATTGTTTATCTTTTCTTTTGTTAAATATTCAGGATAGTATTTGCATATATTCCAGGAAACTCTTAGATTATAAACCTTTTCATCATAAATTCATTTATCTGTCTAGAACCTCAACTTGTTCATAATCACATCTCCTCCTTTTGTGTTTCTCTTTGCCTCTTTCTCCTTCCACAGTAAGATTTATTGCTTAAAACATCAGAACCATAAAGCATCCTATATAACTGTATTTATACACATTTAGAGACATTTAGAGACATTATTCTTTATGCATATTTAAAGCATATTTAACAGCTAGGGGTCATATACAGGCAGATTGTATAAAATGTCAGATCAGGACAACATGACAGGCTGATATTGAATCCACACAGATGAGTTTAAAAAGCCTTATACCTCAAAAGCAGATTAAACTTGATTTTTGTAAACTAGTGGTTATTGTAAAGCCTATCTTGCTTAGAAAAACAAGGGTATTTAAAGTATAATGCCTTGGTAAAATCAAACATTCTTTAATCTCATAAAGGGATGGCTGGAATGTCCTCTGATTCTTTGGAAAATATTTTATATTTTAGCTTGGTGGGAAATGTGGCATGGGCTAGTTAACTACAACTATTACATCAAATGTAGATAGTCCAAAATTATTTAAAGTATAATGCCTTGGTAAAATCAAACATTCTTTAATCTCATAAAGGGATGACTAGAATGTCATCTAATTCTTTGGAAAATATTTTATATTTTAGCTTGGTGGGAAATGTGGCATGTGCTAGTTAACTACAACTATTACATCAAATGTAGATACATTAGCCTTTTGTGTACAATAACCAATAAATCTGTAAGAGAATAAGGACATATTTTCACTTAAACTGAGTTAGGTAATAATAGCATCTTCAAAACAGAGTTTGCTCATTATCATGTTTCAGATTCTTTGCTGGCTCAGCTGACCAATAGTTTTGTTATCAGTTATCAGTTAGATAGTGGTTATCTTAGTATAGTAAGTAATGTTTTGTACAAACTCCAGAAAATTTTTCATAACATTAGTGGGTTTCTTAAGCTTAGGTGAACCATGCATGTAACCTATTCATAGTTACATACATAAGTTGGGTTGAAAAAAATATGTAGGTATTTAGCCACATATAAAACATTTGTACCTATAGTTTCTTTACTCACTGACAATGCTGCAAATCTACTTGTGAACCTGGAATACAGGTATGGGATACATTATCCAGAAACTTGTTATCTGGAAAGCTCCGAATTATGGAAAGGCCTCTACATAGAATCCATCTCTCCAAATTTTTTAAATAAAAATATATTTTTCAATAAAATTATTGCAATGCTGCTTTTGTCTCAGAAACACAATTGTACAGACTACATGTATTATGGGTGTACTTTAAACACTTGTTACATGATACTAAATTTAGTGATGAGTGAATATATTCACCTGGGGCAAATTCTGTTTTTGGATACCGACGTCTGTTTTTTCAACACCGGCAATGTCCAAAACAATATGCTGGCAGCGTTTCATGAATTTTTTGCCGTTTTGGGAATCGGCAAATTTGGCAAAGCAAAATGCCACAGATTCACTCATCGCTATTGGCATTATGTGTTTTTAACTCATGGGTATGGTTATAAATATGGGCTGTCAATAGGGGTGCAATGGCTTCTGATGAAGCGACTTGAATTAGTCACAAAATGCATAAAACCTTGCTCTCTACCTGCTCCACTATGAGAATGTGGTTTTAAAAGATTGTTGAATAAAGACGAATTTTAACATTAAGGGGCAGATTTATGACGGGTTGAATACTCCATTCAGATTAGAATTTTCTAGTTTAAAAATTCACACATTCGAAAATGTAATCCCCATATTCAAGGGTAAATTTGAATGTGAGATTTATCACACCTTTGTCATGGAAACAGTCCTAATTTGAATATTTGCCACCTCAAACCTGCTGACATTTGAGACAAAATTTTGATTGGTACAAATACAATTCAATAGAAAGGAACCATTCAATAGAATATTAGCCATTCACATTATTTCTTAAATAATAATAGTAAATAAAGAAGTATACAGTATAATGTACAAATTAAAAACATCAAATATAATTTTCAATGATCCTCATTTTGACAGACTTCAATACAGCACAATGAGATATCATGACCAGGTGAAGGATGCACTGAAAATCCTAATACACGCACAGTTTCATAGAAGAACTATAGAAAATGTCACACATTGATGCACTGTAATCACATAGAATGCACCATCTGAGAAAAATAACACCAATTTTCTTATTATTTCATGTTAGTTGAGCCCACAAAGTAAAGGTGTTCAGATATTTGTTGATGTTTTATGTGGGATTTTCCTCACATGCCCTGATGGAAGGATCAGTTCCATAAAAAGGAAAAATAATACTAGCTTATATATGAGGAGCTGTCAGTGTGATACAGGTAAAAAAAAAAAGATATTTAAAGTATAGTACTGTTTATTAGTGTATATCAAATGTTTGATAATACCAGGTTATCAATCACTTGAAATAACAGAGAAATTTCTATTCCTGCAATAATTACAAATTGTTTGCACTGAAATTAAATGATAAAGCCAGGGGAGCGCTTCTAGCTGGATTTTAGACATATCCCTAATGGTCTCTTGCATATATACATTATGGGGCAGATTCATCAAGGATCAAATTTAAAATGTTCAAAATTTTTTATGGCCAAAACTGTCAGATTTGATTAGGGAATTGTTAAAATTCGATTCGAGTTTTTCTTAAAAATTAGGGATTTACCATACTCTGGCCCTTTAAGAACTCAAATTCGACAATATTCACCACCTAAAACCTGCCAAATTGTTGTTTTAGTTAATGGGAGATCAATTTGGAGTTTTTTTGCAGTCTTCCTAATAATCACGATTTTTTTGAGAAAAAACTTGAATCACGTTTTCGGGTCAATCCTATCCCCCCGAATAATTGGTAAAATTTCGAGTTTATCAGAGAATACATTTCAAATCGTGAATTTGAAATTTGACCCTTGATAAATCTGCCCCATGTATACAGTATGTACATTGTACCACAAAAATAACTGCAGGTACAATTGCTAGAAAACTAAGAGCAGCTGAAACAATAGATAACACAATTACATAAATTGCCAACATGTGAGCAGAACTGAAAACTTACCAAGTAAGAGTATGGAGGAAAATATGGCTTTTTAACCATATTAATTTTTAGGGTTTAGTTTTTCTTTAAGTTTAAAATAGGAAACACTATATTAGGTGTTTAATTTTAATAAAAATATAGGTTGACCAAACTGTGCCACAGGTAAAATTTGTCTATGCATAAATGTTAAGCGAGAGCACAAAACCTGCATCATAATAATTTTTATCACTGTTCACTCATCTGACAAACCAGGGGGCCACATTTATTAAATGTATGACCATTTACTTCCAGTGAAAAATCTGACTAAAAAACAATGGAAGGAGGGGAAGATGCCTGTTTAAGACGCAGGTTTTCAGCTAAAAAGTAGTGATGGGCGAATTTATTCACCAGAGGCAAATTCCCACGATTTGCCGCTGGCGAAAAAATTTGCGAAACGCCAGCAAAATTTCGCCTGGCGAAAATGACGCGACACGCGTCAAAAGCATGCCGCGACACGCGTCAAATGCATGCCGCGACTCGTTTCGTGAATTTTTCGCCAATTTTTCGGCGAAGCGAAACTGGTGAGATTCGCCCATCACTATTAAAAAGGCATACTTTATTAATTTTGACATGGGTGATTGTTGTTGTACTATTTTATTATTACACCAAAGGGCAGATTTACTTACTGTATGTCTGAATTTTCACTCCGGAAATCATCATACTGTGTGCAACTACATCAGAGATTATTTAGTGACAACTATGCATTTTCATCAAAATACAAAACTTTGTCAAATGAACACTGCCATACTTTTGCCAGTAATTCATCAGCGTCAAAGTTTCTTAATAAATCTTCTCTAAAGTTATTTCTTCCTAGCAAACTTTGTGTTGTGTTTTGATAGCTGAGGATGAGCAGCGTATAACAATTTTTTACTAGCAGGTTCATGCAGCCATTACACAACAGTAACATAAACTCTAGCACCTTAAGCAGTATAGAAGGTACAGTGTATGCACAGTATAACTCATGTGCACAGTGACATCTACAGGCCATTTGTATAAACACCACACATTCCGCCTACAGTTGGAAAGCAATTGGGCATTTGCTTTGTAAGATGTCCCGCAGTTTTACTTGGATTGGACATGTGAGGCAAGCTTGCTTAAAATCAGCAGCTGTAACTGTAGATGACAGTAAATCAGTCAGTGCTACAACTTCTATGTCCTCATCCAGTGTATCAGAAGCTGCAGGTAAAGGTAAATGGGACAAACAATCACCAGTATTTTTTTTTAAACCTGGATTGTATTGCATTTTGCAGTTGAAATTCAGTAACCTTGCTCACCATCTAGCTATACGCATTCCAGCTCTTCTTAGTCCCTTTGTTGCAAGCAGTGTTGTTAAAGGGCTAACATCCCTGCATAAGATAAATTCTCTACCCCATAGGTAAATTCTTCATTTTTCTGTTGCCCAAACACATGCTAGAGCTTCTTTTTCAACAGCTGAATACTTATGCTCTGTCTCTGTTAGTGTTCTGGATGCAAAGGCAACAATTTTCTCTGAATGATCAACATGGATCTGTGGGAGAACTGCACTAACACCATAGTCTGAAGCATTTGTAGTGACCATAGTGGAGGATCAAATAAAGCTAGTGCTGGACTGATCACAATTAACTGTTTCACTATTTCAAAGCTGTGTTGAGCAGTCTGTGACCAAACCAGACTTTACGTTCCATGAAGTAGTGCTCTAATTGGCTCCACGACTGAAGCATAGTTGGGAATAAACTTAGAATACCATGAAGTAAGACGTAAGAAAGCATGTAAGGTCTGAAAATCATATGGAGTAGATGCTTGTGTAACAGCAATGACATGGTCAGGCTCAGGCAGTAATCCCTCTTGTGAAATTATTTGACCCAGAAAAGACAGCTGATTTTGTCTGAAGAGGCATTTGGAAAGGTTCAGTTTCAGTCCTGCAGAATCGATGCATTTCAGAACCTTTTCTAGGTACTTGTTATGAAAATCAGTTCACAGGTCTCTGCAGTGTGGGGCATTGAAAATCAGTCCTACGGGGATTGCAACAAAAACTTTAGGGCTGAAAACATCATTTTGCCTCTTTATAGGTCCCTGGTAAGGCCTCACCTGGAATATGCAGTGCAGCTTTTGTCTTCAGTGCTTAAGAAGCATATAAATGAGCAGGAGAGAGTGCAGGAACGTGTAATTAAACTGAATAGGGAGATGGAATGGTTAAATTATGATGGTAGACTGCCAAGGTTGGAGTTGTTTTCTCTGGAAAAAAATGCTCCAGAGGGGACCTGATTAAACTTTACAAGTGTAGCACACCCCTGAGTGAACTTTAGCTGTGTGTATTATAGTGTATGACTAGGGGTATGTCTGCTTGTTTTGTGCCACTGACCCGCTGGTACTTGAACAACTCCCAATATCTTGCTCCTGTGTAGCAAAGGATCCAGTCACAGAGAGGATTTCTTGCAGCAAAATAACTGGTTTATTAACACGAACAAGGCAGTAGAAATATTCACAGCCGCTTTAGGCACAGCAAAGTCAGATGCAGGAATCACAATTCCTCTTAGGGGTAACAAATAGGAATTAAATTACCACACTCATGGGCAATTAATTCCTGAGATTGATGGGATACTCAGCCTGGGGTCATGTACCTTGGCACCCTACCTGGTCCTCAACCCACTGGTGTCCCTAAGCTAGTGGTTCACATACCAAGGAGTTCTAACCCCACTATTTTTCCTTGTTGGAGTGGAAGCTGCCTTTTGCTCCTAGAGCAACTATGATGAACTTGCTACTACTAAATAACCTAAGTCTTGACCATTGTAACCCTGGGCCTAAAACAACCTCTCAGAGAGGTGAGGTCCCAGGAAAAATGATGAGCTCATGGGGCTATGCCAATTTATACTTGGAAATGCTGCCACTTAGTGGTCAAATGTTAAACTATGATGGGCCCATGCAAAGGGGCATAGCTGCCTGGGTGAATTAAAGAAACACCTGGACCACTTTAGGTGGCCAAATACAGGGAAGACTGCCGGAGTAAACCATACCTAAATTTCAGCGTTCATACACAAGTATATTAGGGGACATTATAGACAAATAGCAGGGGATTTTTTTAGCCATAAATCACCACACCAAAGGCCAACCCTTTAGACTAGAGGAAAAAAACTTTAATTTGAAGAAGAGTAGATGGTTCTTCACAATGAGGAAAGTGAGGTTGTGGAATGCACTGCTGGATGATGTTTGGATTGCCGATTTGGTTAATGCCTTTAAGAGGGGCATGGATGATTTCTTGGACAAGCATAACATCCAAGGCTATTTGGTACAAAATCTATAGTTAATGTATGAGCATTTTTAGTTTATGTGAATGTATTGAGAGGTCAGTGTGTGTATATATGGATGCAGGGTTTTCCTTTGGAGGGGTTAAAGTTAATGGACTTTTTTTACCTGATATAACTATGTACTGAAACTAAATACATATTATGTATGACTGTTAAAAGTTTTGAATTAGAAAAAATTGTTGCAAGATGCCTAAAGAGAGAATAGACTGCACAAACATTCATAAGTACAAATATAGTACATATATGACTAGGCCACCTTTTTAGAATACAGGTTGCCCAAAAATGTATCACTTAATTTGAGCTGTATGAAATTTTCCTTTCAGTAATACGTATACATTATAAATAAGAGATTACAAGATATGTGGATAAAGGTGCTCCGAAAGCAGAATCTGTTCTGCAACCTTTTTATTATTCACATGACACATGTTTTGAGCTGTGGCTCTTTATCCAGCATTGCCACAGCTTGAAACATGTCTTGTGAACAATAAAAAGGCTGCAGCACAGATTTTGTTTAGTGTACCTTTGTCCACATATCCTACAGTATATTCTCTGATGAATAAAGCTTTACTTGGGTCAGAAACAGCAGTAAAGCTACAGGTTACCGACAATGACTGTGTAGCTGCATATGGCTCCATATGGCTCTGCTACTTCTCTTACCTGCATCAGCGGGTGCGCAGGTGCGCACTTCCGGGTTTGGGGCTAGGTGACTCTGGTGTTCAGCGCCATGCATCTTGAATCCCACATCATGACGCTGAGTGTCATGACGTCACCAGGGGGCGGATTTGAATTTTTGGCATCAAACTTTCCTTAAAAGGCCGGTCCACCATTTTGAGAATGCCCAAGCTAGGCTTCAGATTATCTTTTCCTGCTCAAGCATTTATCTGTGTGTTTTAACTTTCTGATTTTGACCTTTGCCTGATCTTTTGACTACAAATTTTGCTGCCTGCCTTGAACTCTTCGCCTGACTCCCACTATGCCTTCTCTGCCTCCCCTTCCGGTATCGCATTTACGTCTTTTGGCTACGCACTTCCTTGTTGGCTTCCACAGCAGAAAGACTGGGGCCCCAAAAAGGGTGTTGGTGTACACTAGAACCACAGGGTTCACCTGTGCATCCAAAGATATTGTTCACTTCTCAAGGTTCCTATTAACAAGATTGTTACACATATTTTAGGAACTCAAAAATATATTTTCACAGGCCTTCATTTCATTCTTTGAATTTCATGAGTCAAGAGAAGATATTGCAGATTGGGAATACTGTACAAACAAGATATCCATTGTGGTTCTAGTTTCAGCTGAAATGCATTAGAAAGGCTTGTTACAAAAAGTAACTGAATGTGTCAACATTTTTATAAAAAAAAAATTTTGTAAACAAGAATGTATACATGAAATTATTTTGTGAAATAACTATACAGTTCACACAAAATTATTTTTGTTGTTTACATTGTTGTTGTGCTTTGACCAGTGACTAATGCATCTTCTTCTCTTCCATAATCTTTGTGTCATCTTCTGGGGCTTGGGCAATTTATGTATCTTTTGGGGCATTTTTTTTTTGCTCCAACCCGCTGCTCACTTCATAAACCTAACCAAACAGAATAAGATGGTGCCTGTGAGCTCGACTGCGCTCACTCTGCATGTGTGCTCACTATTTCAAGAGGGGATAGAACTTAGGGGTAAGACACTGCAGGGGGAACAATTCTAGCTTGCAATGTCACTGTATATATTAAAATAAAACCCACACCATATGAGTGCTCTGGTGGCTCAGTGAGTGAGGGAAGTTGTGTAATAGTACAAGGATTATAAGCTATTATCAAAGTTCTATTTATTTTTTATTACAAAGAAATAGTATGTTGTATTTATTGTATTACTATATACATACATATACTCTTCTGCTTGATTTGTAATTAATATTACCTATAAAGGAGTAAACTGCACTACAACTCCCTGCAATTTGGTAATCAGTTACTTAAACTTGTTTAACAGTCCTACCCTGAAATACAACTCCCAGCAACTTGATAATCATTAATGCCAAGTGAGGAATTCATGATTCATGGACATATATCTATGTATATCTGGTTATATTTCTCTAAAGGTGTGGCATCTCATATACGGAAATTGGTTATCCAGAAAGCTCAGGATTAGGTGCAGACAATCTCCCAAGAATCAGTTTTAATCAGATAATTTACCCTTTTTCCTCTATAGTAATAGAAAAGTAGGATCTTATTGGATCATGTTTAAAGGTTTAAATATTTGGATAGATATACTGTATACCTTCAGTTTTCCTAAATTTTTACCCTGTTTTTTTTTTGTTTGCTTTTGTAGTCACTCTGGTTTTGGGAGAGGGGCTTTTTGACCCATGCATTAGATATCCGACCAGTCCTTCCTAAGGGCTTACACGCAGGCATTTTTTTCTGCATTTAACACACTTTCAGGGCTCTTACACACAAGCATTTTTTCATGCTCTCCCCTGCGTTCTGCTTTCTTCAGTTCAGCAGCAGGGGAGTGCAGGAGTAAACGCATTCAATTATTGTCAAGCGTGCTGTACTCACACTCACACAGAATGCAGGTGGAATGTAACATGTTGCATCCCACCTGTGTTTGCCGTTTACATGTATCTGTAATTGAGTACATTTACTCCTGCTCCCCTATGGTCGAATGGTAGAAAGTGGAATGCAGGGGAGAGCAGGAAAAAACGCCTGTATATAAGAGTCCTAAAGTGCAGGTTTAAATAAACCCATCTGCTAATTGATTCCATTATATTCCACATGGCTGTACTCTTGAGCGTTCTGAGTTGTGTTTTACTCCACATGCATTTCAGTAGATGCAGCATGTTGCACATTTTCCAGTTGTCAATAGAACAGAAGATTGAGTTTGGAACAGAAAAAACTCATTTAGCTGTGTAAAAAGAGCTTGTAAACAAAATATAGCATTTTTTCATGCTCAGCAAGCTTTAAAAAAAACAGAAAAAATAGCTGTATGTTACAGCCTTTTTAAGGGTCAGTCTACACAAGCAGATTCGGGAGGTTAGTCGTCCCAGCGACAAATTACTTCTTCTTCAGGGTGACAATCTCCCCGAACTGCCTTCTCCCTGCCCCTAGCGGGCGGAGGGCAGGAAGAAGGCAGTTTGGGGAGATTGTCTATTTGGATGTGACACAGTGAATTTGCTCATCATAAATAAATTGTGCTTATGCTGTTGTATTTCTCCAAACCATCCCCATTCATTTCTCAGATTTTACAAATGACCTAAAGCTTATGTGACACTGGGCTGTTTCTTGGCCTGCACTCCACGCACATCTACTGTGTCTGTGCCTGGAGGCACTGCATAGTCCTGAGTGGACAAATTTAGACTGTAAGCTCTATGGGGCAGGGACCTCCTTCCTTTTGTCTCGTTGACTGTATTGTAACTGTACTTTATATTTATGTGTATTATATGTTTGTTCTACTAATTTAATTTTCTGCTTTACAATGATTTGCCCTCAAGTGGAGCTATACACATAAGAATATACATACATACATACATACAAAAATGGAGCAGATTTTGCACCAAAATCAACTTTATGGGGCTGATTTACTAAGGGTCAAATTTCAAATTGTAAAATACTTCGAAATTCGTCCATTGAATTAAAATACTTCGAATATCGAAGTCGAAGGATTTTTCACTGAATTTGGCATTTCTGCAGATTGAATGATTCGAAGGATTTTAGCGTACCATTGAATGATCTAAGGATTTTTAAAGTGACAGTACTTCAAAATTTGAAGTCGAAGGATTTTATTATTCAACCATTCAAATTGAATGGTTGAATGGTCGAAGTAAACTATTCGATGGTCAAAGTTTTTCAAAAATGTACTTCTAATATCGAATTTTTGCATTCACTTCAACCATTGGTAAATCGGCACCTATGTGTCTGCAACCCAATCAGACACAACTTTGCAGGACACAGAAGAAGAGAGCAGTTGTGAGCTTTAGGGTAGAACTCCACAAGCGTTTTTCATCGGATCGACACCTGGTGGCAAAATGCATGCGATTAATTGGATGTAATCGCACGCGTCAAAATATGTTTAGACTGAATGGAAAGTTGCAGGTAACTACATTATCCAACTATCAGATGGAGATACTGCTTACTGTGTCCACATTTCATTGTTGGTGGAGATCTGCTCCCAAAATGCTAAAAAATTTTAATATACAGGCATTAATATAAAGTATAGGGTAAAAGCCAGATGTCAGTCAGAACATCTAGGTCCTACCCTGAATATGCAATTAGATTGTTGCTTTAAATATAAAATTAAAAAGGAATTTGCTTCTTTGAAGAAAAAAGTAAAACCATTTATTATTTTTATGGTTTAAATAACTCTAGAGGCTAGTTTATGAAATAAGGGAATTGGGTCTAGCCCTGGGATGACAATGTATCTCTAAATCAAAGACTAGATTTAGATGGAGTACAAAAGAACAGAACTGCTTCTTCTTTCTTTATTAATAATCTTGTAGAGTGCACAGAGAAAAAATATATGGTGTTTGAACCAAAGGATGTCCTGTTAGAAATATATAGACTGGGCACAATTTTATTTTCTTAGCACATAAAGTAGGCAAACTGTAGACAAAGTTATACATTCTAGCCGTAGAAACAAGCATAATGCACATTTAATTAGGTTAATGAGATAAAGGGAGAAAGTTTTTGCTGAGAAAAACATTTGTAAGCATTACAGATCTGTCAGGGCTTGCCAACCATTTCTGAATCTGTTAGTGCCATAAAAATATAGAGAATGGCCTTTGGAAAGAGTAGGGCGGCAACTAGGTGTAGGCTGAAGATATTAGGGCTCAACAGAGGGGGGATTAGATACATTCCTCATGCATTGTTTTCTGTACTCTTTGCTTATTAAAATCAGTTCTTTATAACTGAGCCTGTTGAGTATTGGCTTTGGTTTGTGTTTATAGCGGTCACTTCATAAGGGTAAGGTCACACGGCTAGATTTAGTCAGCTGGTGACCAAGGAAGGCCATACACAGAGAAATCCGCTCGTTTGGCCCGATATCGGGGCAATATCGGACTGATCAAATAGAATCACTGCGAGTGCATTGCCGCAGGTGATTTTTCATTTTGACAGGCAGAAGGCAGGGTGAAGGCAGTTTGGGGAGATTGTCACCCAAACGAAGAGGCGATAAGTCACCAGTCGACTAAGTATCCCTGAATTTGGCCGTGTGCCACTGCTCTTAAACTAACCATAAATCCAACAATAACTACACACAGCCAGGGGCGATTCGGGACGGTAAGCCATCCTGAGACAGCTCCAGTGATGTCACATAAATGCCAAAGGGATTACTCCCGTGTTTAATGTCTGCCAACAAGACAACGTTTCGGGGGTGTACCCCTTCGTCAGGTGATCAAAAACAACCCACAACCCAGATGAACAGTTATGTCCCATGTGGGCCCCCCTTCAAGTCGCTGACTAACTCAGAGTTAGAGAGCTGAAAAGCAGGAAGTTGTGTTCTGTTCTGTTAGGCATCCATTCACTCCAGCCTTTTATATATTACATTTTTGGATAACCAACTATAAGAAACATTTTTTTATTTTGCACAGTCTATCTATTTACCAAGTATTTATTTTTACACTGAACTGCTTCTTTAAAGTGATACTGTCATGGGAAAACACTTTTTCTAAACACATCAGTTAATAGTGCTGCTCCAGCAGAATTCTGCACTGAAATAATACAGAACAATGGGAAGGTATCCAGATAACAGCTGCCTGGTGAATCTAAGAACAGAACTTAATAGTAAAATCCATGTCCCACAGGGACACATTGTTATATTGAGTAGGAGAAACAACAGCCTGCCAGAAACTAGTTCCATCTTAAAGTGCTAGCTCTTTTTGAAAGTACATGACCAGGCAAAATTACCTGAGATGACTGCCTACACACCAATAGTACAACTGAAAAAAAAATACACTTGCTGGTTCAGGAATGAAATGTTATATTGTAGGTTGAATTATGGGATTTAGAAATAAAAATACATCATAAAAATCATGACAGAATCCCACACTCACTCTTTCCAGTTAGTGATGAGCTAATTTTTCACCAGGCATGGATTCAGAGCGAAATTCCACATTTTGCCATTTGTGGCAAAAAGATTTGCTGCAACAAAAATGTCTCTATAAGAAAAAAAGGCTTTTTAACTCATGCATTTGGATTGAGACAAAACTTGAGAATAAATTCTCATTGTCTTTAATGCATTTGGAATGAGAAAAAAATTGAGACAAAACTGCCCATTGGCTTTAATGCATTTGTAAAAAAAGTTCCTGAAACAAAAAAACAGACGGCGAGACAAAAAAGATAAAATGGCCATTGGCAATTGTTCAAGTAAACAATTGATGTGCATAAAAAAAATTTGTCACCTACTGATTTCAACCATTCAAAATATTTTTCTAGCAGTTTTGTGAATTTTCTTGTGAAGTGAAATGGGACAGATTCACTCATCACTATTTCCCATCAATCAATTGCATGACTACTTGGCAATCATGAAACTCTCTGTACAGGTATGGGGGACCTGTTATCCAGAATGCTTGGGATCTGGGGTTTTCCGGTTATTGGGTCTTTCTGCAATTTGGGTCTCCAAACCTGAAGTCTACTAAAACATCACTTAAATATTAAATAGGCACAATAGGATTGTTTTGCCTCCAACAGAGTAAAAGAAAATTATTTTTAAACATTTTAATTATTCTATTAAAATAGAGCATTTCTGATGCTATAAAAATAAACAATGACATCAGGTCATTTTTTGTCAAATGGATTTCTGGTGAAATTCTGCATTTATCCATTAGCGGATATGAAAATGTCAAAAAAAAGTCTGGATTTTTTTTTTTTTATATCAAACACCCATTGATTCCAATGTACTCTGCACAGAAAAAGTTGTTAAAAGTAAAAATAAAACTGCTTTTGTTGCTGCAAAAAAAATGCTGCCACAAGAAAGTCAATCGAAAAAAAGTGTGAAGAATTTGAGCAACTCTTGTCAGTATAATTTTAATATATAAGCCATATGTGTTTAGTAGGGTACATGTCTTACTAACCATTAATTCTGTTTCCCCAGGAGGGTTTTAGCCAGCTAGATTTGGACCTTTATTACTGTTGTAATAGGGAGCAGCTCCCTTGGCAGTTTAATACTTGTCCATGGGGAAGCTGATATGTGCTCAGCCTCTTTGGCTTTGCACTTGGCAGAAGCAGGCCCCATTAGCAGTTGTAAGTGCAAGGAGTATGAGGCAGGGTCAGGTAGTTGATACATCAACCAGAGACTCCAACAAGGAGACTAGAAAGGGTTGATACCCTGATAGTGATAAGGCCACCAGTATTGGGACTCAGTTGTTAGCCTCAGCATGGGATCACTGAGTTTTTCCTAGCACTGGTGTTTGTTTCAACAAGGCAGCAAATACTACCTCTGGGTGTTTAAACATCTGCCTTTTAAAAAAAATTGTGCCCAAGTTACTTGAAAGATCAAGTTTTGTGCATGAAATTAGTTTGGTTCAGACTAGTGATGATCGAATCTATTTGCCAGGTGTGAAAATTTGCAACGATTAATGGATGCCCATTAACTATAATGGGCATGGGCATAAACTTGAAGCCAGCGGCCAGGGGTCAATTGAGGTGAAGGATATGTGATTATAATTTGAGATGTAGGTAATCAAATTGCCAAATATAAAAGTTAGACTATAGACTATGGGACAGATTTATCAAGGGTTGAATTGAAAATTTAAATTCAATTTTTTTTATGGTCAAAACTGTCAAATTTAACTAGGGAGTTATCCAAATTCGATTAGAATTTTTTAATTTGATTTTCAAGATTGTCTCTGACAGCTAAAACCAGCCGAATTACTTTTTAAATCAATGGGAGAAATGCAGGAGATGTTGAAGATGTTTGCAGCCTTCCTGACATTTGAACAAAAAACTTGAATTGCGTTTGATCAAATTTGAAGTGCACCTGATTCAAATTTTTAGGTCATTTAAATTTGTCCAAGTATGAAAAAATTAGATTTTATTAATAACATTTTACTAATCGAATTGTGAATTAATGGGAGTTTATGAATTTGAAATTCGACCCTTCATAAATGTGCCTCCATATGTTTTATGTGTTCCTGTGTATCTAGCTTCCTTAATATCTTTCAAGCCTTTCTCCAAGTTTATCAGCTGTCACCTCATTATTGGTGACCACATCTACTGTAAATGTGCTTGTCATCCTTTCAGTTTTACAGGTGCTCACTTGTTCTGCTCACCTTGACCTCTCTTACAATTATGGGATGCCATTTGTATGGGGTGCCGTTTGCCCCAAATACATTCTGTATTCAAAACTATCCCTGATACACAGAACTAATGTTTCTCATGGTATATTACTATTTCTGACCAAATACACAAATAAAAAATATACCAAAGACTTATTTCTATTAAAGAATGAGAACAAAATATTGTTTGTGCACAAAGTTATGTCAATTTGTGTCAGAAAGCAAGATTTTATGGTACAGGATTCATTCTTTTGACAAAATTAAAGTTTTGTTTCACACAACAGATAAAATAACCATTCTTTGAAGCAATACTGTCAGTTACTTTCCTGAACCAATAAGAACAAAGCTTACTGGTCTGCTTGTGCAGACATTTTGGTTAAGGGCATTCCTGCTGTTTTGCCATATTCCTGTTCCTGTTTCCCTCTTCCTGTCTATGCTGAGAGGAAACATGAAGCAGCAACAGCCAGTTGCCATGTTGTAATAAATGTAGTGTGCTTGTGTGAGTGCTTTACCTGAACTAACACAGCACAATCATTGAATCCACTAGCAGCCAGTTTGTCACACTTATTATCTTGCAGCCTAACTGTAACATCATTATAATAGGCCTAATACCCCTTCAATGAGTCACTTATACATTGTGTATATGATGTTAGGCTCTAGTGTCTCCTCCTACCTCTAATCTTGCACCAGTTAGCATTTAGCTAATAATCTGTTTAGCTATAGTTCTACTAACACATAATAGGTTTAGCCAAAATGTGGGATTGATCATACCTCGCAACTGTCCTGTTTTTAGAGGGACAGTCCCTCTTTTAGCAGCTCAATTCCCAGTCCCGCATTTGTACTGGAAATTCCCGACTTTCTCTGCACTGAACAGCCAAAAAAAAGAAACAAAGTTTGTAACTTAATTGAATTTTGGCAGAGAGCCCAGAACAGCCACCAGGTGCAAGTATTTTTTACTTTTTATAATTTTGAGATAAGAAAAGCTCTCTTGGGAGAAGTTAGACTTACAGCTTAAAGGGCAATTCACCTTCAGTAGCAAAACTAATAACGGAAAAAATTGCTGAAATATGTTCAAATATGTTTCATAACCTGAAAATTTTGTAACAGGAACATTGTAATTAGGGGGTGTGGCCACCAAAATGGGCATGGTAAAAATTTGCCATGCTATGCACTTGCATTTTTTTGGTCCCTCTTTTTCTTTCCAAAATGTTGGGAGGTATGTGATCATGTGTATAGTATGATGGATAGGTTTAATGAATAGCCTGGTAGATAGTTGTAGTTAAACTACTACATAATAGTTTTAGCTACAGATGTGGAAATGATCATGAGCAGCCACTCATGACTACTACATGTGCAAACAATATCGGTCATTTAGGCAGGGGCAATTTTAGGGGATAATAATTTATTCACTCTATGGAAAATACTGTTTTTATTAATATATTACTGTATGAGATGCACCTGGATTGCCACTGGGGAGGAGCTGCACAGTTCAGATTTGGCAGTTTGGCTTTATTAATTATACAATGCTTTCTTTTGGTTCTATTGACTGTGGAGAGGGGGTCCGGCCAGTCTGCCCCTGCCTGTCCCTGATATCATGGCTTCAACCCCATTGCAGCAAGAACCAAACCCATTGCATCACAGCCGCCCCCTGCCTTGAGTTACACAAGTCAAAAGGTGGCACTGGCAACCCTGACACAATTGCATCAATTCACAATTACATTTGTACTTTGACACAAATCAGACCCAATTGTTTTTCCTAATTATGGGTGTTGTCATTTCTGACATGTGACATGTGTCTAGCATGTGTGTGACGTGTATGTGTGACATGTGTGTGACATGTGTGCAGTTGTGCTCTCTGCCCACTCTGATGTGAAGTGGTAAGTGCTGGGTAGGTAAGGGGGCGGCATCATTAGACCCTTTTGTTATAAATGAATGTAAAGCACTGTGCAGCTTGCTGTTTTATATAAATAAATTATTATCCCCTAAGATTGCCCCTATATAAAGGACCCCTTTAGGAGTGGCCGCTCATAAGTCCTACACATTGTACTATACAGAATATGTGTGCATATGATCACTCCCACACTGTCGCTAAACCTATTATGTAGTAGTGTAACTATAGCTAAGCAGATTATTAAGAGAGTGCTAAAAGCTAACTGGTGCAAGATTAGAGCTAGGAGGAGACACTAGAGCCTAACATCATATACACAATGTATAAGTCACTCATTGAAGGGATATTAGGCCTATTATAATGATGTGTTACAGTTAGGCTACAAGATTAAAGTGGGCATGTTTACTAACGTTGGAGGTAAATATCTAGAGAGATTTCTGGAGATGTTGCCCATAGCAACCAATACATTTTCTAACTTAAAGTGGCTGTTTAAATCTAATTGTTGATTGGCTGCCATGGGCAACAGCTCCAGAAATCTCTCCAGATATTTATCTCCAATGTTAGTAAACATGCCCCAAACTGGCTGCTAGTAGATTCGATGATTGTGCTTAGTGATGGGCGAATTTATTTGCCTAGGTCGAATTTGCGGCGAATTCCCGCGATTCGCCGCTGGCGAATAAATTCACTTGGCGACAATTCGCCGAAAACGAGTCGCGCGTCAGTCAGTCAGTTTTTGACGCGACGCGCGCCGAAAACAGCGCGACAAAAACGACGCGACGCGCGACGAAAACGATGCGACGCGCGACGAAAACGACGCAACGCGACAAAGTTGACGAGACGCGCGACAAAATCGTCCCGCAACTCGTTTCGCGAATTTCGCGAAGCGAATCGCGGGAGATTCGCCCATCACTAATTGTGCTGTGTTAGTTCAAGCATTCAGACAAACACACTACATTTATTACAACATGGCAGGTGGGTGTGGCTACTTCGTTTCCTCTCAGCATAGACAGGAAGAGGGAAACAGGAACAGGAATATGAATCATAAGACAATGGCAAAACAGCAGGAATGTCCTTAACCAAAATGGCCACACAAGCAGGACAGTAAGCTTTGTTCTTATTGGTTCAGTAAAGTGACTGACAGTATTGCTTCACAGACTGGTTATTTTATCTGTTTTGTGAAACAAAACTTTAATTTTGTCGAAAGAATGAATCCTGTACTATAAAATCTTGCTTTCTGTCACAAATATCTATTTTGTCATTCAAATCTAGCTTGGCATGCACTAGTTAGTTACACTATTATATATTCTGTCCAAGTTTTTTTTTTACATAAATCCTTCTTTAAGTCACTTTGCATATCAGTGCATTTGTTACATGGAGGTTATATATTTGTGAGACAGATTGATTGTTAAAATGTACAGAATGGAGTTTGTAATATAATGACATCCTTTTGTGCACTAATAATATTTTGTTCTCATTCTTTAATAGAAATAAGTATTTAGTATATTTTTTATTTGTGTATATGGTCATAAATAGTAATATACCATGAGAGGCATTTGTTCTGTGTATCAGGGATAGTTTTCTATACAGAATGTATTTGGGACAAATGGCACCCCATATGCCCCTACCCTTAGGGAGTGCATCACCAATGACACATTTCCTTCACTCTATTAAGGCAGAGAATTAAGAGTTTTACACTCTGTGTATTTATCTGAAGTAGTGATGGGCGAATCTCCCAAGTTTCGCTTCACCGAAAAATTTGTGAATTTCCAAAGAAATTCGCAAAATGAGTCGCGGCACGCTTTTGACGTCGCGTTGCGTAAAAAAAAAAACGACGAACGACTCGTTTTTTCAGCTAATTTTCGCCAGGCGAAATTTCACTGGCATTTTGCGAATTTATTCACCAGCGGCGAATCGCGGGAATTTGCCCCTGGCGAATAAATTCACCCATCACTAATCTGAAGGGATACATATACATATTAATGAATAGTCCTGCTTGATTATAAGCAGTTAGTCTACATAAACATCAATGCAGTCTGCTAATTTTTATTTTCTTGAATGGGCATCTTATTATACAGTATCGGGGGAATGTAATTAAAGTTGGTAATGGAAAAACTATTCGCAATCCAAAGTTATGCCTTTGCGCGAACAAATTTTGCTTTGTGCCAGTTTAATATAGCTTTTGTGAACCCAGAAACTGTTTAGTGACCACATCCAACAGTGGCAGGCCGTTTGCTAATTTTATAGTTTGTGCCAATGTGCAGTAATTAGTGATGGGCGAATTTATTCGCCTGCAACAAATTCGCTTTGAATTCCTGCGATTCGCTGCAGGCGAATAAATTCCCGAAATGCCGGCAAAATTGCCCTGGTGAAAATTCACCAGCGTCTCATTTTTGGACGCCGGCATCCATTTTTCTGTTTCGCTAATTTTTCGCTGTTTTCCAGAATTTCTTGCTGCCGATTTGCCCATCACTAGCAGTAATTGTAACAAAACTTCTTACTAAAAAGTCATTATGTTTGCTTCAAAAGATTACGACACCTTGAAGTACTTCTTAAGAGTGCACAATTAAAATTCGCAATGCAATAACAGTTTAAGGAATAATATTACATAGTATTTTTATTCTTATTGGTGCAAATTGTTTTTCTCTTTGCGACTTTAATTACATTCCCCCCCCCATATGTGTTGTTCACCATTAGCCTTGTGTGTGTTTGCTGTTGAATAAATTATAAGAAATTGAAATGAGCCTCATAAATTGCAGTAGGGGTACACAGTTGTATCAGACTTTTGTTAAAACTGCAAGCCAGAACATCATCTCATGGACCTTGCTTCCCATATAAACTGAGAAGAGTTACTCGACCTTCATCCTTTCAAAGTCTTTTAATGGAAAATAGCATCCGAAGAATAAGAAACAAATGCTGGTGCTTGTGTAACTTCTATTTCCATGCCCATCACAATAGTCACAGAGAGATTCACACAATGTAAGTAGAGTTTGTTTGTGTTTTTCACCACTTTGTTAACGCCTGTGTTCCCAGGGAGAAGCCGGTTATCTAACTTGTCACTGCTCAGCTTTCATTAAAATAGAGGCAAAATGCTCTGCCTTTTAGAGATGGTTCCTCTCTATCACATATAATGCATGGATCCTTGGTTAGGAATTCTCTGCCTGATAGTATTGGCTGGTAAACATAGCTTGTGTATTTCAAGCTTACCAGGAAAAGAATGCAGCCAGGGTTAATTTATGCAACCATTGTAATTCTCAAAGTAAGCATTGCATTAGTTCTATATTTGTTTTCAGTGTTTATCATTTAAATCTCATTACAAGTATTATGTATGGGGTTAATCAGTTCTTAATATCTGCATCATGAGTAAGTTATCCTGCATGTTAAAGGGGGAATAACCCCCCATTAATATCCAATCCCCACTGCCCCCAACTCTGGCTCAATATGTGTGCTTCTGTCAAATTTCTACAAAAGTTGAGGCTGACAAACATGATGGATAAAAACTCTCTCCCTGACGATTTGTAGGAGATACAATAATTAACTGGAGGCATTGTAATTGGAGAGTGCAGAGCGATAGAATTCCACTACATATATCAGTGTAAATATACTATACAAACTTTATTTATCTCACTCATTCTATCTTTTACTGCTGATTTACTTGAACTAGCTCCTAAGAGGTCTGTACCCAGGGCTCCAATCGGAAATCACTGGGCCCTGCACAACTTCATTATCTGGGACCACACTAGACACAAGTGCTAAAACATTAAGGGGCTGATTCACTAAATGTCAATAAAGTGAGTGTTATTTATAGCATGCCTTAAAAATTTTATCATTTCTTATATTTTTAGAATTAACAATCGATTCACTAAAAGTTCACTTGTCTAACTTAAGAAGTGTTAATGTTCATTTTAGCTGAATTGTGTGCAGTATTTTATAGCATGCGTTATTTTGTGCATTATTTTAAGGCATTTTGATATTGTCACACATTATTAGTGCAATCTACGTATAGCACCTAAGATATTTGGGATGCCACTGGCAGAGTAGAAGTCTCTTTTTACAGTATTCTAGTTATTCCTTTGCCTTGGAAAATTAATATAATTCCATGACACAGAACATAGTGCATTCTGGATCTGCCCAAGGTATCATGAAAATTTGTTAGTGGCTGTTGGAAATTCTCCAGTTCCTCATAAAGGTCATAAATTGCTGCCCTACAGCTCCTCACTATGGGGCAGATTCACTAAAGGGCGAAGCGTCTAATGCTAGCGCTAATTCGCCAGCGTGTTGTCATTTCGCAACTTCGCAAATTCACTAACACGGACTCTGGCGAATTTTCGCTAGCGAAGTAGATAGACTTGCGCAACTTTGCACCCTTACGCCAGGCGAAGTTGCGCACTGACCAAGGATTGTAACTTCGCAAATTCACTAAGATGAACATTTTCCTAAACGTTACCACTTACGCTAGACGTTACTTCCCTTCTTCTTCCCCCCTACATTTCCTAACATATGGCAACACAACTATACAGGGGGCACATGTAGGGCAATAGGACAACTTTATATAATTTATTAAAGGTTTCCTGGGCTTGTGTAGTGGAATGTACTGGCTGTAACATATACTTCTATTACAAGTTAAAGTTCCCACCGTATGCAAATTAGGCTTCACTAGCGTAACAGCGCTCTGCCCAGCGAAGTAAAACTAGCGCAACTACACGACCATTCGCCGACCTGAGCGTAAATTCGCACTTTAGTGGATTTGCGTAGCGCTGGCGAAAATTCGCCTGGCGAAGTGCGGCGAACGCTAGTGAAGCCTACGCTGGTAAATTTTCGTATCTTAGTGAATCTGCCCCTATATCTTCCTCTATTAATCCATCTGATGTTGTTTAGTCTACTCCTGGGAGGTGTTAAATTTCACAGAAATTATCACACTATTTTTTGCTTTTATCGCTTAAAAGATGTTAGTGAATAATGAGTTAGAATTAATTCTATTCTATAAATATTGCAATGAGATAAGAATACCACTGTGCAGAAATGTAAAATTAACACTTGCGATATTTCTATTAACGCATGTGAAAATACCTTAAATAACGGATCTTAATGCAAAAAACTGTACATTAAGGAATATTGACCTTTAGTGAGTCGGCCCCAATAGCTCCTCCCTTCTCTCTGTAATAATAAAACTGTATTAATAAACTCTACTTTCTACTTGATCCTAAATAAGATGCATGAATCTATATTTGTGGCAACTAGGGTTACCACCCGGCTGGTGCTTCACCGGCCTAGTAGGTCAAAAAATGAATGGCTGGGCCCGTGTTACAGATTTACCTGCAATGTATTTGCTGGTAAATTTATAATTAATAATCAATGCACAGCGAGCCTGCCTCTGATCTGCCCCTTTCTGCCTGTCCTAGCTCCTATACTAACCTAATCCTCAATTCCACTCTTCCTGACAGACTCCGGTCCTTTGATGCCATGACCCTGCCACTTTGACACCACAACCTACCCTCTTATGGGCATGCCCCCTCCCAGGCATGTATACTTTGGCCAAGAACGTAGCAACCCTAGTGGCAACATAATATTTAATTTATTTTAATATTTGAATGATGTTTAACAGAATTAAGGTGGACAGATCCTTAATCTGGGAAACCCCAGGACCCAGATATTGTGGATTATAGATCCTATACTGTACCTGTACTAATATGGAAGAAGCAAACTTGACTGATTAAATAATTCATTCAATTCACCTATAATCAGATACCTAACAAATGGAAGGGGAATTTAATGGGATTCTGTTATGATTTTTATGACATTTTATTTCTAAATAACACTGCAAATAATTCACTCTGCAATATAAAATTTAATTCCTGAACCAGCAAGTGTACTTTTTTTTGTTGTAATATTGGTGTGTAGGCCGCCATCTCAGGTCATTTTGCCTGGTCAAGTGCCTGCACTTTAGGATGGAATTATTTTTTATAAAAATAATTAGGGATATAATATTCTTAAAATTATAATTGATAAATTGATTTTGTAAGATCTATTGGTAGTTGAAGTCTGATTTTTCTCTTGTAATAAATTTAAAACCAACCCATAGAATGGTAAGATATGTCCAGTGTAATGAGAAATTCTTCTTTAAAATATTTTTGTATATGTAACTATATATGAAAGTGTGACTGTAGAGCTTTATTTTTCTGACAGCCTCAAACAGATTTTCCTCTGTATTTGACTCCATCCATCTTGCACTCAATCCTGATGCTACCACTACCAAGCTACACAGTGGGAACAAGATTTTAGGGTGATGGTGTTGTTGGCTTTCTGCCATACAGCATTTCACATTAAAAGGAAACTGTCATGGGAAAAAATGTTTGTTTTTTTAAATACATCAGTTAATAGTGCTGCTCCAGTAGACTTCTGCACTGAAATCCATTTCTCAAAAGAGAAAACTGATTTTTTTATATTCAGTTTTGAAATCTGACATGGGGCTAGCCATTTTGTCAATTTCCCAGCTGCCCCAGGTCATGTGAATTGTGCCAGAACTTTAGGAGGGAACTGCATTCTGGCAGCCTTTTGTTTTTCCTTCTCAATGTAACTGAATATTACGCAGTGGGACATGGGTTTTACTATTGAGGGCTGTTCTTAGATCTACCAGGCAGCTGTTATCTTGAGTTAGGGAGCTGTTATCTGGTTACCTTCTCATTGTTCTTTTGTTGGGCTGCTGGGTGGGCGAAATGGAGGGGATGATATCACTCCAACTTGCAGTACAACAGTAAAGAGTGATTGAAGTTTATCAGAGCACAAGTCAGCTGGGAAGTTGACAATATGTCTAGCCCCATGTGAGATTTCAAAATGAAATATAAAAAAAATCTGTTTGCTCTTTTGAGAAATGGATTTCAATGCAGAATTCTTCTGGAAGAGCACTATGAAACTGATGCATTTTGAAAACATTTTTTTTTCCCATAACAGGATCCCTTTAATATACAAAGAAGACAATGAAACCCTTTGGAACACATAACAACTGAAAGTATCCAAATAAGCTAAGAATAATTTTTAGGCAATTCATATTTTAAGGCAATATGCTACGTTTCTCACAGTAAATCCCAATATACTGTTATAACTGTTAAAATGTACCATAGATTACTTCTGTTATTTTCCAAAATGCTTCATGGCCACATACCCAAATAGTGGTATATAATCTATGTCATGTAACATGAAGCAAAATGTAAACTGCAAAAAAGAAACCTTGCACCCTGAAGGATATATATCCTCCCAGTCTAATTCTGCTTAAGCATTATCATAAAAAGATGCAGACATACACATGCAGCCACTTGGATTTGTGTGTTAAATGCCTCATGACTCAGGGCTAATTGAAGAAACTGTGTTATCTAAAGTTATCTTAACCTATTTAATGCATTTAACCTTTTTATTCATCATAACCTTAGCATACCAAAGCACCATTGTTCACAATGATGAACACTTTAATTAGATGGGATGCTGTAACGCAATTTTCTGTGTTAAATGAGACAAGCCTGAAGTCTGAGTTAAGTTATTCTGTCTCAAACACACAATCCAAAATGGTTTCATCTGTAGGCTGGTGGGTGTTAATTATTTTTAGCTTGACAAGCTGCAAATACCTTGGGACTGGAGGGGCTAACTGGAAAAAAAATAGAAAACTGGAAACTGGGAAATTGACAATATGTCTAGCCCCATGTCAGATTTCAAAATGAAATGTAAATAGCTCTTCTTTAACATTTCAATATTTTTTTCCATGAAAACAACTGGCTTCTCCTTACTTACAGAAGGAATTCATAAAAATAATTCACAGTAAATTCATATGGTAAGGCAATTTGAGTCACAAAAAAATTGTACATTGAACAGTTATTTACAGTGAAGTGGCTGTCCTTACATAGTTCTGTACATGGAATACATTCTGTTCTTCACACACACACAAACCTACCAGAAACAATTTATTTCTACAATAAATATTTAAATTGTAATTCTTATCTTATCTTACCCGATAAGATAAGAATTGTTAATTCTAACATTAAAAACTGTAAAATAAAATTAGTCAAACCAAAGCAGGTCTTAATTTATTTAGCAACTTTTAAGGGAAAAAAAAAACAATCTCAACAATTTTTTTCTTGTCTCCACCCATGGCCATTTACTATTATTATTTTTTTTTTTTTTTTTTTTTTTTTTTTTTTTTTATTTGAAAGAAAATTGGATATTACAATGTCAATATAATGACAAAAACTGTCATTCAAAATAACATAAAGCATACAAATCAAATTAATTCATATCAATTCAAATTAACATACATAAAATAATATTAACGAAAAATAACAATTCTATGGTAATTTAAATCATCAAATGTATCATTGAATAAGATAATGA
>CM044444.1:52709103-52721149 GCA_024363595.1 Xenopus borealis
GGGTTCGGTGCGGAGCGCCTCTAATGTGCTGTCGCTGCTGCTGGCGCCATACCGGAAGTCGCCATTTACTATTTAATTTTAAGGTTCAATTTTTTTAGTAATATTTCCAACATTCCCTGGAAAGCGAAAGCTGGACTTTAGATTTTAACAAAGACAGGTCCTGCAGATACTCACAATAGAAAATGTGTTAGGGCTTGCTTGCTTCTGAACTAGACACAAATGCATAAGTACTGCAGGGCACACAAGTCAAAGCAATTTGTGCTCCTTTATACAGCACTTGTGTCCAGTGCATTCAAGTAGCCTCTGTCCAGATTTGCTAGGCAAAAGATAGTCCTGTCATCAATGCCTGCCATGTGTAGGTGCTAAATACTGGGGTCCTCCACACCTAGCACCAACCGTAACACCCTATGTTTTAGGTTTTCTTGAAGGGTATAAAAAAATAAAGGGGTATAAAAGTGAAAAAGGTTTTTTTTTGCACCATTACCTGTACTTTGCAAATTAACCCTTTTATATTTCAAGCAACTGGACAGTTTGTTTTGCCTATTTTTCTTTCTTTATAATTTTCATGTAATTAAATGGTTTTAATTTAAATTTTATACTATTCTTACCTTATTTTTGTTAAGCCGTTTCATAAATTTGGCAGCATTATACAAATTACCTTCTGAGAGGAAAAGGGTAAAGCCAATGTTTGCCTAATTCAACATTTTCTGTGGCTTAACAAACCTCCAAATCTCAGCAATTTCTTTAGATTTCAGTGTGAATCACTGAGGTAACCAATGCTTGTGTGTGCATGGTTATTTTCCTTTGTAATCAATGGACGCTGTCCAGCATACTTACAGTTACAAGATCAATTCCAAATGACAATAGCTTTCTCAGTCACCTGTGGTTTTAGCCTATGTCAGGAAAGTAAAAAATGTCCCTCCTGCTGTCAGAGAATACAAAACACATACTTTGCTGGTAAGCAGAGGATTGTTAAATAGTATTAGAAGCAATACCAAAAGTCAGCATGTTTGATGTGGTTTCATAAAGGAAATAGCAATAGATGAAACATGTGGTTAATATGCTTAGCAATGTCTCTCTGTTAGATGCCATCAATATATAGTAGTTAAGTTCATTCCTTGAGTCAGTAGCAGTAGCTTAGAATCATATTTACGTACATTTTAGAGCATAGCTTCCCTTAAAGGGGGTGGTTCACCTTCAAGTTAACTTTTAGTATATTATAGAAGGGCCAATTCTAAGAAACTTTTCAATTGGTCTTCATTATTTATTTTTCATAGTTTTTTAATGATTTGCACTTTTCTTCTGTTTTGTTGCAGCTTTACAATGGGGGTCACTGACACCATCTAAAAACAAATGCTCTGTAAGGCTACAAATGTATTGTTATTGCCACTTTTTATTACTTATCATTTTATTCAGTCCATCCCCTATTCATATTCCAGTCTCTTATTCAAATCAATGCAGGGTTGCTAGGGCAATTTGTAACCTAGAAATTGCTGACACTGCAAAATAAAGAGCTGCTGAATAAAAAGCTAAATATCTATAAAATCACAAACAATAAAAAATCAAAACCAATTTCAAATTGTCTCAGAATATCACTCTCTACATTATACTAAAAGTTAACTCAAAGGTGAAAAATGTGTTTAAAATGAAACTAAATAGCCATGCACAGCCATGCCTGTGCTATAGATTCTATATTATTTAGTGGGGAACTATGTGTACAGCGATGGATTGATGTACAGGACAGCCACTTTAAGGGCCCACACTTACCCCTTAGCAAACTTCCCTCATAATGCCTGTTGTAATTTATCAGCCGCTCCAGCAGGGAGCAGAAAGGCAGCAGAGCTGGGTAGCAGTTAGTTTCCCAGCTGGTGTGTACCTCCTCTTTCCTCCTGGCCCTGCAGATCTCAGCCAGCGGGTTAGGCCCATAGATATTGACCAGCATTGGGGCCCCAGAACCTTGTGAAGATGTAGATTAATAGTTTAACTGGCAGACATGAGGACATGTCTGGTTTTCAGGACGGTACAATGTAATATTGTAAAATGTTGATGGTTTACTATAAATGTTGGTTAATACATATATTTATGTTGGCCACTAGAGGGAGCTAGAGGACAATAGTTGTAAGGGAAAGGCCCCAGACAGAGGGTGAAGAATAGGAAGTTAAATAAGGGATGGTTTCAGGAAGTTAAAATCAGAAATGTGTCATGGGAAGCAAGAAGAACGGAGGGCATCGCAGCAGTAGAATCATCTCCTGGAGGTACTGAGCCTAGGTAGAGTGAGGCCTGGTGGTGTTGTAGTATGCTCTAGGAAGTGTAAGAGAGCAAGGTAACTAGCATGAGCAGCTAGTCGTTAGTGGGCATAGTGTTCCCAGCATGAATCCTGCCAGACAGGGCATAAGAGGAAAGGCTAAGTCCTGAGAGTGAGCCGGCTAGGACCCAAGAGGGCTGCATATGAGCATGTTTCCCCCCTGGCAGTGTACTGTTAGGGGCAATGTTCTGCAAAATGCTGGGAGATTGAGCCCTGTGAATGTGCTGCTGTTCTGTTGAGGGCCATGACAAATAAAGAGAACATGATTGAACTGCAGCGCTCTGCATTGTGTGTTTTACTGAAGGTTTCCCCCACACAAAAGGTTGGTGGTGCATCAAGGGTTAACATGGGTATGGCACAGGATATATTTGCCTGTTACACCCTGGCCAGCAGGGAGGGAGAAAGGTAGCAGTCCTGTGTTGCCTCCTGGTCCTCTACTGAGCACACATATTTGGTTTTTCACCATTATTGTGGGAGGAAAAGATTGTCCCTTTCCAGTTAAACTCCTGGCGCAATGACAACTGGATGATTAGGGAAAGGGAAGGATCTCATTAACTAAAGATTTTCCTTTAAATAAAATGTTTTATTTCCAAAGTTAGTAAATAGTCAAGGTAAAAGAAAACAATGTGACATGCTGACATTTCAAAATAGTAATAAAAGATATGTCAGAAAAGGCAGAATGTGTTTCAATAAAATGCAATTTTTGGCTAATATTGAATATACAGAACACAAATAGACCAAGAATTAAAAGACAGATTAGTTTGGTATAGTGACATTAGCCACAACATGTGTAAGCTACGTGTGTTAAAGAGAAATGAATAAGTCTTCTCTAATTTGCGTAAGTATGTAAGAACCATTCTTTGAAATGTGACCTTGTGTAAGTATTATCAAACAATCTAACAAGCTTTCTCTGACTCCTGCTAGCATATGGTTCCCTCAAGCACTAACCTCTAAAGGAAATAGGTGTTTTGTTTTTATATTTTCTCCCTGTTTTTCTCATCAGTTTACAACACTTCCAAATTGATATTCCCCATAGGAGGTAGGTACAATTATAAAAGGTAATACCCATGGGCTGCCAACCAAGGCAGGCTTATTATTAAATATTCATGCATCTAATTTCACTGCTTCTCTGCTTTATCTTGTGATTTTATGCTAGACGGAGAAAGATAAGCATGAGTGCAGCCATGGGGGAAAAATGAGTGTTTGAAAGGTCTCTCTCAAACACTGCAGAACAACTAAAACTATAAAAAGCACAATCTAAGCAGCAGTCCAATGAATTTTAATGTAAGCTGCACAGGGAACAAGGAAATAGTGTTTTTAAAGATGTAAATTGAAAGAACAGATATTTATAAATGTGATTGAGATGACAGCTGATTTCCCATTTTATCATAAATTATGATGTCTTCTTCTGTGGGGTTGGTTCATCAAAGGCTAATAAATAAAAATTGCAAGCTGAATGGCCTAAAGCTTTGGCAAAAGTATTGACAAAAAATGGCAAATACTATGATAATATGCAGAATTGAACAGGGTTTCTATTAATTACTAAAAGCTGTTAAGTAACTTGCTTTGAAATATGCTGCTAGTTTTTTGTGCATTTTATGCAAATGGTATATATTGTTATATATGTGCTATTAACTGTGTAAGTAGAATGTATATAAGTACATTTACCCATAATTGTAATTGTAGATCCCCTGAATCCCCACAAACATTGTGGGTGTCATTCACAAAATTTGCTCAGCACACATTTTCACAAGTGGTTGCATTGGCCACATTTTTAAATGCTAAAATGTTGCCCATTTGTGCATGTCGTACCAGTTTTTACAAATTAACACTATGCACAAATATTCAAAATTGATCCCAAATGAGACGGGCATTTGCATGAGCGCGGCCACTGTGCAAAGTTGTTGTGCGAGAAAATAGAATGGACAGTAATTTAAATTTGCAATTTGCAAAACTGCTTTGCAAATATTTTCTCCTCCACCAAAGTTGTGGCATAACTCAAATCCGTTGTGTGCGCATAAACATTTGTAGTTTGCGATTATGCATATTTAAAAATGTCTTATGGACACAGTAACAATAAAAATTCACAATTCTGTTTGCAGATTGAATACACTTCTCTTATCCAGCTTTATAAATAAAACTATAAGCCAGGCAAATATGTTAGCTGTGCAAACAATTATGTGCTGCGCAAAGTTTATAAATGAGCCCTTGTTCTCCCAGTCAGCATCAGTAGGCTGTGATGTAGATGTTGAGAAAATGATGGCAAGGGAAAATCTTTACTTTGATCCGCTAGAGGTTTGAACCATCATAAGAATCCTGAAAGTACATACAGGTATATAGCGTGTGGACTTGCAGAGAGAGAAGAGCATCAATAAATGAGAGAATTCAGCAATGAAAATGCTGCTTACCAGAACTATTACTATTACATTGCTACTGCCTTACTTATAGAGATTATTGTGTTATTTTGGCTTCATGACATTACACGGTAATGAAACTTTGGGGGGGGGGGGTTTCATACTGCTGGTTTTTTTATGTAAAATAAAGCCTATTTTTGAAGATGCATGGCAGGAGTCGTTTAAGAAGTTGCCCAAAAAATTGTGTGAAATGGTGCACTGATTGATACCCAAATGGAACTACTGTAGGTGGTATGGAAGGAGCAGTAAAGTATATTGTATGATATGCCACAATGAACGTTAATAGCAGTGGTTAGATATGATATACTATAAGCAATGGCAAAATTCAATTTAGAAGTGGGCATGTTATAAAACATGTTTATCTTTAGATATTTGACTAGGTGACTTTGTTTTAATTATGAAGACAGCTTTGCATGACACAGTATAGGAATGAGAAAATAAATCATAAGTCATATTAAATACCTTGCTTATAAATGTAACTGGCATGACAGTACTTCAATCAAACGTATATAAAAAATGTGAAAAGTATTTCAAGTTTTAAACCTGTTCATCTGGCTAATGAGCAGTTGGCCAAGAGCATCTCCTTACTCATTACAACCGCATCCTGAAAGCCTCACTACAAAGGTCCGTCTTTCAACCCAGAAACAGCTTCAGACCATGGGCAGCCAGTATCGGGCCAAATTCTAACACAGCACCAGGCACAGCTCCAAGATGCACGGCAGTCTACTATTACAGACACAGTCTCACTAGATGTCACAGCAACAATTGAAGATGTACAGAGGGACCTAACAGACCTGGGTGAGCGAACAGACAAGCTTGAAACTTATACTGATGACATTACTTAGAAACTGAGGCTCCTAGCAGACAAAAATTATACACTGAAACAGGAAATAAAGACAGTTGAATGTCTCTGCACTCTTTAAGATGGTTAGAGGGATGGAAGACTTAAATTATGAGAGTAGACTGTCCAGGTTGGGGTTGTTTTCTCTGTCTCAAGGGGACATGATTACACTGTACGTGCAAGTACACTAGAGGACATTATAGACGAGTATAGGGGAACCTTTTTACCCATAAAGAGGATCACCACACCAGAGGCCACCCCTTCAGACTACAATAAGCAGCCTAGGTGGTTCTTCACAGTGAAGACAGTGAGGTTGTGGAATGCTCTGCTGGGTGATGTTGTGATGGCTGATTCTGTTAATGCTTTTAAGAGGGGCTTGGATGATTTCTTGGACAGGCATACAATTAGTATAGATATGGGAATATATAATTTATGGGAAAGTATGGTGGGGTGTGTGTATGAATGCTGGGTTTTCATTTGGAGAGGTTGAATTTGATGGACTTTGTCTTTTTTCAACCCAGTTTAACTATACCTTAAAGATGCCTGTGAGGACATAGAAAATAGGTAGAGAAGGCAAAATGTAAGATTCAGAGGCATTCCTAAGTGTTGCAGGCCCTGACATTATTTGCAGCCTGTGCCCCAAGCACCCTTAGACCTTTGGCGACTGGATAGAGCACGCTGCTCTCTGTCATTAAAGCCTCCAGACAACTAAAAAAATTGAGAGAGAGGAAATTTCCTTACCTTGTGATCAAATTGTTTATCTATCATAAGACTGACTTTGAAAGCTACTTATAACTTTGCCAAAAAATTTTTGCACAATGATTTTACATTACCTGTCTGATGCCCCATGTTTCTTTATAAGGGGGCTGCCATATTTGTGCAGCAGGAGTCCGTAAGCATTAGAAACTTTAACGGACAGGCTGAGATGGGACAGTCAGGTTGGCAAAACAGTCAGGTTTAGAAACTTCAACTAACAATTACTTACAAGAACAAACCTCTCCGCAAAAAACGATCAACATGACCTATAGGTAATTTTTAATGTACATTCATATTTTAAAGATTAGTTTTTAGTTGGTCATCATCTACAGGGGCACAACGCACACGCTTCTGAATCTGGCTAAGGGGAGTAAATTGTAATCTAGAAGGGGAGTAAATTCAATCTAGAAGCCCCACTTCTTCACCCCACCACTCATTGGCCAAATCAGCTCTAACCTCTCAGTGGAGGAGTCCCAATATTCTTACAAGAACCCCAGTTTGCATTAAGTCCCTCTCCTCCAGCAAGAGAAGGTTTAAAGAGCTCCAAAGAGTACTCAGCCTCTTACTCATCAGGTAACCTAAGGTCAATTGACAGGATGTTCACTGGGCTTGTTTTACTCCATCTGCCACCTATCTCCCCAAACACATAGAACCACAGACTCTTGTGGGCTCATTAATGATTGGACTATTTAAGCCAAGGGTATTATTTACCAGACTTACAGTCATCAGTCTACCACCCTACTGGATGTTTTATATGGTAAATTGTGTTTTGTTTATATTCTTGTCAGCCTTGACATTTACTTACTTGTCAAACTCCAAGGCTGACTGTTCCTGTTCTTATCTTGCCCACCCCCACTCTTCTTTTTGTTTCCCTCCTTTTTTTTCTCTTCCCTTCGCTCGCTCTTCCCCACCTCCACATGTACTACTTTTACAACTGTTCTTTTTTCCCCCTTACATACTCATAAACCTAATGGAGCCTCATAGGTAGGTACGTAGGGTTTAGTCTTATTCTTACATGAAAATAAATAAATATCAGGGATAAAACTTAGCCTCAATAATACTGCAATGGTAAAATCTTTGGTGGTATAGCAACACTAATGTAGACTCCACACTGGAGTCTGGTCAACCCAAAGTTTTAAAGTTTTCTGGGGTTTATAAACGTTTTCTGAGGGTTGCACATGTGCCTTCAATTGATTGCCACTTTCCATGTGAGAGTACTTATTGCCTAGCCTGGAAACTAGGGGTATGAGGCATACGTACTTCCAAATCTCACTAGTTTGAGCCATTGTTTACATCGTTCCCCTAGACCACAGTATAGAAAGTAATTTGGTCTCATGTCTGCACTTTTGTCACATTTGATGTGTCAGAGAGAGTCATATAACATCAAAAGACTGTCAGTGAGCAAATTTTAAGTAGCATTACACACTGGTGCAAATCCTTCAAAAGGAATGTGCCATCTAGCAAACGGAGTATGTCCCTCAGTGCTCTCCCAGCAATGAAAGACTCTGTATTGTAAAGCAATTTAGGAACTGGTTATGACTTCCTTATATTGTAAGAATAATTAAACTGAAAAAGCAGACACAGAAAAATAATTATTGAGGGTGATTACTTTACAGTCCCCTAATGATTAAAAAAATGTTACATTTTAAAGGGTTTTTGTGCTGCGAAATAGCTTGGCATTACTCTGATTGATTTAAATCAGATTCTCTTTTCAGTCTAACAGCACTTGTAAGAGCCTATTTAATTAAACCTACTGTTCACATATAGAGCACTTTCTAACCTTTGATCCTTACACATTTTATAGATATAATTAATGCATTATTGCAGTCATTACTACATAATTAGAGTAAGCAAGCCCTGTGTTTTCCTCAGAGGAATTGAAAATAAAAAGTGCATGTCAAGATTTCAACCCATGGCCTACAAAGTCACAAATATATATTTTTTTATCCTGTAGTCTTGAATAGTTTACAAATGTTCTTGATTACACTTATTGATCAAAAGCAGACTGTCTAGCATTTTATTGTACTGACGAGGGAAGTTTTAAGCCTGCACACATTAAAATCCAGTGCATTCTAAACTTTTATTGTAATCCATTTTGTTAAACATTACCTGTCATAACTTAACATGGAGTCATTCATTCTATTAAGTATAATGCAATATGACTGAGTATACTGAGTATACTGAATTGTCACACTATAATTTCTATCTTTTGGCTATTTTGAGACACAACTGTCTTTTGTACAGTGAGAAATAAGCCCTACTCATACGATTAGTTTCCCTTGCCATGTATCACATGTCAATCTCCAAGAATTACCATTAACATTTAGCATTTATCCAAATGGTACAACTGAATTGTGCATTTATACATTTACACCTATTATAGCACACAAGCTATGTACGTGGTTTACTAAAGTCTACTGACATCCTATTACTAAAATTGATCAACCATATTTCATACAATAAGCTGGTACTTAAAGGGAATGTAAAGGCAAAAAAATAAAATCCCCATTTTTACTTTCTTTAATGAAAAATAAATCTATCTCCAATATATTTTAATAAAAAAAAGTATACTGTTTTTATAAGAAACCTGAATGTATGCAGGGAAATTCTCCCTTGCTTTTACCTGCTCTGACAGCTGCAGATAGGAAACTGCAGATTGTCCCTAACTGCTCTTCAGGGAAAAGATCATACTTTCAAATGGCATGGAGGAGCCTTCCACCTTACTTCCCAGAACTTGAGCAGCTTTGTTTGTTTCCCTGTAGAGCATTTGGTGACTGTGCAGAGATTTGTATCCACAGACCCAGTGCAGTCTGCATATTCTGTTTATTAATCAGTCTTGCTGTATCGGCTTGTATGGCAGATATTATTTGACTTGTGCTTGATCATTTATGACAATTCCTAAGCTTAACCTCCCAACTGAAGCCTGGACCACACTGTGCACCTGGGCTTCAAGTTCATGTTTATGTTTAGTATACAAAATACAGCATTTCTAGCATTATTCTATTTTAGACTTTAATGGATTTCACTAGTAGAAAGCAGTGCAAATAATGTTTGTTGAAATTAAAATAACAGACAACTAGGGGAGCCTTATGTATTTTGTGCCTAAGGGACAAGTAATTATAGGATACCCAGAGAGTGGGTTATGTGAAACATCACCAGTGGGTGAGATTTGACGTCAGTTTTAGCTTGACCTGCAAACTAATTGGAGGAGAATAAACTGCTTTATAAGTATTTATAAAATTATAATAAATGTTTTATTAGTGGATTCATTTATAAAAAAAAACCAAAATGAAAACTATTGATGACTATTATTATTTATGGTCATCATAAATATCATTAATGATAAATATTGGTAATAATTAATCAGACATTTATAAAAATTACCTAATCCAATGTATGGGTAATGGATACAAACTGTTAATTACAGTCAATGCCAAAAGAAATCTAAGTAGAATATAGAGACTAAAAATAGACGCCATAACAACTTGTGAAAGTATGAAACTGTGAAATTAAATAATTGTTATGATTCTAAAAATAATGGTCACTATAGCAAAACAAACATGGAAGATCACACTTGAGTAAACACATGATCTACTGTAGGTTATTTTTGGAGCAAAAAAATCCATCCACTTTTAACTAAACGTAGTAAACGGTTAAATGAGTACTCCCATGCTATGTGTGTATGCCCGTGTCTTTCTCAAATTACAAACAACTCAAATACCCAAATTTGTTTCTCACTGCAGTAAATATTTGTTACTGTGCATGCAATGTGGAGAGCTAAACCCCTTTGGTATTCACCTGGGAAGGTATCAGGTGCTTATACTGGAAGACCCTCACCTGCTTTTGGTCAACTGATATATAGGAAAAAATCCAATATCACACTGCTATTCATAAAAAAGTGTTTCACATTTTATTTTGCCCATACACATACAAAAAAGGGCAATGTTTTAGGCCCCCTAGGCCTTTTTGTATGTATATGTGCTAAATAAACACTTTTTCAAGAATTGCAGTGTGCTACTGGATTTTTTCCTATGCAGTAATTATTTATGTTATTAAAAGTAGAGTTGTAAATCCAAATCTTTGGTGAGTTACATAGTTAAATTGGGTTGAAAAAAAAACAAAGTCCATCAAGTTCAACCCCTCAAAATTAAAACCCAGTATACACACACATACACACACACACACACACACCTCCACTCTTTCACACAAACCATATATTGCCATAGCTATACTAACTCTAGAGTTTAGTATCAAAATAGCCTTTGATATTATGTCTGTCCAAATAATCATCCAAGCCCCTTTTGAAAGCATCAACAGAATTAGCCATCACAACATCACCCGGCAGTGCATTCCACAACCTCACTGTCCTCACTGTGAAGAACCACCTATGCTGCTTCAAATGAAAGTTCTTTTCTTCTAGTCTGAAGGGGTGGTCTCTGGTGCGGTGATCCTCTCTATGGGTATAAAGGTTCCCTGATATTTGTCTATAATGTCCTTTAATGTATTTGTAAAGTGTAATCATGTCCCCTCGCAAGTGCCTTTTTTCCAGAGAAAACAACCCCAACCTGGACAGTCTTCCATCCCTCGATTCGCACCACAGTATGCAAATCTTTTCAGGCCAAATTGGAGGAGGAGTTCATGTCATCCTCTGCTACGAAACCTATGGTCTACCTCCGCTACATTGATGACATCTTAATCATCTGGACAACAAGTGAAGAGGAACTCTTGTCTTTCCACAAGAACTACAGCTCCTTCCACCCCACCATAAAATTAAAACTGTACTACTTGAAAACAGAAATCAATTTCCTAGACACCACAATCCATATAAAAAACAATACTTTGGTAACATCCATTTACCGTAAACCCACAGACAGACGTACTTTCCTCAGAAATGAGAGTTCCCACCCCAAGCATATAAGAAAATCCATAATTTACAGCCAAGCAATAAGATATAACCGCAATTTGCTCAGACCCCAATGATCGGGATACAAGGCTGTCTGAGCTCAGGAGGGACTTCATCCAACAAGGATATAGGCCCGGAATGACAGACAAGCAAATAAAGAGAGCAGTTGCCATTCCCAGAGAAAACCTCCTCAAATACAAACAAACAGACAACAACAACCGTGTGCCCCTTGTTGTTACCTACAACCCCCATCTGGAGTCGTTACGCAAAATCATAATGGAACTGCAGCCAATACTTCTTAGTGACAAGAGATTGCAGAATATAATTCCAGAACCTCCACTCCTAGCATACAGACAGCCCCCCAATCTAAAAGAAATGATTGTACGTAGCTCTCTGCAAGGCCCTGCAGAAAATGGCTCATCTCCTTGCCTGCAGAAAAGATGCGAAACCTGTGCACACATACATGTAGTAGACCGTGTACCAATACCACACCGTCAACAGGTACATCAAATAAAAGGTTAATTTACCTGCAAATCGGACAATGTGGTATACCTAATAATGTGTTTGGAATGCCCCACTACAGGACTCTATGTGGGAGAAACAGGACAAACACTGCGCCAGCGGATGAACTCCCACAGGTTTAACATCAAGCATGGCAACACAGATGTCCCAGTGGCAGCACACTTCTGCAGCAGTAGCCACAGCATCAAAGATCTTCGGGTCACTTTAAGACACAACAGGAGCGGAATGAGTGGGAATTCAAATTTATGAGAAAGTTTAACTCCCTAGAATGTGGTCTGAACAGAGACAGGAGTTTTATGTCCAGA
>CM044444.1:52722853-52746712 GCA_024363595.1 Xenopus borealis
CCTAGTTGTGAAGCCGCTTCTATTTGTAAAAGTAGCTGGGCTTCATACTCGTCAATTATATGAGGTGGTTTGTAGATTCGAAACCCTCACCAGTGCCCGTAATAGTTATTTCTATAGTGCATAGCTTTAATTCAGGCTTTACATACAAACACACTCCTCCCCCCTTTCTAATCCCTCTGTCCATCCTAAAAAGGATGTAACCATTTAAATTCACAGTCCAGTCACGTGTTTTATCCCACCAGTTCTCAGTGATACCAATTATATCATAATTTTTAGAGGATGCAATTAATTCTAGGTCTCCCATTTTACCTGACAAACTTTGTGCATTTGCCAGCATACAGCAGAGGTTACTACTCTTACTTTTAAAATATACATTACTAAAAAGTAAAAGTAGTAACCTCTGCTGTATGCTGGCAAATGCACGATTAATGATCATTTATCCTACATACACAAAATAAACTAATTTCCATGACTGTCAGTCATTTATCAAAAGATCCAAACTGAAAAAATGAATGTGAAAAGTTGCAGAAAAGTCACTGACTTTTTTGACTTATTAAAGGAGAAGGAAAGGTTTGGTTCACTAGGGGGTTCCAAATGTTAAGCACCCCAGTGATTGTATTGATTCTCTTGAACCCAATTTGAATCGAATTTTGGGTTATTGGATAGTCAAAGTAGCCCAAAATTATTTAGAATTTTAAAAATTCAAATTTTATTTGAATTTTCACTTCAACCTTTCGTAAATGTGCCCCTAAATGGTGGAAGCAGTTGCTAAATATGTTCTAGTCTAGTAAAAGCCATATTCAATTTACAAAAAAAAGGAAGCATTGTTGGCACAGATTAATTATTTTTCATGTTGCCCATGTTTTTTTCTGTTAAAATCTCATAACATTTTCTCCTTAGAGGGAAATGTGGCGTAATCTTGGAGGAAACTTTTTCAGTAAGGCGTTTTATTATATAAACTGCCCACTGGCGCAGACTATAAAATTTGCAATCTTGTTTACAGGTGTAAGGAATATCAGCAACCTCCATTTCTTGTTATATCCCATGATCCCCTCGGAAACTGTTTTATTCAGACTAGAAATTAATTTTTCAGAATAAATGTACAGATAAGATTGACTATTACACCCACATACTGCCTTCTGGCACTATGGTTTCTGCACCATATTTACTATAACAGACATAGTAAGGGCTGACTATGATACCAAGTTACTACAACCACCAGCCCAAAAGAGGTACAGGTACGAGTCCTATTATCCAATGCTCTGTACCTGGGGCTTTCCCTAATTTGGATCTTCACACTTTAAGTCCAGTAGAAAATCATGAAAACATTAATAAGCCCCATTGTCTGGTTCTGCTTCAAATAAGGATGAATTATATCTTAGTTTAGATCACGTACAAGATACTGTTTTATTATTATGGAGAAAAAGGAAATCATTAGATGTGGATTATTTGGATAACATGGAGTCTATGGGAGATGGCCTTTCCATAATTCTGAACTTTCTGGATAGCAGGTTTCCGGATAATTAATCCCATACATGTATAAACAGAACTGTCTATTGCAGGTTATTTTCTTTGTTTCTCAAAGCCTATAAAGGGAAAAAGCTGCATGAGAAAGACAGGATTTGTAATTTTAAAACAATTGGCTAACGTGGCTAATGGAAGTTTCCACTGTAGAAATTTCCCTGGGCATCTTAATATTTTATATCTAAATCTCCAGAAATTTCTGATAAAGTGATTTTGTTTGCCTCATTATGTAAGGAAGACATGTAGCTGCCCAACTCTTTCTGTTATGACTCTGGAAACCTCACCTAAAGAGTTGTCTGCATGTATGTTTAATAAAGCAGACTGTCAGTATGTATATCCTCCTTGTCCACATAAAAAATGTATGGAGTTGCAGGTCTTTCTGCTCAGCTGCATCTTACTTATATTTGTTATTGAGTGAGGTTCAGTGCAGCTGCTGAAGGGACAGAATCCAGCTGTCAGACCTTAACAAGAGCTTGTGTTTGTTCAGGCTTTGATAATGTCTATCAGGATTATTTGCAGGTTACACAAGGCACCTTTACGTCTACAGAACTAAGCAGAACTAAGCATAAGTGTTGTTATAATCATAATGAAAGATTAGCACAGGCTAGAGAACTAAACAAAAAAAGTTGGTACAATTTGTACAGTGATATAAAACAATTGCATGCTAAGGGGCAAATTTACTAAATTCACATGAAGGATCGAATTTGTATCAGATTCGAATCTTTGAATATGCAAATTGGGCAAATTCAACGACCAAATATTTGAATTCGAATGATTCGAATATTTGAATAAAATTTAATTTGAATATTCGAAAATTCGATGGTCGAATACTTCCCCTTTAAATTTTTATTCGACCACCTAATTCGCCAGATTAAAGATACTGAAATGGGGAACCTTCCCTAAGATCGAATATAAAAAATTCGATCGATCGATTAAAATTGAATTGCAGTAAAATCCTTCGAATTCGATAGTCGAATTCGAAGGATTTTACTTCTCCACTATTCCCTTGGTCGGATTTCGAATTTTTTTATATTCGAAATTCGACCAATAGTAAATTTGCCCTGAGTGTTTATTGTATTTGAAAGGAACAGTCAGGCCAAGTATAAGCTGCATTTTTTATTCCTACATAAAGGAAAATTATATATGGAGCCTTTCTATAACTTTCAAATATAACGAGCTATTCCTTTTAACAAACATTCTATTATTCTGTGTGAGAGCAGAGACCTTATGGCAGTCTGTATGGTCATGCAAAGGTTTTTTACCCTGATATTACAAATGCAGAACTATGATCTTTGCATCCAAGAATTCTGTTCATTTAAATACTATCAGTGGAAATGTTCATTCTGTAAACCAATTAGAACAGTGACTATAAAGTAAAAGAAAAATGAAGTACGGAATCGGAGGCTGCTGTTTTTATAAATTATAACAGGAATCAGAAATGAGAAAGTTGCTGGCTTGTTATGCTTAAATTCATATCTTATGCTGGAAACATTATGAAGGACAGTATACTTAAACAAAGGTCATAGTTTGCATCTGTTAGCTAACATGCAAACTATGACCTTTGTTTATGAACACTGTACTGTACATCATGAAACAGGGTCACACAGGGCAGGAGAGAGAGATAGGGAAAATACAAACACCGGACAGAAAACAGAGAGGAAAAATAGAAACACAGGGTGCAAAAAAGGGACGATATATGGAAACATGGGGCTAGAGTTAGGAAATAGTGGCACACAGGGCAAAAGAGAGGGAAGAAAAATGGGCACACAGGGCACCAGAGAAGGAGGAAATATGGACATATGGAGGGTGTGCTGGGTTGATTCGGATTTAATGTGGCCTGAGCTGATTGGGGTTGGGGGTAAGCTAGGTCAGTTGGGGTTGGAGGCAAGCTAGGTCAGTTGGGGTTGGAGGCAGGTTGGGCCTATCAGGCTTGGGTTTTAGGCTGACACTATTGGTGTAGGGGTGTGCTGGGCAGTTATTTATGCTTTGGGAATGAATGGAATGAACAGAAATGGGTGGGCTCTCCTTTGGCAAGTTCTAATCCCATATTTTGTTACAGCTGCCCCTTAATGTAATATGTTCATATTTTAAAGCACTTACGGCTCTTACTGTTTTTTTAATTTCATTAACTTCATTTTTTAATGTGCATTGGCTTTCATATGCAATTCACTGAAAATGAATGCATAAGTTTGAGCCCATTTTTGCCAAAAAAAAAAAAAAAATCCCATTGTAATAAGTCTAAAGAACATTATTACTTTGTTAAGTGATTTGTTTAAAATGTCACAAATATTTATTCATACCATGACATATCACCATTTAAGTCTCCACTTCCAATAGACGTCAATGTGTACAATCATCCACAAACTCTACTGGTTTTATAGCATCTACAGTTTGGCACTGTTCAGGTTCAGTTGAAAATGTGCACCAGACATGATCAGCCAGGGGTTATCTACATTTAACATCTCTTAAAAATCACAGCACAATTTCAAAATTCAGACTATTTTTGTCAATGGCAACCTCCCCCAAAAAAACCAGAACAGTTAGCAAATACAATATATTCATGCAGTCATTGCCCTGACTTCCTTTTGAACCACCAATGACAAATTTAAAAAAAGGGGCATTTAGTTTGAGATTTATGAAGGCTACACTTTTGACCGACAAAATATAAGCATAATTAAAATTTTAATATGGGATATCCCAAAACCAGTTATCCAGAAAGTTCCAAATCATGGGAAGGCCAGCTCCCATAGACTGCATTGAAATAAAATGCAGAATTGTTTTGTAGAAGTGTGGTTGCAGTGAGGTATAGGTGTATGCAAACTGTGGCAATTTCTCTTTTCACTCTTTTATTAATATAACCAAGGTTGGCAGGGGAGGGGGGCCTAGGTGCACCAGGGCTGTTGCTTCAGGGCCTCCTTCCCAAACAGAAATATCTCTATGTCCCCTGCCCTTGCCAGAGTGTATCTGGTTTATGCACATCAATACTTTATATGATCATGCAGGGGTGCTCTACCTTTTATAGTCTTAAACTGTCTGAGTAAAATACATCCACTGTAACTCTCATGGTTTCCACATATTATAGGGCTTCCCAGAAGAGGGAAGGGAAGTTTTGGCCAGGTTAGGCAGGCTAGATGGAGTAAGGTTTGATGTTCTGTAAGGAGCAGAAAGGGGGAGGGCTTACCAAGCAGGGAGAAGCAGCATGAGCCATCTTTCAGTCTGCTTGGGCAGCCTTGGGAGCAGCATCTTGCCCTCCCACCCCTTGTTGCATTGTGAAAGTATTGGAAGGTTTGGTCAGTTGGTAATTATGCTGGTATGGTAGCTGGGCAGATGTTGGAATGCTTTCCCGAGTGGTAGAGTAAGTAGAGTGTGCCTACTCCAGGTAAGGGAGTTAAGATTTTAAGTGAGGCAATTTGCTCATACTTGCCCTTCCAGGTGCCATGCATTTATTGTAGAGGGCCGGCATGGCCATATGCATGCAGTTTTGGAACAAGAGATCCACACTGCTTACATCTGTGGTGATGTGAGCACTGGAGAAACTAATTGCAACACTGCGGTCATTGACAAACTTGAAGGGAGTCTCTTGCTCTCTGAACAGGACCTATTGGGGTCAGAAAGTTTGGGCGGGGGGGAACAGAAGAGCAGCAGGATGTTGAGGCAGCTAGCTGGGTTATAAAATCTAAAATTGTAAAAAGGAAAATGGAGGCTGATCTAGGGTTTATACATCCAGACAGATTGTGTGAAGAAGATGGGAGTGTGAACCCTGGATTGGCAATTCTAGATGGGGCTGATCTCTCTAACAGCCGGGAGACCAGTTTCTCTAGTAGTGGTGGGGAGGAGAGCAGAGTCAGGCCAAGCAAATTGTGGTTGAAGGGGATTCAGTTATTAGGAAAGTGGATAGGGTAATCTGTCATCTGGATCGATACAAGTCTTGGTGTAGGAAGGAAGGGTTTGGTTCCTAGAGCACTGGGCTGATTTTTCCTTGGGGTACAACCTATACAGCTGTGATGGGGTCCACTTTGCTAGGCAAAAGAATGGCTCCAAATTTAGGGAGACAGCGGGAGCTTAGGTAGTTAAATGTGTGGCTAAAGTCTTAGGGTAATCTGTCATCTGGATCGATACAAGTCTTGGTGTAGGAAGGAAGAGTTTGGGTTCCTAGAGCACTGGGCTGATTTTTCCTTGGGGTACAACCTATACAGTTGTGATGGATTTCACCTCAATGGAAGGCGGTCCACTGTGCTAGGGGAAAGAATGGTCAAGAGGTTGGAGGAGTGTTTAAACTAGGCAAGTGGGGGGTGCGTGAGAGAAAGAATTATGGGGAAGCTAGGGTAGAAGGGGCAGTGGGATTAGAAAGGCGTCATGGGGGAGGAGTGAGGGGGTCATACAGTTTACCGGCAAGGAGGTCCCTCTGTTACAATTCTCCACCAAGTAATGCAAATTTCAAAAGTAAAAGTAGTAACCTCTGCTGTTTGCTGGCAAGTGCACAGAGTTTGTGAGGTAAAATGGGAGACCTAAAATTAATTGCATGCTCTAAAAATTGTGATATAATTGGTATCACTGATACCAATGGTATCATATGGTACCCGCTTGGTGGGATGAAACAAGTGACTGGACTGTGAATTTAAAAGGCTTACATCCTTTTTATAAGGGACAGAGGGATTAAAAAAGGGTGGAGGAGTGTGTTAGTATGTAAAGCCCCAATTGAAGCTATTGCACTGAAGAAATAACCATTACTCATATAAGTAAGGAGTATGAAGCCCAGCTACTCTTACAAATAGAAGTGGCTTCACAACTAGGTCAAGTTATAACTATGGGTGACTTCAGTTATCCAGACATCAACTGGGGTAATGCGGTTGCCAAGACAGAAAAAGCTAGTAGGATTGTAAATATGCTGAATGACAACTTTTTATTCCAGCTCATTCAAGAACCTACTAGGAATAACTCTCTTTTGGATCTTGTAATAACTAATAACTATTAATACTGAACTAATCTCTAGTATATGTGTGGGTGAGCATTTATGGAATAGTGACCATAACATGGTCTCCTGTGAGATTCTTTTGCAGAGGAAATTCTATAAGGGAGTAACTAAAACACTAAGTTTCAGATGTGCAAACTTTGACAGTATAAGGGCACCCCTGCAACATATTTTTTAAAAATGCTTCTTAATAACTATACATGTTAGTATATTCCCCTTGTAAACAAGGAATGTTGTTGCAAAGCTAAACCTTTTTGGTTCAATAGAAATGTTATTGTTGAAGTGGGTAAGAAAAGAATCTTGGAGCTTAGGATGGCTTTTAAGGCTTTCAATCCAAATCATTTATAAGGTACAAGAAGGCCAATACATCATGCAGGCAAGAGAAAATCAATATGGAAAAACATATTGCAGCAAGCAGTAAAAGAATCCAAAATATTTTTTTAAATATGTCAATAGTAAAAAAAATAATTAGGAAGGGGCAGAACCCTGAATATCAGAGAGGGGTCAGGTGGTTGATGAGAACAAAAAAAAATCTGAGATTCTGAACTCCTATTTTTTGTCTGTCTATACAAATGAGGAACCAGTTAGTGAGGCTTAATAGTCCTGATTCTAGTAAAACAATTAATGATGTATGGTTCACACATGAGGATATTCAAAATAGAGGATGTTAAGATAAACAAAGGCTCGGGGCCAAATGTTATTCATCCCAGGGTTCTTAGTGAGCTTAGCTCTGTAATTGCCAAACCTCTTTACTTAATTTTTCAGGATTCATTAAGGTCTGGTGATGGTGCCGTGAGAATGCCGAATTGCTAATGTGGTTCCTCTATTCGAAAAGGGATCCTGTTCTCAGCCTCAAAACTAAAGGCCAGTTAGTCTGACATCAGTTGTAGGAAAGCTTTTCGAAAGGTTTATAAAGGATAAGATACTGGACTTCATAGCAAATCATGATGCTATGAGTTTGTGTCAGCATGGTTTCTGCATGATAGGTTTTGCCAGTAGTGATGGGCGAATTTATTCGCCAGGGCTGAATTTGCGGCGAATTCCCGCGATTCGCGAATCACCAGCGAAATTTCGCCAAGCGAAATTTCGCCAAAAAAACGAGTCGCGATGCGACGCGCGTCAAAGTTGACGCGACCCGCGACTCGTTTCGCGCATTTTTCGCCGATTCGCAAATTTCTCTAGAAATTCGTGAATCTTTAGGTGAAGCGAATCGCGGGAGATTCGCCCATCACTATTTGCCAGACTAACAATTTCTTTTTATGAGTACATAGGTGAGCAGGGTCCTAGATTCTGGGTTGGCAGTGGATGTGATTTACTTAGTATTTGCTAAAGCATTTGATACAGTGCTACACAGAAGGTTACTGGTTAAATTAAAGAATGTTGGCCTGGTACATAGTATTTGTACCTGGATAGAGAATTGGCTAAAAGATAGACTACAAAGAGTGGTTGTACATAGTGTAAACTGGTTAGAGGGATGGAATACTAATAATTAAATTATGAGTGTAGACTGTCCAGGTTGGGGTTGTTTTCTCTGGAAAAAGGTTCTTGTGAGGGGACATGATTACACTTTACAAGTACATTAGAGAAAAATGACAGACAGGGGGACCTTTTTACCCATAAAGAGAATCATCATACCAGAGGCCACCCCTTCAGACTAGAAGAAAAGATATTTCATTTGAAGCAATGTAGGTGGTTCTTCACAGTGAGGACATTGAGGTTGTGGAATGCACTGCTGGGTGATGTTGTGAAGGCTGATTCTGTAAATACCTTTAAGAGGGGCTTGGATGATTTCTTGGGCAGACATAATACCAAAGGCTATTGTGACACTAAACTCTATGGTTAATATAGATATGGGTAAATATAATTTATAATTTATTTACAAGTATGGAAGTATGGAGGGGTGTGTGTATGAATGCTGGGTTTTCATCTTGTCTTTTTTCAACCCGATTTAACTATGTAGCTATGTATTGCAGTGGCCCATTCATTCGGTAGAATTTTTTTGGGGCAAGCATTCCCTGGTGGGTTAACGTTATACTACAGTTATATTCTGTTAATATTGATGTGATTAATACTGCAGCCATCCTGAGTTCCAAGTGTCTTTATGAGGTTAAATATACATTGGGTTAAGTGTGGTGGGTGGGACCAGTGGCCTTGATGCTGCCAATGCCATTAGTCCTTGGTGGAGGTAAAACACTCCTAATTTATCTTTAAATTATCTTTTAGTAGACTTAAGTGTGGACATCTAAATTACATAAAGACCCCCGTATTCAGAAAAAGCTCCCCACCTGTAATACAAAAATAAACATATCAAGTTGTACTTGCTACAAGCACACACCACACCCAAATTTTCTTCTGTCATTTCACCTATCCATCCCAGAGGGATCTGGCAGGCAAGTGGAGATAATTCACCCACAGGGAGCATATATAAAATGCCACACAGATAGCCCACCACTGGCCCCCAAATTGGCAAGTGCCCTTCCTCAATCTCCTCAGTGTGGCATGACATTGTCCTGAGCAGGACATTATAATGGCAACCGCCAACCTCATTTTGGTCACAGACTCAATGCATGAATCCTGTCCCCATCTTACTGACATGAGCACTGGTCCTTGCCCTTCCTGTCCCTGTCAGTACCCCCTCACAATATGCTTCTCTGCTCTCTTGGAAGTATAATTAGTTAACTAAGCAGTTGTATGTGCTGAAATACCACTTCCACAAGTCACAGCAAACACACTGATCTATGAGAAACGTAATTAATACAATTGATTCAGATATCTGCAACTTTTTGCCTTTATATTAAAGGAAAGTATACATAAAGTCAAACTGGATGCTGAAATATGGATTTTTTTCTACCTGTCATGATCTTTGAGTTTCCCCAAAATTATGGCTAATGCATATTTCTAAGAGTGTTGACTTGGTCTCTGGATTTCAGTTTCTAAACTTGGTTAATCAGCATTTCAGTTTGTATCCATAAGCATCAAGAAATTTCATGGCAGAAGGATGTGTGCCTAAAAATGACAGATTAGCATTAATACTTCAGAATATCAGCTACCGCTCTTGCCACTTTGCAGGTTTTTAGAGCTAAATGTTTCTGTCATCCTAAAAATAGCAAGAATTAACTCTCTAGTAGCAGAAAGGTTATGCTTGGAATAATTGGATTTGTATCAGGCAGTAAAAACATTGCTGCTTTTTGAGAATGCTTTTCCACTATCTCACAATTTACCCCCGCATATTTAAGTAAATCAGCAAAGGAGTGATGACGAAGTGTGTATTGTGCCTCTCTACCATTCCTAGCATAATAACTTTGGAAGACAGTTGTCTGCTGATTTATTTATAGTTCTTATGCCTCTAATTGGACAGCTTCTTCATTCACCCATTCTGCTTCCTTTCAAATAACAATGATGACGACGTGAGAGAAGGCAGCAGGCTCTTTAACCACAATAAGGCTCCTCATTAAGAAACATATTTCCATGATTTTTTTTTAAATAAAAAAAAGAAACTGGCAGAGATGTTCCATGCTTTCATACTGTGAGCTGAGTGGGATGATAGTTACATGTTACAATGGTTTAACCCTCTAAGCACCTGTAAAAAGTACGTTGACTCAATTTTGTTCATGTTCACCACCTGTCTAAAACAAGAATGGGCTGAGAGCCTGAAATCTGTAGCATCCTGGTTATTGGGGCACACAAAGAGAACTAGGGGTAGTCAGAAGAGGCACGTGCCTAGGAAGCAGTGGCAGGAGTGGCAAGGCATGTACTGCTTCTGCTGCCTACCCCCATTCCGGCCCTTATCCCCTCACTGCTTTACGGTAATCTGCACCGCTGGGTTTTTATGCGCACTTGTGTATGTGTAACTTGTGTGCTGCCGATTGCACACACATGCACAAGGTGAGGACAGTGGGCATGTGTAGGGCATTATAACAACTCTATTGACCTTATTAAGGTTCCCTTGGAATGTCTAGTTATCAGTGTAAATGCAATGTATTAGATACACCATATAACATAAAGAGGTGCATGCTACTTTAAATTTCCTGCCGTATGCAAATTAGCCTGATCGCAAGATTTCTAACGAAGTTTCGGTAGGCAGAATTGAATGCTAGTGCATCTTTGCTTTGATTTGCTTGCACTGCCGAAGTAATGCTAGCAAAAATTCGTTAGAGTTTGCCGCTTGGGAAGAAGCTTCGCTAGGCAACCTGGCCGGCAAGGTGCCCAATAGGCGCTCCTGCTAAAAAAAAGGATATGTGCACGCACCTGTGCGAAAAAGAAAGTGTGCGCGTGCATGCGAAAGGAAGTATGTGCCTGTGTGAATAAGGAAACGCGCCAGCGTGAAAAAGGAAGTGCGCGCCTGCTCGAAAAAAGGAGGTAGGCGCATACGCACGTGACGATGCAGAAGCCTGCAAGAGGGCAGAGCTTTGCGCCCTAGGCACATGCCTACTCTGCCTACCCCTAGCTCCAGCCCTGGGGATGAGAAAGGATTTATTTGCAGCATATGATAAAAGATAGTGCTTCTGCCTACCTTACCCACTGGTTAATACATCTCTAGGTGCCAAATGTGTGGTGTTTATACAAATGGACTGTAGATGTCACTGTGCTCAAGACGCATAATGGATGCATGAGCCTGCTAAGAAAGCACTGTTATACTCTACTAATTCTCTGGGGTAGAGAATTTACCTTATGCACTGATCATAGCCCTTTAACTACACTGCTTACAACAAAGGGACCAGGAAGAGCTGATATGCGTATAGCTAGATGGTCAGCAAGACTACTGAATTTCAATTACAAAATGCAATACTAGACAGGTTTGAAAAATGCTACGGCTGATCGTTTGTCACGTTTACCTTTGCCTGCTGCTTCTGATACACTGGATGAGGACATCGAAGTTGTAGCACTGACTGATTTACTATCATCTACAGTTACAGCTGCTGATTTTAAGCAAGCTTGCCTCACATGTCCAATTCAAGTAAAACTACGGGACATCTTACAAAGCAAATGGCCAAATGCTGAGTAGAAACTTAGTCCTGATCTTCAATCTTACTACAGGATTAGACACGAACTGTCCTTAGTAGATGGCTATGTTGTCCATGGAGCTCACCACTTACTGGTACCAGAAAACTTGTGAGAAAATCTCATACAACTTGTACATGAGAGTCACAAAGGAATTGTACGTACAAAACAACGACTACAAGAACTATACTGGTGGCCAGCAATGGATGCCGATGTGGTAACTGCCATTCATTCTTGTGTTACTTGTCAGAATCATGACAAAAAAGCTATCACACATACACCACCACTTCAGTTTTTTCCCTGATACAGCATGGGAAAAACTTGCTATTGATATTGTGGGTCCTTTTGCAGATGCTTCTGTAGACTGCAGATTTGCTATAACTCTGATAGACTATTACAGTAAATGGGCAGAAATTGCATTTGTTTCTCATATAACATCAGCTACAGTAATGTCTACAGTCTTCAGCAGAGAAGGTAATCCAAAGGGGGTTAAAGGACCAGTAACATCAAAAAAATTTAATTGTTTTAAAGTAATAAAAATATAATGCAGTGTTGCCCTGCACTGGTAAAACTGGAGTGTTTGCTTCAGAAACTCTACTATTGTTTATATAAACAAGTTGTTCTGTAGCCATGGGGCAACTATTCAAAGGAGAAAAGGCTCATGTTACACAGCAGATAGCAGAAAAGTTCTGTAGAACATAATGTTATCTGTTATCCATTACTTATCCTGTGCCATATAACCGTTTTTCAATTTCCGCCATTGCTACTTAGCAGCTTGTTTAAATGAACTATAGTGCTTATGGAGCAAACAGATCAGTTTTAACAGAGCAGGGCAGCACTTCATGATATTTTCATTACTTTAACACTTTAATGGACCACAGTTTGAGTTTGAAATCTTTCTCAGAGAGAGGAATATTGTGCATAGGAAATCTTCAGTCTATTACCACAAGCAAATAGAGAAATCGAGCCATACTACCGAAGTCTGAAAGAAGCACTACAGACAGCAAATCATACTGGGAAATCTTGGAAAGTATTAACAACAGAATTCCTATATAAGTACAGAGCAATGTGCCATGCAACAACCCAATCATCTCCAGTTGAAGTATTGCATGGCACTGTAAGGGTCTGAAGGCTCAGTTTGAAGTAGTGGACCAAGGAGGAAGCAATAAGTCCAACACAGTTCACGGCATTCAAGGGTAAGGCAAAAGAGTAATCAAAGTCCAGGCAAAAGGGGTCAATTCAGGCAGCGAGGTTCAATATCCAAATAACAGGCCAAAGTCAGCAACAGGAATCCAACTAGAATAATAAAAAGTCACACCCAGGAACTCAGTAAGAAGAACCTATATTTAGGCAATGTTTGTAGGCCTCAAGCTCCTTAAATAGGTCTATGTTTGGCGCCAAAAACGTGGTTGTGATGACGTCACAACTTTTTGATGCTGGCATCCATTGTAGTCCATTTTGACATGTGTGTCCATTCTGACAGGGGAGTCCATTTTGATGTGGGCGAGATAGCACAGTGCTGTGCTCAGGAAGAACCATGTGGGAAGGCTGGACTCCTCTATCTTGGAGAGGAGAATGGTGTCAGAGATAAGTTGTTTACCTTATAGTACCCCACTCCTTATGGGGGGCCTCAGGACCACCATGAATGGGGCTAGACGGGAACTGCTTGTGAAACCTTTGGATGAGAAGGGGAGCATGGATATTAGATTTTCTTACCCAGGACCAAACCCTTTCCATTCGACCATGTACTGCAGGACACCTCTGGAGACCGGAGAATTCAGAATCCTCTTCACTTCAAATTCCTGATGGCCATCAACAAGAATAGGAGCAGGATTAGAAGAAGAAGAGGAAGAAGTTGCAGGCTTGAGTAGGGACACATGAAAGACATTTGGAACCTGCATCTCCGTAGGAAGCTGTAGATGAACCGCCACAGGGTTAATTATTTCAATAATCTGATAAGGGCCAATGAACTTGGGGCCCAGTTTGGGAGTAGGCACTCTAAGATTAATATAAGTACAAGGAAAAAAGGTTCAAACCAAAAATTAAAAATTTGTCCTCCAAAGGCAATCACAACCAGGGTTCTCTCCTTCCCTCTAAAATATGATTAAGCATTTTCCAAAAGGAACATTGCTGACAGTGCCTCAAAACAAAGGGAGACAAAAAGGAAAAAATAGAAACAAAAATATAGTGTAGTATCTTGAAAAATATATTCACCCGGCAGTGTGAACTAATTACACTATCAGTGCATCAACCAAAAATAACATGTGTGATTATCTTTACGTGAAGGGTTAAAATTAGAGGTGACCTTCTCCCACCATCAAACAGTGTTTGTGTATAAAGAAAAGGTTTTTTTTTATAAAATATGAGCAATACCCACGGGTATATTGAGGGACCACCAAAGGATTCTGACCATAAACACAGAAGAAGGGGGATCTTTCTGACAAAACATGCAGTGCGTTGTTGTGGGCAAACTCAGCCCAAGGAAGGAGGTCTGCCCAATCATCCTGACACAAGGACACATGCCAACGAAAGAACTGCTCAAGTGCTTGATTATCCCTTTCTACAGCACAATTGGACTGGGGATGTTAGGCGGAAGAAAATTGGAGAGAAATGGAGGAGGGCCTTGCATAACGAGGGCCTTGCATAACGATCTCCAAAATTTAGAACTGGGAGCCTTGATCAGATACGATTTCAGCTGGAAGTCCATGAAGTGGAATGTGTGAAATAAATAATTTAGACAGTTCTATGGCAGAAGGTAACTTGCGTAAAGGTATGAAGTAGGCCATCTTGCTGAATCAAGGGAGACGGTTAGATCCACAATAAAATCCATCGCCAGATGAGTCCATGGTCAAGAGGGAATAGGTAAAAGTAAGAGTAGACCCTTGGGCATCCAGACGTCCAAACTTTGAGATGGCAAAAGAAAAAACTCTTTCTAATTCCAGGGTAGCTGGCTTGCTTGGAGTTATGGGACTGGGAAAGGATGTTGTGACAAAGTTCAGGAGGGACAAAGGCTACTCCCAAGGGAGTATCTATAGGAGCCGAAGACTGTGCTGATAACAACTGAGAGGCCATGGAGGGAAACAAGGCAACCACAATTTTAGCTGGAGGCACAATGGGTTCAGGATCCCCGGAACAGGGGTCTTCAGGAATAAAGCTCCTGGAAAGTGCATCTGCTTTTTTATTTCTGGAACAAGGAAGAAGAGCGCCCAATGGGCTTTCTGGGATGACGTTTGAGTGTTTGGATGTATTCAAGGTTCTTGTGGTCTGTGAGAGTTGTTACTGGTACAGAGGAACCCTCTAAGAGATGTCTCCACTCTTCTAAGGCCAACTTGACTGCTATCAACATCGTAATTAAGTTCAGGAGGTGAGAATTTTTAAGAAAAGAAAGCACAAGGATGCAATTTCCCATCACAAGTCAGTGACTGAGACAGCACGACTCCTGCCCCGACATTGGAAGCATCAACCTCAATAAAAAGTGGCAGAAGAGGATCATGGTTTCTAAGGATTGGGGCAGAAAAGAAAGATTCTTTGAGAGACTCGAAAGCTTCTAAGGTGTGAGGAGGCCAGCATTGAGGATTTCCTCCTTTTTGACTAAGGGACAAAATAGATCTTAGAGGAAAAACCATTAATAAATTGTCTGTAATAATTGTCAAAGCCAATAAATCTCTGGAAATCTTTGGTGTTGGTGGGAAAATGCCAGTCTTAAATCGCTGAGACTTTCACTGGATCCACCTTGAAGCCTTGCTGGGAAATAATATACCCCAGGATGGGAATGAAAGAAACTTCAAAAGTAGATTTTACCAGTTTGGAGAACAGAGCATTCTTCCTTAACCGGGAAAGGACTTCCTGTACTTGGATCTGATGTTCATCCAAGCTCTTAGATAAAATTAGGATGTTGTAAACACTTTGACCTAACAAGTCCATTGCAAAGTCCAAAGTGCATTACAAGATACTCGTAGTACCCATCACTAGTGTTAAATGTGGTTTTCCATTCATCACACTCTCTGATCCTGATGAGATTATAGGCCCCTCAGAGATCTAGCTTGGTGAAAAGACAGAAACCCTTGAGTTGATCTAACAACTTGAAGATGAGGGGAAGAGGATAACAATTTTCCACTGTGATCTTGTTTAAGCCATGGTAATCGATAGATGGAAATAGACTGCAATCTTTATTCTCGACAACGAAGAATCCTGCTCCAGAAGGGGAAGATGATGGGCAGATGAAACCTCTTTGGAGATTCTCCTGGATGTATGCCTTCATCGCTTTAGTTTCAGAAGGAGACAGCATGTCACAGGGCCGGACTGGGAGGAAAAAGCAGCCCTGGCAAAAGTATTGAAGCAGCCCATGTATTCACACCCATGCAAAGCATGATATATATTTACAAGATTAACTAGAACTAGTGTATATTAATAGATATTTTAAGAGTCCATTACCATATAATCCCCAGCAATATTATACACCCTATGTGCTGGAACTGGTCCTTGCAACAAATATTTTAGTTTCTATCACAACTATTCTGTCTGATGGATTAGTGACTTTATACTTACAGTATATTCTAAATTTTACTTTGTGTGCCCCCAGCTAGACCCTGCATCTGATAAGAGAACTTTAATTACCATGTGTGTCACAGGGCCCAAGTGTGGCATGCTTGAAAAATACTTGATTAGCACACGATGGGTAGACTTCTCCTTTAATGCTACATATCACAGTTTTCCATATACAGGCTGAAGTGACTGTCCTGGCATGTTGCCAAAATACATATCATAAGCATAAGGGATTGGGTATATAGCAAGCAACTCTAATATTACTAACTGAAGTTGGTCAGAATTCCTGGTTCCTCCCATGTGCCAGTACTGACATGAGCACTAACAAATGCAGGCATCAGTTTAGCTGTGGCTGGCTATTTTGGACAGCTCATTTACATTTCTAAAGTGATTGGTTATTTTACATATTAAAGACATACCTAATTTGCATTTTTTAGGTGAGCATTCCATTTACATTTCAAAACAAGCCACACATCGGGCATTTGCCCGAACCACAGATTGCCAGTCCGGGACTGGCAGGTAAGTACGTCCACGAGGAGGCATAGTTCCAGGATGAAGTTCGATAGGGCAGTCGTACAAGCGATGAGGAGGGAGGACCTCTGCAGAAAAGGGTTGGTAAACAGCAGGAAGAGAGGAGGAATTCATGACAACAGAGGACAACTTCAGAGCCATGGCAGCCCCAATACCACAGGAGTTGATGGGAAATCAATGAGGAGGAAAGACAGTCTTTCTGTGTGTAGGGTGCCCACCTTGTAGGATAACTCCAGAGAGGATTTGGAGATGAAGGCAGAGGAATGATCATTGATTGCAAGGACTCTGAGCAGTACAGCAAGGATTGTAGTGGAATGGCATGAAGCATGGCAAAGGAATGATCCAAGAAATTTCCTGCAGCACCAGAGTCCAGAAAAGCTTGAACTTAGATGATCTTGGAAGGAAGCTGGATTGGTACAGGAAGTAGAAAACAATGAGTCGAGATGTGGGGAGAAGGAACAATTCCACCCCAGACTTACCTAGGCGTTGGAGTTTCCCAGCTTTGGCTTCACAGGGCATTCATGGGCAAAATGGATTCTGCCCCCACAGTAGAGACAAAGGCAAGCTGCACGCCTCCACAGAACCTAGCTTGCCTGACCTGAATAGGTTCTTCAGTAGTAGAAGAAGCAGGCACAGTGGAAGGCGGGTTAGGAAGTAAGGGTCTCTGGAACCGAGGAGCCAAAGTAGGTTGAAATCTTCTACTCCTCTCCCTATCAGCCTGGTGCTCTCTCAAACCAGTATCCACTTTGATGGTTAACATGATCAGGTCTGCCAAGGAGGTAGGTAGGTCATGGGAGACCAGGTCATCTTTAAGGCGGGAGAAGAGCCCATTGTAGAAGGCAGCATGAAGGGCCTCATTGTTCCATCTGGTCTCAGCTGTGAGTGTACGGAACTTGACTGCATATTCAGAAGCACTGCAGCTCTCTTATCGTATCTGCAATGATCGAGAAGATGCTGCAGCAACTCGACCAGGTGCATTGAACACTGTCTGGAACTCTTGAATTGATGTCATCAATTAAGGGATAGTCCTTCTCCCACAGGGGTGATGCCCACTCCAGAGCTTTTCCAGACAAATGACTAATAATATACCCGACCTTGGCTTGATCAGAAACCAATTGGGAAAGTTGAAGTTCAAACTGTATCTAGCACTGGTTAATAAATCCCCTGAGGATCACCTCTGAAATGTGGAAGAGCTGGAATGCGTGGGTCAGATGCACGAGTCTCTACAGATGGAGCCAAGGCAGATGGTGGAACCGGGGTTGCCAGGGAGAGGGCAGACAGCTTGTCCAGAATGGCCGTTAGAGCCAGGCCGAAATTAGCCTGCTGGGCTTCATATGACTCCATGTGAACCGACAAGGCTCTGCTGAAATCTGGTTGGGCTTCGTCCGAGGGGTCCATGGCCTAAATATACTGTAAGGGCCCGAAGGCTCAGTTTAGAGTAGCAACCCAGGAGGAAGCAAAAAGTCCAACACAGTTCACGGCATTCAAGGGTTAGGTAAAAGAGTAATCAAAGTCCAGGCAAAAGGGGTCAATCCAGGCAGCAAGATTCAATATCCGAATAACAGGCCAAAGTCAGCAATAATCCAACTAGAATTACAATAATTCCCACCAAGGAACTCAGTAAGAAGAACCTATATTTGGGTAATGTTTGTAGGCCTCAGGCTCCTTTAAATAGGTCTATGTATGGTGCCAAAAACGTGGGTGTGATGATGTCACGACGCGTTGAAGCTGTGCACTCCGATACTGGCGTTGATTTTGACGCATGCATCCATTCTGAACATGGTGAAGAGAAGTGCACTTGCAGCCTGGATCTTTAGTCAGAATTAAGAAACCAGGAATACTGAAACAAGGACAATCTAAATTTACTACACCACTTGAAGTGAGACGCCAGCGAGGACGATACCCATATGGAATGCAAGTTGTCTTGCTCCTGCTAGATATGGCTTTGGAGAAGCTCCATTTGATGAAAGACATTTTCCTACTCCAGATGTCAACTGCAATAGGCCTGAATAAAGAGAATCAGAAAACTACCTGCATGGACCAAAGACTTTGTGATGTGAAGAATGTATAATATTGCTTTAAGATACATACTGTTGATTATGGATGTGAATTATTCTGTAAAATGTATAAATTAAACCAGTGCAAAATCAATATCTTGGGCAAGATTTCCAATTCAGTGATCGCATTTATATTTTTCATGCAGTACTAATTTCTTCATACAATCTTTAATTTTAAAGGACAAAGAAAGGCAAAAAAATAAAATCCCATTTTTACTTTCTTTAATGAAAAATAAATATTTCTAATATACTTCAATTCAAAAATGTGTACTGTTTTTATAAGAAACTTGACTGTATTCAGTGAAATTCTCCCTTCATTTACTGCTGTTTATAGGAATTGTCAGATGGTCCCTAAAGCTGACCATTGACGTAAAGATTTTTAAAAGATCCAATGATTATCTTGAGACCAAGATTGTCTCAAAATGATCATTTAAATGTATGATGCACCCATCATCAACTAAAAAGACCATTTCAGACAATATTGCCAGCAAAACTGAAGGGTAGCTGCCTGCTTGGCCCTGCAAACATAGGATTGGAAATTGGAAATTTTTTCTAAGTCCCAAAAAAATGCTTGCGTGTTTTACCTTTGTAGGGTGATAGTCTGATAAAGAGCGACATTTTTTTGGGGGGGTTACCCTCCTTCCCCCCACATTTACTAACATATGGCAACACAACTATATAGGGGGCACATGTAGGGCAATAGGACAACTTTATTTTTTTTTATTAAAGGTTTCCTGGGCTTGTGAAGTGCAATGTAGTGGATGTAACATATACTTCTATTATACTTTGAAATTCGCTCCGTATGCAAATTAGGCATTGCTAGCGTAAATGCACCTTGCCTGGCGAAGTAACACTAGCGCAACTACGCTACCATTAGCCGACCTTAATGTAACTTTGCAGTTTAGTGAATTTGCTTAGCACTGGCGAAAATTCGCCTGGCCAAGTGCGGCAAACGTTAGCGAAGGCAGCGCTAGCAAATTTTCGCCGCTTAGTGAATTTCCCCCTTTGCATCTATGGGGAGCTTAACTGATGGGCAGAAACAATCATACTTATGAACAGCAAGGGGAGCCCCGCCTTACTTCCCAGCCATGCAGAACTCCAGCAGCTTGCAGTTGGTGACAGTGTAGAGATTTGTATTGAATTTTTTTTTTTTGTGCCTTCACATCCCCTTTACCGTTTCCAACATCAGATGCAGGGACAAAGATCGTGGAGCCAGATTTAAACAGATTAATTGGGATTCTATTTGGAGGATTATTTTGCTGCAGCTGCAGGCTGTGCACAGTTTGAGAAAGTTTATATTAAACAAAACAAAAACTATAAAATCCACATTAGGTTACAAGACAACACAGGACCCAGTGCAGTCTGTATATTCTGATTATTAATCAGTCTTTCTGTATCAGCTTCTGGCAGATATTATTTGACTTGTGCTATTTTGAAAATTTATTAGGATCCCTGAGCAGCACAGATCACACTGAGCATGTGCAGGGTCAGGGTCAGGCAAAGATGTTTAACAACGTTACAAGATGACAGCCCCCTGTGCCCAACTTTAAAAGCATAAATAATTTGTTTGATTAGACTTATGGTGCAGTAAGTTCATGTTTATGTTTAGTATACAAAATACAGCCTTTCTGGCCTTATTCTATTTTAGACTTTCCTTGTCCTTTAATGTTTTCAGTCCTTTTGTGTAATTAAATGTAGATGTTATACAAATACATTTAAACCATATTCTCATGCAAATGTATGTATAAAGGATTACTGAATAGCACAAGTTGAAACCACTGTGAAATAATGTTCATTATATTATTTTGTGTTATCATGGACTAGAGTGATGAAATATTTCATTAGAAGTAGCTTGTTTAAGCTCAATCAAAAACAGAAATTATTTCTTTTGAAGGGGTGAGCTAATGTATATAGAGAATTAATCTAGAGAAATAAAGTTTGTTTGAAGATTTTAGGAACTTAAAATAGAGTAATAACTATACAGTTTGTCTGTACCATTTAAATACCCTGCACATATGCAGTATGATATGATAGTCAAATCTATAGACACACAGTACAGAACTTAACCAGTGTCAAAATGTATTTTTCTCTGAAACTCTTATCTAGATTTTTTTTTAACAGAAGGCTCAATAAAAAAAATGCTATACTGTGTATTTATTATATTATTGCATGTATTATTATATGCACTAGGGTACAACACAGATAAAGAATACTCTAAATTGATATAAACTACTTGTAAAGGATTTTAAATTACTTGTAACCTCCCCCGACAACAAAATAATTGAGTGAGCCAGTAAACAACCTTCTTTGAAATCATAAAATACCTGTCACTGGTCGTTCAAAGGTTAATAGTAAGGCTGCAGCATCCACTTAATTATGTAGGATTCCTTCTCCTCCTCTAACCCATTCAACCCTTTTCAGAAATTAACTTTGGTTGTTGCCTACTGAACATGCTCAGTTGCTTTCAGCTCAAATTACTAAACATGCTGTCAAGCAGCCAATGACTTTATGGCGTTGCTGGCTCCCTCTGTTCTAGCTGTCTGCTCCTAACCTCCTCTCCTGGGCTCAGTTTAACTACAACAGTGCTTATTTCAAGACTTTTATTTTAGTGTGGTCTGCCTGTGTAAACATGCATGCATAATTCCATGAGCTACAGTTCACATGTGCTGTTTGCAGATGTATTGTAAATATGTCAGAAGGCAAATGGCTGCAGAATGAAAGCAGCTGTTTGCTTTAGGAAAATGTGTGCTCAGTGGCTTAACTAGATATTACTAGGCCCCACAGCAAATAATTTTGCAGACCCCCAAAATGTCTAGAGGTTGACCTCTATTGACCAATATGTATTGAGATTTTATATGAATTATGGTCTCATGGGGCACCCCATACCTACCGGGCCCCCCTGCAGCCACTGGGTCTGCTTCCTCTGTAGTTACGCCCCTAATGGTGCTGTCAACTGAGGGGAGATATGCAGTACCGTGATTCCGTTTAGATGGGGAAAAATGTGCCCAACATATTGTTCTGTACAAAGTTGAAATATAGAGGGTTTACACATCCTTTAAACTAAAAATTATCATCAAAGATAAGTTGAAAAAAGTTTTTTTTTTAGGAGCAAGCCCACAGATCTACAGTACATTGTACATACAGATTGTGTCAATTGCTTACCGGGTCATGCGTTGGTGCACAGGTATCAACTCTGGTGCTTTGAGATGAAGTATTGGGATGCAAATAACAATTTGTGATCCAGCATAAAACAATTTTGACATGCACATTCACTTTGTGACGCAATCGCTGCACCACACATGGTAATTTTCCGCTAATGCTCTAATAGCTAACTCCAGGAACTGCTTGGTAATTAAGGGCTCTTACACACAAGTATTTTTACCTGCACTCCCCTGCGGCTGAACACAGAAAAACGGAATGCAGGGGAGCGCAGGTAAAAACGCTCATGTGTAAGAGCCCTAAGTTTGTAAATTGTACTCCAGACTCCTTTTGGGGCCAATAATGAGAAAAAAATGCTTTAAAATCAGTCTTTAATACTTCTCAAAGGTATAAGTCATTTATCATTTATCTACGCGTTTAAGAACCGTATTAAGATATCTAAAAAAGGATATCTTAAGCAAAGTAATTACAATTGCTATTATATTAATTGTACATGTATGGGACCTGTTATGCAGAATGTTGGGGACTTGGGTGTTTGGATATTCACAGTGATTCATTTTGTCTGCCTGTATGTGTGGTATAAATGTTTTTACCCTTTCTCTATTGCTGGCCAGCAAACCTCTTTTTCTGCCATTTTTTTCCTCTGCAGAAGAAGTAAAAAACTACAGTATGTTCCCAAAATTTTACCCTGTCTTACAAAAATCACCTAATCTATTACTTACCAAGTGTATCTGTTGCCATTCGGTATAATGCAAGCAAAACCTTAGCACTGGTGTGTGCAGGAAACATACTGAGCAATTGGTAAAAGCTGCAGCAGGTAAGCAAAATGTGATGTTCTCATATGCTGATGATATAGTTCTGCCTGTGTTTTGTGTGAACAATAGGAATGTGAGCTCCTTTAGATATAAGATATAAAGCAAAATGTATATTTATACAAATTTGTTGTTGTTTTGTTAATAGGTTCAACTTTGTTGTAGCTGAATGTGCCTTAAAGAGCATGGGCTGCTGGGAAAGGCAGACAAAGGGCTCTTACACACGAGTGTCTGAAGCTGTGCTCCCCTGCATTCCGGTTTTGATGCGTTCAGCGGCAGGAGAGTGCAGGAGCCGACACTTTCAATTTTTTTTCAATGTAGGCACTGAATGCAGGAAAAATGCAGCATGTTCAACCTGAGTTTGGCGCCTACATGCACCTGTGTGAGTACAGCCCCATTGAAAAATATTGAAAGTGTCTGCTCCTGTGCTCCGGGAGCGCCTCTTACAGATGCTCGTCTGTAAGAGCCCTTAAATACTTAAAGGGCACCTATCATTTAAAAAAAGTTACCCCCAACCCAAAGGTGTGGACTGATAGAGCCCGCATTCCAGTTGGGGGTACCAGTACTTTTTTTAAAAAATTGCCCCCCGCCAGCACAGGCAAGCTTGCACCAGGAGGGAACTCCCGGTGCGAGCCGCCATGACAGTAGGCACGCATGTGCGTTTGTGCGCTTGTGACATCACGCGCATGCACATTAATAAAAGCAGCACCAACAGTGACCGCTTTTCTTAATGAACATGCGCTAGACGTCACAAACGCACAAACGTGCATGCGTGCCTACTGTCATGGAGGACCCTGTTTAGCAAAAATACTTTTCTTCTGATTTTGTTTCTTTTTGCTCCGGAAATATATTTTGCTCGGGAAATTAATTTACCTTCCAACAATTGTTGGCTCTTAATCCTTGATGAATGCAGTAAGAACCCATATCCCAACACTGGGGATTTCTGGATAAAGGATCTTCATACCTTCAGTTTACTAGAAAATCATGTGAACATTAAAAAAAACCCAGTAATCTGGTTTTTGCTTCCAGTAAGGATTATTTATATACATGTTTGAGTCAAGTACAATGTACTGTTTTATTGTTACAGAGAAAAAAACTAAATCATTTTTAAAAATCAGGCTTTTTTGATTATGATGGAGTCTATGGGAGACAGCCTTTGCATAATTTAGATCTTTATAGATTGCAGCTCCTTATATTAGGAATGCCATTCCTGCATCTCTCCGGAGAGAATCCTCCCTCAATGTTTATAAAACAAAAC
>CM044444.1:52755897-52780581 GCA_024363595.1 Xenopus borealis
ATATATATATATATATATATATATATATATATAAACACTGTATATAATGCAAAAATAAATCTATACATTACTGATTAATTTAACAACTTTGTCAATAAAGGGAAAAGTCAAAACGTTGTAGAGAATTTCAAATTAATAATAATTAAGGCATTTAAATATATTTTATATTTAGGACAATAGATAAATTGATGATAATGGATGGGAGTTCATTATGATCATATAATCGGTTTTTACATTATAGGGGTAATTCCAAAGTTTATGTTCTTTAGAGAAGCAGAGGATGGAAGAGGCAAAATGGAGGTTTCTGTGGCGAGGCTTCTGCTTCGAACCTCCATAAGACATCTTGCTTTTTCTGATGTTTCTCAGGTGTGGGCTGATACTTTCTTTTCCCCCCCATAGATTTTTCTGCAGGAGTTATTTTTATGATTGGGATCATACTGTTTTAGGTGAGTAACCTAATTTTTTGTCATCTTGTCTATTTTATTTTAATTTCAATATATTTTATTAATTTTTTTTGTGATTGGCCTTTAAAGCTATTGGTTGGCCATAAAAGCGGCAACAGTTGTGAGAAAAAAAAGAGATGCAGGAAAATTGACCCTTAAAGTGGTCTAAAATATATTACTGTACGTTTTAAAATGGAGCTTATAAGTTGCAGCAACTTGATTTCTTTCACTTTAAAAATGCCTTACAAAAGCTTGTTAAAACTGTATAAATGTAAATTTGATCATATATAAAGCTATGCTCCCATTATTGAATGATACTTGTAAAGCAGCAGTGCTTGTTTTTTTTGTTTTTTTAAATACATTTACAAAAAAAAAATCTATTTTATGCTTTTCCTATTATATTGTATATTATGCACTGGGTGGGTATGTTTACTCTAATGAGGACTTGGATTCCGAAGATTTGGAGTAATGTGGAAGCTGGCTTTACATAATGGGTGGGATTATGTGTAAATATGATTTATTATTTTATATGATGTAAAAATTATGATTTACTTTGTATACAAGATTGTGGGAAAACACAAATGTATTTGTTTTTTCTAATGCTTTATTTATTTTGGTATGCTTATGGAACCTTGATGTTCCCAATTTGAGTTAAAAAGTATTCTGTAAATCTATATTGTAAATTTGTATATATTGTATATTTGTGATTGGTTGGGAATATGGGTACATTTTCTCTGTATGCAAGAATATGCTTGTTTATGTTAAAGTATCTAAAGTTTATGTTGGAAATTATCTTCTATTGTGTGGGTACAGTATGGTGAAAGTTTTTTGAATTTGATTGAAATTTTTCGGCTGAGTAAGAATTATGTATATATTGTTTTACTTTGTTGTTTTGTTTAATTATGGAAGCAAGTTTATAAATAAAAAATGTCCAAAGTTTATCTGTATTCTGGACTGTTAAGGGCACATTTACAAAGGGTCGAAGTGAATATTCGAATAAAATTTGAATTTAAAAAAATTTAATTTCGAAGTAATTTTGGGCTACTTCGACTATCGAATAGAAGAATGAAAGACTTGTCGAATTTTAAAAGCACTGGACCTTCAAAATTCTTCAACTTCGCCACCTTAAAGCTGCCGAATTGCCAATTTAGCCTATGGGAGAACTCCTAGAACCTGTCCTGCAATTTTTTCTAAGTCCTAGGAATTCGCTGGATTTTGCAGAAAATTGTTCGAATCATTCAATTTGAAAGATGCGATCGAACGATTTGAATGATTTTATTCAAACGAAATTGGACCTATTCGATCAAAATCGGTCCATTTTGATCGAAAAAGCCCTTTCAAAAACTTCAATTGACGAATTTCAAAGTTTTTTTCACTAAGAAAATTCAGCCATTAGTAAATGGTCTGCCCCTAAGTCTAGCCATCTGAATTCAAACCTTGGTGAAAACCTTTAGCAGTTTTGTAGCTCTGGTCTTTTGGAACTCAAAACCCCTGGTATATTTAATTTATAAACTGCTATCCCAGCTGTCATAGTAATATGGATAATGGTATACCTTAACTTAAAATATAGAAGCACTGTCTATTTAGACCCCTATGCTGCTGCCCAAGCTATTGCCTAGCTATTACTGATTTAATCCTGGGCATGCTGAAAACATAGAAACAAGATACACCGCAGGGGAACACAATTAGCAGCCTTTTTTTTGTATAACAGTCTTCATTAACTGACAGTGAGGTTGCAAGCTTGCACATCTACATTAGGGTAAACACTTTTGGGGGTGTGGGATTTCAGAGAGGTAACATGAGCTCTAGGGTGGATTTCCATTTAAGCTACTGAAAGACTAATTGACTTTAATGCAACTGAAAAGATGAATTTATTTCACTTAGTTATAGCTCTCTAAACGGATCTTTCACTTTGCCTTCAACTTTTTATGTAAATGTCTGACTTTGCGGTGTGTTTCAGTAAATCATCCAATATGCTCAGCTAAAATTAATGATAATAAAATCCAATGTCTGCCCGTCTGACAAAATGCACCAACTAAGATGCTGTAAAGCTTTGCCTTCATGTACATGCTTGAGTCCCATTCAGCCACTGCAAATGATTCAATAAACATATATTGTGAGAAAATAAATAATAGCCACAAAGTGGATTTTGCAAAATTAACATAAAACCACTTATATTCAGGTAAAACAGTTTTAGATTACATAGCCTAATGCTAAAATCCACAGGGAGCTTTTCCCCCCACATCTAATGACTAGCCAATGAAATGTGTACCATGGAATATCATTTAAATCTTATTACACACAAATATTGTGTTTATAGATCTTTCAGAATCAAATATATGCACAGAAATCTCCCAGACTATAACCTTAGGCAAATTCTATTATCCCAACTGTCATCCAGTATGTAATGCTTGTCTTGCATAGTTCCATTAGTTTGTGAAAAATGTATACATTTTTTAAAGCCTGCCTAAACCAAATCCAAATAACACAATCAAGGAAATTACATTTTTTGTCTTATTTGCATATGCAAATTATTGCAAGGAAGGGATACTTCCTTGTAATAATTTACAGATGCAAATAATAGTTTGGCTTCTGTGATTCAACATAATCCTTCATGAAAGATTTATCCCAAAATACAGTAGTTTATTTGGTACATCCCTACTTCTTAGGAGACACACTCATACTCCTGGGGCTGAATGGTACATGAAGGTACAAGGCACAATTTTCTAGGTTTAACATTATAGTCCTAGCATTAATACAGAAAAGGGCTATCTTTAATCAATTTTAAAAGTTTTTCTGCAGAGGAACAAGAAAATTATGTGGAACAGCAGACAGGCTTGCAGTGTTAGAATTAACCTTTTAGTACATTGTTTGGGCATAAGGCTTTGACATATTAAAACCAAACTAGAAATAATCTAGATATTAAGGGGCTGGTTTATCAAAAACCTAGTTGCTGTTTTTTCTCAGTTGGAGTATTGTCTGAAACCTTGCATAGTTCGAATTTATTATTCACCAGAAATAACTCAGCAAGTAAAAACCGATGCAGTTGTATAGAGGTCAAAGGGAATGTTCTCTAACATCTTTAATTATTTTCACAGTTTATTAAAACATTCAACATTTTCAGGCTCATTGTAAATGAATGGGACAATGAGATTCTTTTTTTTTTTGCACAAAATAGACACATTAATATTTCTTAAATAAGCTAGAATTTGAGAAAAAAAGTCATACAAGATTTCTTTGTTTTTCCCCCACAAACTCGAGTTTTTATTTCTCACCATACATTACTTCATCAGAAACGTTTTAAGTACTTTTCCACATTTTGTTTGTTTAGGTCTAAATTTGATGAGGAAGATGAATCTGAAAGCAGACAGAGTTAAGCCAGTGAGTTTCTAATCTTGAATCAAGTTTTTGGTTACTACCATCAATAAGTTGGAATCTAAGTGGATAGACATAAAATAGAGGTGAAGTATATGGATTTACTGGTAAATTGACTTGATTTATCTGGTGTACCCACAGATATTTGCATTTGATTCTTAATATAGGAAAACTGCCATTAATCCATTTTTCTCTCACATTACACTGGGGAGGCATAAATGTAGGGTAATAACATCTAGCACTATGAGGCAAGATACTAAGATAAACTTTCCCTTTTAATTTAGAACCCTTTCAATTCCTAGCCATACTTCCATTTTCTATTGCCCTTAGCAGTCATGGTCAAGCAATAATGGCTACTTTAATAATTTCCAAACAGCATTAGTCTGGGGAAGTTTTCATTATCATTTAAATTTTATTTTTCAGGTCAGAGACCACTCAGCGAGACTGAAACGAGAAAAAGCAGACAAAATGCAAAAAGTGAATTTCTAAACTTGAAATAGAGTTTATTTATATTAATCTTAGCATTCCAGAATAGTTCTAAGCCACATATAGGCACACACATACCATTCTGAAACCTGTAAAATCCAAGGGCTTCAAGATTGGAACAGCAGTATATTCAGGATTTTACTGGAATGTTTATAGGAAATTACTTCACCGGTGAATTGGCAGTGGAAGAAGGTATCTGCAGGAAGTTAAATTTCACATATTAAAATTATCTGTGCAGGTCTAAACCAAAGAAAGTAAAAAAAGCTACTAAGAAAATAAAAGTGTCAGACACTGCATGACAATGATGAAACATTAACTAAAATCTGCCAGTCTTCAATTAAATCTGTCCATAAAATTAAGAAATATGCTCTTTAAATAATTTAATATAAGACATCTAATATAAGCATTCAAAGTTCAAACTATATTTTCATTGACATATTTGACATATTACTATCCCTTTAATAAAGCACAGCTATATATATATATATATATATATATATATATATATATATATATATATATATATATATATATATAGAAAAGCATATATATAAAACAATTAGCTGTTTTTAATCCACCTTCCCCAAATAGATTATCCAGTAATTCCATACACATCACTAAAATTATGTGTATTGCTCTTTATATAATTATTCCCTTATATTTATAGTATTAAATCAGGAAGCTTGTTAATACTTTATATCTTTTATTTGTTCAGATCAGAGACTTCTCATATAAAACTGAGACTGAAACAGAGGAAGATCTGACAAAAAATAAAAAGTGAGTTTCTTGCAATTGGGTTTTGTATCAATCGGTGGGTTTTTACTGAATGACTGAAAAAAAATTACAATAAACCTCAATTGAGGATATGTTTCTTAATGACACAAGTGACTTTTAGCTGGAGAATAATGGCAAGGCAGCAAGTTTTAATTTTCATGTTTATTTTAACTGTGCAGGACTAAACCAAAGAAAAAGATGAATGCTGCTAAGAAAATTAAAGTGGCAGTCACAAAAGTTTGATGGAGCAGTGCATCTGGAGACAAAGAACAAAGCTCATAAGGTCATCATGCCGTGCAGCCAGAGAAGAAGACCATATGCGTCACCAATAACTCAACTAATATGATCCTTAAATCACACAGCCAAAAGGCTCAAACAGCCATTAATCCCCCCTCTGAAATAAGTTTAAGCTCCATTTTGATTATGTGGTTGGTTGTTGGTGGTTTTCCAGAAGGAAAGAGGATGTAGAGGAATTACCATTCCATTGATATTGAATAGTGAGGCAAAACAATGGTTGTGAGCTCCCTGTAATAAGAATGTGGTGGGGGTATTCAATTAGATACAGAAAAACCTCCTTGCCACTATTAGTGGATCATGCTATTCTCTGCTTTACTAAATATGTATGTGTTCTGTGCATTCCCCTGTCTATTTCATATCATCAGCAACAAATGACCTGACATCTGCATTGACATCTATGTGTGTACCTAAGTAAATTTTTCTGTTTCATGTTTAGGTGGCAAAAAGCTGCCCCAGTAACTTTAAGTGAGTAAATTGCTTTTTCTCACTGCTAATTCCTTTGTTGTAGAGTAATCCAATTTTATTTGCTGCACTAGAGACGCAGCTCCAATTTCCCTGGTGGGGATAAGATATATGTAATTTAAAAACAACCATAATATTATGGTGGGCTTTAACTTGAAATAAAATATATTTAATGAAGCATTTTATGTAATTTCCTTTTGGAGGGGGTTTACAATGATAGTCTGTATAATGAGACTTATTATAAACCCTTTCAATACTAGCTGCCTCAAAAAAACTGTATTTCATATAATGAGTAATTCTTACAAAAGTTTTTGTTTGTGATCCCACTGGCATGTCTTCCACCGAGAAGTTATCATCTACCAAGATAAGAAGATATCATATACAAAATATTCTAACATCTAGAAGGTTGTCTAATATAAATAATTCTAAAACAACTGGACTTGCTGAGTAATCATTGAAGACGTTTCACTACTCATCCGAGCAGCTTCTGAAGCTAGGTGGAGGCACTGCTCTGGTAAGTACCAGGTACCCAGTCTCTCCCAATACCTCTGCGGAGTGGCTCAGGTTTGTCCCATGTCATCAGGTAAGTGCCACACATGGAATGTAACACTGACAAAGGGGTGTTGACAGGGTTACATACACTTGCACATTATACATATTTCACAGGATAAACTTCTACCTACAAAAGCAGCAGAACTAATGAAGGATTGATAAGGACTTGCTACTGTATATTCAGTTTTCCTTCCTGTAAAGTATCAGGAAGACCTTCCTGTAAAGTATCAGCACTCTCTCTTCCAGTTTTGTTTCCCTTCCAGTTGTAGAATACACAAATCCAAGGACAGAAAAACAATATAAACATTTGTGAAAAATTTACATGAGATAGTTGAACAAGTATTAGTCATTAACTAGGAATTTGAGTAACGTTCTATTCTCATATAGAAATATTCTATTTTACATTTTAATGTTCAGCTTATTACTAAAAACCTCTAAAATACTATTAAAACACAAATGTTTTAGCATTCAGTAGCATGTGCTAAAAAGCGCCCCCTAAGCGTGAGCTCAGAAAATGATTCAATTGCAGTATTTTAATGTCAAACACCTTTATCCAAACTGTACTATGAGGGGACATGATTACACTTTACAAATATATTCGAGGACATTATAGACAAATATCAGGGGACCTTTTTACCCATAAAGAGGATCATCGCACCAGAGGCAACCCCTTCAGACTAGAAGAAAAGGACTTTCATTTGAAGCAGCATAGGTGGTTCTTCACAGTCAGGACGGTGAGGTTGTGGAATGCACTGCCAGGTGATGTTGTGATGGCTCATTCTGTTGATGCTTTTAAGAGGGGCTTGGATGATTTTTTGTACAGACATAATATCAAAGGCTATTTTGATACTAAATTCTACAGTTAGTATAGCTATGGGCATATATGGTTTATGTGAAAGAGTGGAGATGTGTGTGTGTGTGTGTATGCTGGGTTTTTAATTTGGAGGGGTTGAACTTGATGGACTCTGTCTTTTTTCAACCCAATTTAACTATGTAACTATATGGTTTCAACTGTACTTATAATGACAGAAATCCATCTCCTACAATTTACAAAATCTGGGGATAAAGATTAGATCTCAAGGCAGGGTGCCTTATAATTTTTATTCTGTAGCTGTGATTCCCACATCATATAGACCGTGGCCTGTGATAACTCTTATTATTTGAAAAAGCTCTGAATAATCTGTACCCAGCACCTGTTTGCCGTTCTGTTGGGTAGTGACAGGTTGTATATTATAGTCTCCAATGCTTCTTAAATAGTTTTGAAACGGACACTCCAAGTTCCCTAAAGCTGTGCACAAAATTGTCCAGTTATAAAGGTAATAGACTATGCAGTTCTGAACATTTTTTTAAGCAGAGTACTGTATATTAAGTATTATGCTCTCAAGTTCTTCAGCATGAAGAATTTAGTTTGAAAATCAGTTAAAACTGGACCAGTGTTCTTCTTTTTCTGCTTCCACTGTTAAATGCATTATTTTCAAAAGGAGATTGAAGAAATAGTTTTTGGTAAAAAAATTAAAAAATTCCCAGCAATAATTTTGTCAATTAATTTTTTGAAGTTTGTCTCTCTCCCATATGGCGCAAAGTAGGAAAGTAGGGTGAACCTATGTTAGTTTACCATTTGGGACATTGCAATAGAACATACTTTTAACCCTTATGCTACACGTTCTATCTTCTAGCTTCTCTGTTTGGACTTGATCATGGTCATCACATGATATTATACTGGATTTATTTAATTGAACTCTAGATTTTAAGATTTTTATCATGGGTGCATCTGGTTTACACACTCATCCAATTGATGTGTCGACAATCATTTTCATGTTAACAGGAGGCTGATCCAATTTATGACTCATCACCATATCTGGAATGATAACTATTGATAGTTCAGTATACTTCATAAGGCTAATTATTTATAACACTGAACTTAATGTTACTCTATTGGTCTCTCCCATTGAAATATAAGTAATGGACCCCACCTCAACAATGATGTTACCTAACTGCCACCTATTGTCTTGACAGTGAAAAGGGAGTCACTAATTTGAAAAGAAATACAAGGTAAAATACAACTAAAGCACTTAATGATATATCAATATAAAATGTTCTCTTCATTTAAAATTTCAAACTTTTAAAGGGGAATTCAACCCCTCCGATGATAAACCCCTCCGCACCACCACCCCCATAGTCCCCCCTCCCTCCTCCTCCCCGGCCTACCTCTCCCCCCGGGAAAATACCCCTAAGTCGCTACTTATCCCTCCATGCAGCTCCCCTCCATCCAGGTTACCGGACGCCATTTTCTCCAGCAATGTCTTCGTCCTGGATCTGTCGGCGTTTGGTGGCGCATGAGCAGAAGGATGCATTTTCTGGTTGGTACTACTGCACATGCACCAAAAGTTTGCCAATTGAACTTTGGGCACATAGTAGTAGCCAACCGGAAAATGCGTCCTACTTTGCATGCACCACCAATGGCTGACAGATCCAGGAAGAAGACGGTGCTGGAGAAGATGGCGACCGTGAACCTGGCTGAAGGGGACCTGCATGGAGTGGTAAGTAGCGACTTACGGGCATTTGCCTGGGGGGAGAGGATAAACAAAAGTAGTAATCTTTCATCTTTCAATTCTTCGCTGTTGTAGAATATAGGAATTACAAGTATTTTTAGAAAATGTGGCAAGGCCTTTTGTAATCTACATATGATGGCATCACATGCCAATTACCATAGTTCACAACATTCAATTTAGCTGCTTAAAGTGCATCTGTTTGAATTTGAATCCGTAGCATTCAGGCTTCAAAGGAAGTGGTTTGCTTATCTCTAGATGTTAAACAATGTACCCATGAAAAAGATGAAAAGCATCCATGCGCCATTGAGGTCATACATTACATATTGTATAAAAAGACGAATGCTAAAATGATAAAAAAAAAAAGAAAAACAAATGATAAAAATGAATGCTTCCTAATATTTCTAGAGTTTAGCTGTTTTGACAGTTATTCTTTCTGTAAAATGATTTTGTTTAGATTGTAAATAAGGCACACTAATAGGGGCTGATTTATTAACAAACACAATTTTTTTATAAACAGTGCCAGATAACAGTAGTTTTATATTTAACAAACAGTTATCAGCAAATAATTGGCCAATTTGTTAATTCCTGTGATTTGAATCAGGGATGATATATGTACAGTATGTCGGTATTGGTGCTCAGCATAGCTGTTGAGCTGCACTAAGCAATAATACTCCATAGAAGATGAATGTTTGATAGTTTAGAGCAGTCAAATACATTCAGATAGTATTGATGAATGTGCCAACTGTTTTGATACATTAGAAAAAAGACGAGATTGCTGGGAATCCTTCTGGATTTCCCAGACTGATGTTTTTCAAATCTGCCCCATATTTTATACTTGATTATTTTGCTTTATTAGCTTGTTGCTTTCATGCTGCCTTACCTCTTGGCTCAGCACTCAGCAAGTTCCTAGCTGGGCATAAATGATTGAAAAAAGGAGCAATGCATATACACAGTTTGCACTTTATTCTGTAGTTAAAAATCAAAATAGCGGAAGACAGTCTTTGGATTTAATCCTTTTATGAATTAAACAGAGACCTGTTATCTTAATGTAATGTGGCTTCAATATGGAGCTCTAATTAAGAAATCATTTATTCTGTATATGGTTTTTGAAAGTGTTTATAATTCAGACCGCAGAGAATAAATCTAAAATTCAGTTATTGCATGGTTGATTTGCTATGAAACACCAGGTATAAAAGACACTTAGAAGTCAACAAGGCAAATGGATATATTTTAATGAAAGTCTTAGTCACACGCTGAAGCCAATAGTAGAATACAGTCATAAAGAAAACAAGAATTAAGTAAATTGCTTTATTGCCATCGTTAATGAAGAGGCAAGATAATTTTGTTAGCGTTAGATGTGAGTAGAGTGTTGCTTGTAATTGCAATGTGTATTTTTATACCAGCACAGTGATCAGTAATTACAGCAGTCTTGTATTTCAACTATAACAGGCCTGTCTTTTAGAAGAGAGCAATAAATAATCAACTATTTTGATTTCAATTATGGTCAGAGAATTACAGCAATATTACCTAAAAAGCACTCTTGGTGAAAAGACAGATAATGTGCATTGTGAGAATTGGTTTTGAGGAGGCTTCCATGTATTTTTTCCCTCTATCCACCATAAGCACCTATATTCATGTACCACCAATATACTTTCTGTTGATTGGTGTTTCTATTGAATGGTCTATCAATGTTTTGAAAATATTATATATTAAATGGACATAAATGAAATGGGTGTTAAAGAAAACAAGTGTTTAAAAGGATTAAAGTCGTGTGTCTGGTAAACAATATGGGGCAGGATTCGAAGGATTCGAAGATTCGAAGGATTCGAAGTTCGATCAAATTTTCAAAAGCATTTGAATTTTCAAATGTTTTTGAAGACCACTTCGACCAGTGAATTTTGTAAATTCGATCAAATCGAATGATTCAAATAATTCTAAAAAAGTTCATTGGAATATTTGATCATTCGACTGTCTAAGTACTCCCTGTCATGATGCAGGCCTGTAATGGTTAATAAAACAGGCCAAGGTATCATGAAAAAACATTTCTGACTAAATTAGACAGATAACAGGCCTCTCTTCACTAAGGTCTGGAGTTAGCCATGTGTAACAGGATCACAACATCTGCCCTTCTCCAAGCCCTGGCTTGAGCCATAAAATAACAGGAGGGACAGCCCAATGAGGGAGAACTTAAAGTTCACACAAAGGCTTCTCACAGGTGAAGGGAAGGTCACAAATAATACAACCCAAAACATATTCATCCTCCCAGAACCCAGACCTGTTGTACCAACAGTGTTAAAAACTGGTGATGGGTTCAAAGTAATATTGGGTTTCAGATGAGACCAAACATGACTAGGTTTAATACTCTGTGTATCAGATGTGAATATCAGGGCAGGGGCAGGTCACACAGTATTGATGTTTATTATCTATGGAATCCAGGAGAGAATTCATAACCAATGAATATAATATCATATCTCTCCTATGTTCCTATAGGGAGTTATGATCATTGTATTCTTGGTCCAGTTGCTTCTCCCAGGAGGTCATAAAAACTCAGTCTGTGTCCTGCTAGGCCACGCCCCCTTACATTCCTGAGGGAGGGGGAGTGTGCAGTTACCTGATGCCCTGAAATCATTGATAAATAGTCAGCTCTTCTGACTAAGAGTTGGATTTACTTTGGAGGACCAATTGCGATTGGAAGTTGTCCCGTTTGTTTCCCCTTGCCTCCAGGACCAGGAATTCTATATCTTGAAGCTAAGTATAGGTTTTCCATGTTTTCCCTTTTTATTTTATAACTGTTTGTATTATTGATTGTATGTCTCTTTTTGTAATATCATTTTTGTTAATTGCACTGTTATACCTTTGATAATATTAAAATTATAACTTAATAAGTTTGTCTCTGGTGCTCTAAAAGAACCTAGCCTGAAAGAGAGTAATTGTGAGCCTTAACCCTCTGCATGCTGAATGGGAATGCTAGTCTGTATGTATGCTAGTTAACCATTTGAGTGCTGGTAGGAAGTGTGTGTTTGAATTAACCCCTTCACTACTAGAATACCTGGTTTCTCTCAACACCAGTGTGAAGTTGAGAGTGGTGGCAGCAAGTTGTGTGTGTTTGTGGGTGTTGGTTGGTGTTTGGGGTGCTGTTCTGCTAGTCTAACCTGTGCGCAAGGTGGGTGAGAGACTGAGTGAGTGACCCCTGACAGCCACGCCCTGAAGTCACGTGCGGTTGGAAGTACCGTCTCCGTGACACTCCCCCTTTTTATTCAACCACCTAGTTCGCCAGATCAAAGCTGCTGAATTGGGTTTACTTATTTTTGATAAAAAAAAATCGTTCGTATCGATCGATTTGAACGATTTATCGATCAATCAAATTTTTGCTATTTAATTGTTCGATCAATCGAATTGAGTAAAATCCTTCGAATTCGGAGGATTTTACTTCACTTTCTATTCACATGGTCGAATTTTGAATTTTTTTCAATTCGAAATACGACCAATGAGGAATCTGCCCTTATGTATTGTTTAGTATACACAACTAACTCTTGAAAATAAAAAAGTAATTTTAAGAGGTAGATATATGTTTCTGAGGGTGGATGTAAGTGTTTTAAATGGTATATAATCACACTAGGTAGGGTCTCTTTTTTCAATCATAGGGTTGTACTTCAACCATAATGAAACTGTTATCTATAATATGGTAGGGCTATTTTACTGCACTTACCACCTTGTTAATTGCCCCCTTGAGGTACCCTGTGGTGCATCAGCTGCAGCAGCCCTGCTGGTGGTGAATGCCATTCCAGAGGGTGACACTGCAACTAGTACTCTGGCTGTCGCAGAAGTTAGCAGTGCAGGGCCACAGGAAACATCACAGCCAGAGTTAAATTAATTGGCAGGGGTTGGTGCGGCATCCAGTGCGCCTGGTGATGTGGAGAGCAGCAAACCGGAGCCATGGGAGGCACTGGAGATGGCCTTTAATGAGGTACTAGCCACCCCAGAGGGGGCAGAGGAGGCAGAGTAGTGCTTACAAAGGTGGAATTGGTCCCGGCACAGTACAGTAAAGCTGACCAGATTTCTACAGGTTGGGAGGAGTCCCACGGGCAAGAACATGGAGCAGTAGTGTTGCCTTACCTGGTCCCTGCCTACAAGCCCCATGAGGATGAGGGCACCTTTTGAGTACTTATGTTCTATAAGTTAATCTAAAATGGGACTGCTGCCCCGATAGTGGTCCTTTGATCTATTCTACTTCGGCTAAGGCCATGGGGCTATTCTAGTTCTGCTAAGGACATATAAGTGCCAAGAGTTTTCAGTGTTAAGCAAGTTATGGGTTTATGTGAACTAATGGTGTTGTTTCCTCCAAGCTATTATAACAGAGTGGGCCAGCTGGCCACTCAGAAGTGGATGTTCAATTTTCACTGTGAGATGATATGTTGAGAGTTAATAATGTGAAAATGGTCATCTGTGAGAATCAATATGGATGTCAGTATGGATGTTGGACAAAGTAAGACACTATGTGAAGTAGCAGGTTAAAGGTTTATTTAAAATTCGGAAGTTTATAAAGTAGGCTGCGTTAACCCCATTTCGTATTGCAGCAGCTATTGTACTTAGGAGAGACTTATGTAAAGGTTGTAAATTATGGTGATCATAAGGGAAGAAATATAATAAATGTGATGTGTATAATTCATGAAGAAGTGGGTGTGGTGCTGCATGGAGAAGGTCGTTTGTGAATGGCATGGGGTAATTGGCAGACATGAGAATTTGTCTGATTTTCAAAAGGGGGGAAGTGTAAGCAGACTGAAGTGGTCAGTCCCTTAGGGGGAGGTTTCAGAGCTTCAGAGCTTTATGAATAATTGGTTTCTGGATAACAGATCCTATACCTGTATATATATTTATTGTACCAGCCTAAAGGTTCAGCTTTATCAAAAGCAGCAATGATCCAGGACTTCAAACTTGTCACAGGGGAGTCAACATCTTCGAAAGTGTCTGTGACACTAACATTTTCAGTGGGCTCTGAGCAGCTGTTGAGAAGCTAAGCCTAGATGTGGTTGAAATTTACAAGCAAACTTGTTATTCAATGTGTACTGTATGTGCACATATAATTACTATATGGCAACACAGAAACCAGTAAACAAAAAGTGCAGAATTTGTACTTTGCACAATGCACTTATGTTAGGCCCTACAGTAGGTCAGTACATATTGCACGCTTTTGACTGGCCAAGTCCTCTAAATATTTGCTCCCTCCCTTAATAAGTATAAGGATTGATAATAAGTTTCCATGTTCACACATGGTAGATGGACCCATGCCCTTGGTAGCAGAATTCATGTGCTTCCCTGAGAACATGTACTTTAAGACAGATGCCTAATTTTTAGCTGCCTTTGTATTGTAGATATTCTCATACTTCCTGAGCCTTGTTGTGTACACATACTTTTTCAATGTCTTACAATGAAAATTGAATCTACGATACATCTCTATGTGTGTCTTTTTTCTCATATACAATGGAGAAAAACCATTGAGCTTTAGAACTGGCTTCAAGATAGAAATCAAAGAAGTTTCTGAATCAATATTATACTGTGAGTATTGTATTGAGATTTCATGTTAAGGATCATAGTCTCACTAGGAGTAGACTGCTGAGCATGCTTCCAGGCACCAAAACCTACTTCCCAGTGTTTCTTTTACAGTATTAATACAAGTAATGTTTTATTTTTTACCTTGCAAGTAAGGTATCCAAAGTTTTCTTAAAACTATGCATAATATCTTAACAGTAAACATTTTTTCCTCTGATATCAAGGAATCTCCTTGTGTCCTCTTAATAATAATAGTGTCATAATTTGGCCTCTGCATTCTGAAAATATCACTAAGGCTCCTTTAAACAAAGATGTGTGCCTACTGTAGGCATTTGCATTGAGAATCTTTTACTAAAAGTTCTCCTTAAGTGCATGTTCTATCTGCCAACATCAGGTGTTGTAAGATAGCTTAAAGAGTAAGGAACCCCATACCCATTACTCCTTACTCTCCTGTCGGCTATAACTGGATAGATTATCAGTGATGCATATATTTTTAAGTGCTCTCTGTTTTCAGAACTGCTTCAAATAAATAGGTAAAAATAAGCCTTTGCTTATGAGGTTCCTAATCCCCGTCCTACCTAATTGCTCTGGTCAGAAATCAGAGCATGCACACCATCCCCCAATTTTCCAGTGAGCATTCTCAGTTTGGGTTTTGCTACTGCTAGGTGCATTTTTATTACACACAACCCGGAATTGTTTGTCAAATTGTTTTGAAAAAAAAAAAAACGCATTTAAAAAAACAAATGCCAGTTGGGGACTAATGTGCTTTGTATATATTGATAAGGGTTGGCGTGGGAACATTTGTCTTTCCTTCCCATTTAAAGTAAAAATGTTGATACATAATTTTACTTACACATTCGTACATCTGCAGACATCTTTATACTAGTTCATAAGTTGATCTAAATGTTTTTATTTGAGAAATTTCTAACAGGATAATAAAGTAAAGTATCTCACCCAGCTTACTGTTAAATACTAAAATAAACTCTGCACACAGAATACTGTATTTATATTGAAAAAAACACCTTATAGCAAAAAAACACTGTGATTAAAGAAGAACTAAAAAAAATCTCACCAAGTAATATGGAAGTACAGACAACTCTGAAACTCTTTACAAAGTTAAGTCAGCAGGGAAAACACCATCTACAGGGATTCAACTCCTTTTGAAAAATGTTATTGTAGATATGAGTTAATAATACAGCTATTGTCCCAAAAGTAAAAAGATTCTCACAACTTGGGACTGAAATATTAAACGGTGAACTATAATATGAAGGAGAAAATAATTTGTGCCTCCTTTGAAAAATGAATCATTGTAGAAAAAGAAGTATATACTGTATATATATATATATATACACACACACACACACACTTTTTTTTAATCTACTACTCTTGTGCCTATTCACTTTCCTTCTTGTCTTTCTCTACCACAAGAAGAGAATGTTGTAAAAATAATGATTGTACTTAAAGGAGAAGTCAACCCATAATGTGCTAAACCACATCCCCCCCCCACCCCGGGCAAATGCCCCTAAGTTGCTACTTATCCCCTCAGCGCAGGTCCTGGCCATGGAGTTTGCAGGCGCCATCTTCTCTCAAGCAGTCTTCTTCCAGGATCCATAGGCATTTCGCGGTGCATGTGCAGTAGGAGCATTTGCCAGTTCAGCTCTACTGCGCATGCGCCAAAAAAGTTTTGGAAAACTTTGTGACTTTTGGCTCATGCGCAGTAGAGCTGAACCGGCAAATGCTCCTACTGTGCATGCTCCGCCAAGCAACTCGGAATCCAGGAAGAAGACGGCTTGGGAGAAGATGGCGCCTGCAAACTCCAGGGTCAAGACCTGTGCTGAGGGGGTAAGAAGCAACTTAGGGGCATTAGCCCAGGGGAGAGAAGTAGGCGGGGGGATGGGGGCATGGGGTTTAGCGCATTATAGGTTGAAGTCTCCTTTAAGGAGGCAAGGAGCAGCAGGTATCACAAAGGGAACTAAGGAACAGACTGGAAAAGAATGAGCAGATAAAGTACTGGAGTTGACAATAACAGGAGGGAGAGGGGGAGTATCAAACAGTATCAAACAGGCAAAACAGGCAAAGAATTATTGACTAATGTGAAGACAGGCTGAGATCTGAGTACAGCAAATAAGCAATGATGGGAAATACTGACTTACTCTTGTTTTGATTTCAGTTTGAGACAAACAAAGATCAGGAGAAGTCTGGAAGCTGTGATTCATCATAATACACATACAACTGAAAAGCCTAGGCCTATCATAAAATCAACTGCCTTCTTAGCCCAGTTATTACTGAAAACTAACCAGAAACCAAAAGATCCTTGTATCAAATCCAATCAATAATTGTTGTTTCATTTAAATGGTAGTCCTTTATGAGGTGTATTTGTTCATTCTGTAGAATAGAAAATCTGAGATCAGATCCTACTAAAGAAACACTCTTTTTAACTTCTATAATAATCTCAGGGTTGTTGGACCTTTTACTGCTTATTACATAATCACCAGCCCGAAAACAACAACAACTCTGTGAGATGAATAAAGCTAAGTTTCTAATGCAGACACCTTATGTAAGTATGCTTAATGTATTTGTCCAGCTGTTGAATCTTTTAGCTTGTCTGCATTATTACAATGTAATTATTTGACAGGGCTTTCTTTTAGGGTAGAACTACACAGCAGATTCTGACACGATTTTGCCAGATTCGGTGCTGGGCGACAAAATGGGTGCGTCAAGTAGGATGCAACACCATCCATCATTTGGGCCTGGGCAAATGCCCTTTATACCCTTTATTGAAGCCACACATTTATAGGGAAATATAACAATGGTTATGAGCTATAATATAGCACTTACTACATACAGTGTACCTTAAAAAAATACAAAAAAATCTCTTGTCTCTTGTGTTTGGGTCATACAATATCATATTGAGGCCTCCGTGACTGACAGATAGAATAGCACAGGGAACAGGGTGAAAAAAACAGAGGGATTTTTTATCCTTGTATAAAGAGAAGGCTAGTATAAAGTGGCAATTACAGGCATTGAGCAATACTGTACCAAGATAAAATAGGGGTGACAGTGTAGGATAATGTGATTTAAGAAGTACATTCAGCCTGAAAAGTATTTTGTTCCTGCAAAATTATTTATTGTTGCTAAATTTTTATTGTTTCGGCAGTCCTGGCCTTGTTCACACCAAAGTGCTCTACATACCAAAGGCTGGAAAATGTTTAAGTCATAAGTGGCAAACTCAGTGTTGAGTTTTAAATGAATAGGGAAACAGTAAAAACTTAAATGTACAGGTGGCATAGCAAAATACAGAAGGTTAGCTTAACTACGTATATAAAAAGCCAAGGCAAACTTAAAGGGATAAGGTCATGGGAAAACATGTTTTTTTTCAAAACACATCATTTAATAGTGCTAATCCAGCAGACTTCTGCGCTGAAATCCGTTTCTCAAAAGAGCAGATTTTTTTTATATTCAGTTTTGAAATCTGACATGGGGCTAGACATTTTATCAATTTCCCAGCTGTCCCTGGTTATGTGACGTGTGCCAGCACTTTAGGAGGGAACTGCTTTCTGTCAGGCTGTTTTTTTTCCTTCTCAATGTAACTGAATGGAACGCAGTGTGACATGGGTTTTTACTATTGAGTGCTGTTCTTAGAACTCCAGGCAGCTGTTATCTTGTGTTGGGGAGCTGTTATCTGGTTACCATCCCATTGTTGTGTGGGGGGGGGCGGAGGGAGTAATATCACTCCAACTTGCAGTACTTCAGTAAACAGTGATTGAAGTTTACCAGAGCACAAGTCACATGACTTGGGGCAGCTGGGAAATCGACAATATGTCTAGTCCTGTGTCAGATTTCAAAATTAAATATAAAAAAATATCGGTTTGCTCTTTTGAGAAATGGATTTCAATGCAGATTTCTGCTGGAGCAGCACTATTAACTGATGCATTTTGAAAAAAAAAATGTTTCCATGACAGTATCCCTTTAAATATGGACTGTCCATGAAATATAACTCAAACTAATAAATGGTTAGTTGTTTATTTATAGCGTTGAATCAAAATAATTACAAGCTAATTTTGTAAAACAATCAGCTCTAAATACTGTAATTTACACTGAAGCTTTCATTAAGTGATTCACTAATCTACTATCCTTTCAGCATTACCTCACTCATTTTATTTGTCCATAGTCAGTTTATTGTGTTCTGCTCCTTAGTTCTATCACTTCATTTGACTATGTAACATCTTCATAGAGCGTTGACTCTGACTTTGATTCTGTTTTTGTTCATAAGTGTATAAAGTATGCCATGAGAAGTGGATGGTTTATGGGAATTAAGAGTTGGAAGTCTGCCATCTTGCTGCTGAAAAGGCAAGAACTGCAAATGCCTGCTTTGCCTGTGACACAGTTATTTTAAGCTGTAAAAGAATATAGAAACAGGTGTTCTAAAAGGTTCTTTTGCAAGATACTTTCAAAAGGAGCAATTTAAAATACAAATTAAACTTAACATTTAAGATTTCTATATCAGTGGCGGAACTACAGGGGGAGTAGGGGGTGCAATTGGGCCAGGGTCCTCGCCTCCTCAGGGCCCCCCGGCAGCTTGCACACTGCAGATTACAATAAAATAATTCCTCTTTCTTTTGAAAAACATCTCTGAGCAAAATTACAAATATACTCTCAGCAATAAGCATCCAAAAACAGGTCACAAATGCAGACATAAGAACCTCACATATAGCTCCAAAGTATTATTTAAAAGGATACTGAAACTTTGTGTGTTGCATCTGCTAGCATATAATTAGAAATCAACTCTTTGACCCAATATGCCTGGCAACAGTGAGCTTTGCATAATTTTTTGTGCACATTGCATCTTTGCTTAATTTTAGTAAATTAACACTTTGATCCAGTTGCTTTTGTTGTTGTTATTTTTTTAACTCCGATTATATATGCAGTAGTATATACAGATGCAGCCACTTGGATTTGTGTTAAATGCGTTTTGACTCAGGGCTAATTGAAGAAACTGTGTTATCTAAAGTTATCTTAACTCATTTAATGCATTTAACCTTTTCATTAGCATACCAAAGCTCCATTGTTCACAATGATGAATGTTTTAATTAGATGTGATGCTGGGATGCAATTTTCTGTGTTAAATGAGACAAGTGTGAAATCTGAGTTTAGTTATTCTGTGTCAAACAGAGTGACTCCAACCAACAGTAAATTAACTAGATGGACATCACAGCAGAACTAGCTACTTGCTACAAGATCTTCACATCTGAAAATCAAGTGTTTTTTTGCTGTAGGGAAAACTGAATAAATCTGCAGTACCGGTGGGCTTTGTTTTGTGCTTATGTGTGGCCTTTGCTTAATTTTAGTCAAACACTTATACAGTTTTACACTATGAATGCACTCTTTTCATTTGATGTTTTTACATATGGACTTCACCCTGTATTCTACAATTGTAGCAGCACTTTAAAGCTGTGAGGATTAACAACTGGTGATATTTAATTAACAGTTTTTTTGTCATTCTGTGCAACAGGTGAGTGGCTTTCAGGTGGGAGTCTAAGTGCTTGGTAGCATGGTGACTCGATGTTTGGCGTTACATAGTTGACATATTAAAAACTGGGTTAAAAAAAGACAAAGTCCATCAAGTTCAACCCCTCCAAATTAAAACCCAGCATACACACACACACCTCCACTCTTTCACACAAACAATATATACCCATAGCTATACTAACTGTAGAGTTTAGTATCAAAATAGCCTTTGATATTATGTCTGTCCAAAACATCATTCAAGCCCCTCTTAAAAGCATCAGCATCAACAGAATCAGCATCACAACATCATCCGGTAATGCATTCCACAACGTCACTGGCCTCACTGTGAAGAACCACCTGCTTCAAATGAAAGTCCTTTTCTTCTAGTCTGAAGGGGTGGCCTCTGGTGTGGTGATCATGTCCCCTCGCAAGCGCCCTTTTTCCAGAGAAAACAACCCCAACCTGGACAGTCTACCCTCATAATTTGTCTTCCATCCCTCTATCCAGTTTAGTTGCACGTCTCTGCACTCTCTTCAGCTCATTTACATCCCTCCTAAGGACTGGAGTCCAAAACTGCACCGCATTTTCCAGATGAGGTCTTACTAGGGATCTATAAAGAGGTATAATTATGTTTTCATCCCTTGAGTTTATGCCCTTTTTATGCAGGACAGAACCCTATTTGATTTAGTAGCTACAGAATAAAGAAATGTGTTCAGAATGTGGTTTGATAAGAAACTTGAACAGATAAAGAAGAGACATGGGACAAATGAGAATAGAGAATACAACCTAATCTAATCTAAGTAATTAAAAAACAAACAACTGGACTTGCTGAAAAATTTAATGAAGACGTTTCACTGCTTGTCCGAGCAGCCTCTTCAGTTCAACTGACTGGTGTAGGGAGTTCTCTGCATATAGACTCTTCCTACAATCCAATCACAATTGCACATTGTGACTCTTCAGAGAGGTGACATCTGAAATTCACAGAGGTGTTGATACTTTGTAGTTACTGTGATAGGCTTATCAATGTGGCATGCAACTACTAGAAAAGAGGTGTTACTTGTCAGAGTTGCATGAATGGATGTGTGAAGTGTCCTGAAACTGCCAGGGTTTAGGTTCTTTTTCAAAAAAATTCTGTTAATGTGTATATTTTTCTACTTCCTTAAAAAAATATTACAGTGCATAGACCACTAATGATTTGGGGGGAACAGAACAGCAGCAGGATGTTGAGGCAGCTAGCTGGGTGACAGTTAGAAAATCTAAGGTGGGCAAAGGGAAAAGGGAGACTGATCCTGGGTGTATACATCCCAATAGTTTTACCAGATTGTGTGAAGATGATGGGAGTGTGAACTCTGGATTGGCAATGGCCAGTTTCTCTGGTAGTGGTGGGGAGGAGAGTAGAGTCAGGCCTAAGAAGATTGTGGTTGTAGGGGATTCAATTATTAGGAAAATGGATAGGGTAATCTGTCATCCGGATCACTACAACCAAACAGTTTGCTGTCTACCTGGTGCCAGGGTTTGGCATGTGGTTGTTCGGGTAGACAAATTATTAGGTGGGGCTGGGCATGACCCAACTGTCTTAGTACACATCGGTACTAATGACATGATAAATGGTAGATGGAAGACCTTAAAGAGTGAGTTCAGGGATATAGGCTCTAAGATTAAGGGAAGGTCTTCCAATGTAATTTTTTTTCGGAAATTTTACCTGTGTCACGTGCAAGTTTAGGGAGAAAGCGGGAGCTTAGGTAGTTAAATGGGTGGCTAAAGTCTTGGTGTAGGAAATAAGGGTTTGGGTTCCTAGAGCACTGGGCTGATTATTCCTTGGGGTACAACCTATACAGTCGTGACGGATTGCACCTCAATGGAAGGCGATCCACTGTGCTAGGGGAAAGAATGGTCGAGAGGTTGGAGGAGTGTTTCAACTAGGCAAGTGGGGGGTGGGTGAGAGAAAAAAATATGGGGAAGCTAGGGTAGAAGGGATAGTGGGATTAGTAAGGGGACATGGGGGAGGATTGAGGGGGACGAACAGTTTACCAGCTAAGGAGGTCCCTCTGTTACAAGGAAAACAGACTAATATTAACTTAACTTATAATTCCCCTCAAAGTAATGTACATTTAAAAAGTAAAAGTAGTTAGCTCTGCTGTATGCTGGCAAATGCACAAAGTTTGTCAGGTAAAATGGGAGACATAGAATTAATTGCATCCTCTAAAAATTATGATATAATTGGTATCACTGAGACCTGGTGGGATAAAACATGACTGGACTGTGAATTTAAATGGTTACACCCTTTTTAGGAGGGACAGAGGGATTAGAAAGGGGGGGGGAGTGTGTTTTAATGTAAAGCCTGAATTAAAGCCATGCACTAAAGAAATAACCATTGCAGGCACTGGTGAGGGTTTGAAATCCCTCTGGGTAAAGATTTCGACTGGGCATAAGGTTACAAAGGAAATTTTTATTGGTGTATGCTATAAACCACCTCGTATAAGTGACGATTATGAAGCCCAGCTACTTTTACAAATAGAAGCAGCTTCACAACTAGGTCAAGTTATTATTATGGGTGGCTTCTATTATCTGGACATTGACTGGGGTAATGGGGTTGCCAAGACAGATAAAGCTAGTGGGTTTATAAATATGCTAAATGACAACTTTATCCAAGCTCGTTCAAGAACCTACTAGGAATAACTCTCTTTTGGATCTTGTAATAACTAATAATACTCAACTCATCTCTAGCATTTGTGTGGGTGAGCATTTAGGAAATAGTGATCATAACTTTGAGATTCAATTGCAGAGGCAATTCTATAAGGGAGTAACTAAAACATTGACTTTCAGGCGTGAAAACTTTGACAGTATAAGAGCATCTCTGCAACATATTAAGTGGGAAATGCTTTTCACAGGGTTAAACACTGAACAAAAATGGGAAGTCTTTAAAATGCTGCTTAATACATATACATGTCAGTATATTCCGCTTGTAAGCAAGGAACGTTGCAAAAGCAAACCTTTTTGGTTCAATAGAAGTGTTGGTGTTGAGGTGGGTAAGAAAAGACGTGCTTTTAAGGCTTTCAAGTTAGCTGGGACAGCCAAATCATTTATAAGGTACAAGGAGGCCAATAAATCATGCAAAAAAGCTAAAAGCGATAAGGAAAAGGATATAGCAGTAAAAAGAATCCAAAATAATTTTTAAATATATTAATAGTAAAAAATTGAAACAGGAACGGATAGGATCTTTATTATCAGAGGGGGGTCAGCTGGTTGAAGAGAACAAGCAAAAAGCTCAGATTCTGAATGCATACTTTTCATCTGTCTACGCAAATGAGGAACCAGCTAATGAAGGTTTCCTTATTTATAGTCTAATAATACAATTCTAATAATACATCTAATGATGCATGGTTCACACATGCTGAAATTCAAAAGAGACTAGAACATATTAAGATAAACATATGGGATTCATCCCAGGGTAATTAACAAGCTTAGCTCTGTGATTGCCAAACCTCTCTACTTAATTTTTCAGGATTTATTGAGGTCTGGCATGGTGCCGAGAGACTGGCGAATTGCTAATGTGGTGCCGCTATTCAAAAAGGGAACCCATTCTCTGCCTCAAAATTATAGGCCAGTTAGTCTGATGTCGGTGGTAGGAAAAGCTTTTCGAAGGATTAATAAAGGATAGGATACTGGACTTCATAACAAATAACAATACTATGAGTTTGGGCCAGCATGGTTTTATGTAATACGCGTAATAGATCTTGCCAGACTAACTTAATTTCATTTTATGAGAAGGTAAGCAGGGACCTCAATTCTGGGATGGCTGTGTGTAATGCCTGCCGTCAAACGTTGGCACATAAATACTGGCGCACGTCAAGTCCCATGCTGTAATGGATGGCCTAAGGCCCCATCACCTTGAAAATGTCTGATCTTGGAAGCTAAGCAGGGCCAGGCCTGGTTAGTACCTGGATGGAAGACCGCCTGGGAATACCAGGTGTTGTAGGTTTTTTATACCAGTATACTTAGGTGTTATGACATCTAATTTGGGCGCCTAGCTTCCTATTGGTTCCTGATGTGTCTGTCCGTCCTCAGCCTCCTGATTGGTTCCTGGTCCCTTAAATACCTTCCTTTTCCTCCTCACATTGCCCAAGCTGTCTTCTGTTTCCACAGTTCCTGCTCAAGCCTTGCCTGACATCTGATTCCTAGTTTTCGACTTCTGGCCTGTTTATTGACCTCTGATCCTCTGTCGCCTGCACCAACTCTTTTGCCTGTTTTGACCTTGCTTTCAATCCTTGACGGTATCTTGATCTCGGCTATTCCCTGCTCCTTTGCCTTCTCCGCCGCAGAAAGCCTGGGGCCCCAAAAGGACGTCGTGAAGACCGGAGCCGTAAAGGAGTATCCGTATCCACCAGTCTTCCTTGCACCAGTGGCTCTCCTTCGGGATCCGAACTATCCATAGGATTCAAGGTAACAGATTGTTACACTGTGGATGTGATTTACTTAGACTTCGCTAAAGCATTTGATACAGTGCCACACAGAAGGTTACTGGTTAAATTAAGGAATGTTGGCCTGGAACATAGTATTTGTACCTAGATCGAGAACTGGCTAAAAGATAGACTACAAAGAGTGGTGGTAAATGGAAAAATTTTTAATTGGACCAGTGTTGTTAGTGGTGTACCGTAGGGTTCTGTACTGGGTCCCTTGCTTTT
>CM044444.1:52791913-52811443 GCA_024363595.1 Xenopus borealis
AATGCACCCTACATGCAAGTAAGTGGTGTGCAGCAGTGAACTTTCATTTCTTGCAGGGCACCTGGACCACAAGGTCTACTTCCTCTTTAGTAAAGTAAAGCTCCCACCCCAGCCACTCTGAGTGTGAGGAACTGGGGAATCAGGTGGGCAGAAAGTTGGTGGGGGGGGGCAGGTAAGCATAGTTACTCAAGTTATTATTAAGTACAAGCTCACTTAACATGATATTGGGATTCCTAAATTAATAAATAAAACAGCCAATGGTGTATTACCCTTTTTATTATGAACTAGCCATATTGCTATTAGACCTACACACAAAGTTATGCTTACTTCCACAGAATGCCTAGACCCGCCATAAGCAGACCAGATATACCACGAGGCTCTCATCAACACTGAAGGCGAGATCAAAAACAACCAGATTATCCCAGCAATTCCTGAGCCAGCACTTGGAGCGCTTCTTCTCAGAGAACAGCTGGATTGTGTGCCACATGTACAGGCACACTCAAAAAACAATCTGTATCCTGTTAGTATAACCAGTGTCTGAGCCATCGGAGGGAGGTCTCTACTGTATTTCACCATTGTGGCTTATCTTCCGAAACAGTTTAAAAGATCATCTCGGAGCCGATATTTGGAGTGATATACATTTATGCTGACCACTGCCCCAACAGAATGTTACATAGTTACATAGTTAAATCCGGCTGAAAAAAGACAAAGTCCATCAAGTTTAACCCCTCCAAATGGAAACCCAGCATCCATACACACCCATAAATACATACACATAAATTAAATATACACCTATTACTATACTAACCATAGACTTTAGTATCACAATAGCCTTTGATACTATGTCTGTCCAAGAAATTATCCAAGCCCCTCTTAAAGGTATTAACAGAATAAGAAATCACAACATCACTCAGAAATGCATTCCATTTCTTAATCATATTTGTTGAAAAATAACCAAGCGGCTTTTTGTTAGCCTGAAGGAGAAACCACTCAGCTTCTTGATTAGCCAGTCACACTCTCTTCAGGCACTGAAGTCTGTCCTCAAGAGAGTGTATAACTACAGAATTTCATTTGTGAACTTTTATATGCAGGAAACCTAAGATATACTATGATCAAACTTTCAGGTATGGAACTAAAACCATCACTAAGTATGATGTGTTTACATTATTTTATAACACTTGACACAGTAATTTCTTGCAACAACCTTCTCTCTGGAAGCCAGTACAAAAAACACACCCTTGAGCATATTTAAAAACAGACTGTTAAATGAGAAACAATTGCTGAAACAAGTGAGATGAATAGAGCTTTTGGCATGAGAGCCACCAGTCAGCTTCTTTCTCATTGTCATACACACCCTTAGGCTCTGTTACCTTGCCCGTGAAACTGCGGCAGAGATAGCTTTCCTTATGTATATGTGTGACAGCTGACTATAGTGATACTTATCCCCAAGGATTAAAATACCATGTTTTTTGAAAAATATGACTGCACATAAAAATATATTATATAAATTAATCATTTCACTTAAATGTATTGCCTGATGTACTGGGAAGGAAATGCCTTTTAATGTAAAGTTAACATGTTATAAAAGCTCAGGCATGTTACAGGGCAAACCTTTTAAAAGGGCACAACGTTAGAGTGCCACCACGTACATACCTGTTTTGTCGTCTACCTTTAGTCCTGGCCCATGTCCTAACCTGGCAGAATAGTATATAACATTAGACAAAGGTATCATTTACAGAAAAATACATAAGGGCCAATGCTCCCAGGCAGACATTTATAAGAACGAATACAATTAAATTGTATTTTACAAAGATTACTTACATGTCTCAGTTTATGGTGAGCACTAGCTTTATTTCCAGTTCCACAACCTTTCAAACTTTTGTGGCTATATTATAGGTAGAAGGTACAAGGTGAAGCAAGTGTGGCTAAAAGACAACCTGCTACTTAAAGAGGAAATATTGTGAAAATGAATTGACCTAGGGGCAGATTTACTATTGGTCGAATTTCGAATGAAAAAAAAATTCGAAATTCGACCAGGGAATAGTGGGGAATTAAAAAAAATGTGAATTCGAAATTTTTAGCGCAATTCGATCAATTGAATCGAATATTCAAACGATTTTTAAGAGATCGATCGATTTTTTCTTATTCGATCTTAGGGAATGATCCTCATTTTGGTAGGTTTAATCTGGCGAAGTAGGTAATCAAATTTAAATTTAAAGGGGAAGTTTTCGACCATCGAATTTTCGAATATTCGAATAAAATTAAATTTGAATATTTAAATCATTCGAATTCGAATATTCGATGTTTGAATTGGTCGAATTTGCCTAATTTACATATTCGGAATTCAAATCTTTTTGAAAATTCGATCGAATATTCGAATCCCTCGTGAATTTATGTGAATTTAGTAAATCTGCACCTTAGTGTGTGTTTTCCCTTGAATTTCTCCCCAATAAGAAATGTAAGCTGCAAAGAAAATGTTACTATGCAGGGTTCCCCTAGATTTATTTTCCTTAATGCTTCATTGCCACATATCCAAATAGTGGTATATAATCTATGTCATGTAACATGAAGCAAAATGTAAACTGCCAAAAAGAAACCTTGCACCCTGAAGGATATATATCCTCCCAGTCTAATTCTGCTTAAGCAAAATCATAAAAAGATTGGACCGTAGGCTGGTGGGTGTTAATTATTTTTAGCTTGACAAGCTGCAAATAGAAAAATAGAAAACTGGGAAAAAATCCCCAGTGAAGGTCGCTTTCTGTGCTGTGTGCTGGTAGCAAAACCCATATCAAGATCACTTTTGGGGAATTGAGCACTGTGCTCCTTCAAATTCTTCTGCAAGCAGCTCTTCCACTCAAGGGGAATGAAAGGGTTACTAAAATTGAAGGATTCATCTTCATTTGTGGCTTCTGCTGTACCACTCACCAGGCTGCCGCTAGCCATAGTGTCAGTTATTCTTTAGAGATTCAGTCAGAAAGGTTTCAGAAATCAGCTCAACTCTAGTAGCTAGATCTATCCCTTGCCCACTTTCAATTATCAAATACAGTCCAGTATGTTCCCAACATATTTTTACCCTGGCTCTTGTGTAGGTGATTTTTCCAGGTGGTACTAAACATTCTTTCCTCTGTAGGGACCATACATTTCCTGGGTCCCAATGACCCGAATAGGGAAGTAGGGCTTGACAGGGATTAGGAGAGAACCTATCCCCGCCCTTCTTCCGGGTTGCTGTATCCTGATTGGCTGGCGTCCCGGGGAGGCGTGGCACAAAAAGTGAAAGCGGCGCGGTTTTACCTCATTCGGCACCGGGACGTGGAGGCAGCAGGACGCAGCATCCCACCCCCCCTATGATGTTAGGAGTTTTTTGTCGAAGTTGGCGGAGGGTACCTTGGCAAGGAGCCCCAGGGCAAGTTAAAAGGGGAAGTAGCCTGGTAGGCCTGGGTCCTCATGGGAGATATACAGCCCAGTTTAGGGTTGGGAATGGTACAGGAATAAACCCAGGCAGTTGGGGCACAGTCACCCCCTTTTTCTTATACTTAAGGTTTGATATACAAACGGTTGATAATGTTATATATATATATATATATGTTTACCTGTTAAATATTATTGTATGTAAAGAATAAACAACTCCGGCCATCTCTCTCCAAACCAGTGGTGTTGTGTGTTATCTAGGGTTTGGTGTTGGGCAGAAGGGATAGGTGCAGACTCGACAATACACCCGTCAAGTTCCGTTTGAAGGTTCTGTCACATTAGTGAAATCAGAACTGGCTGTATCAGTTGGGGAATGGAGGCTCTCTGTTTCCATTTCAACTGCAGTTGAGGAGTTAACATTCCCCTCACCAAATCTGTATTTGTGCCAACCACTAAAAAGTTATCTAGGGCTCCTGGAGATCCAAGGAATGCCACTGGCAATGTCTCAAATACAGATGCAGTCACTTGGATTTGTGAGTTAAATGCGTCGTGACTTAACTCATCTATCCCATTTATCCCACTTAGCACAGAATATTGTGTCACAGCATCCCATCCAATTAAAGAGTTCACCATTGAAAACAATGGTGCTTTGGTATGCTAATGAAAAGGTTAAATGCATTAAATTAGTTAAGATAACTTTGGATAACACAGTTTCTTCAATTAGAGTCACGACGCATTTAACTTACAAATCCAAGTGACTGCATCTGTACTTCTGGGTGTCAGTTTACTAAAGTGCGGTGAAAATGTGCGCACAAAATATAGACAAATTTAACGCAGAATATGTTTTTGCAAGTTTATTAACCTGCGGTAAATATAAATTTGCAAATTTTCTTGCGTAAGAATATGTCTTTGCTGAAAATAACTCTACGTACACATTAACGCCTGGTTTAGTAAACAGCGAAATGTGTGAAAGACATAATTAATGCCAGAATATTCGCAACATTTTACCGCCATCTACGGCGGTTTAATTCTCATTAAACTGTGCATTTAAATGATACAAAGAGATAACTGGTATGATTCTATTGGCAGAAGGATGTGTGTGTGTGGATGGATGAAGTATTGGTTGATATGATGCATACATGTTTGATTGGTGTCACGCTGGTAATGTTGTTGGATGGTGTCATCATCAGTCAATAAAGTTTATGAGTTTTGAAGATGCATTTCTAGCCAAAAATGACTCAGTAAAAATTGCCATAATTAACGCCATAAAACAAGACTCTTTTATAGCATAAATATTTGCAAACACAGCTAAAATTACAGCTAACGTAAGCTGGTTCGCTAACATAGTTACCGTAAGCAATCGCAATGACTTCTGAGCGCATCGCTGTTTAGTAAACTTAGTCGCTGCAAATATTCTGGTTGAAAAATATTCTCAACAATAACATGCGGAAACTTATAGTCAAATTTACTGCACTTTAGTAAACAGTCGCCTTAATGTTGATGTAACTATCATAGTGGAATTTGGTTTCACTCAGGCCCCATATTTCCAAGTGTTACAATTTCTCCGATGGTATGTGCAAGAGGTACTTCTTGTAAAAATCCCTGTTCAGTAGAGTCACTCCTGTATCTAGGAGTGCCTCAGAGTAGACACCTTCAATTTTCATAGGTACAATGAAGGGCGACCCAACTAGACCTTTTTGTGACACTGACATTTGTGATAGTTTAGTGTGAGGTTCTTCTTTTGGTTTCACAGGTCTCTTTCTTCTGTGTCAAAATGCCATTGAGGGCACTACTATCACATTTGTACTTTTTTTAATTTGAAGAGAGGGACTGGAGGTTGAGGATGTGACTGACTCTCTTTACTTGTAGTTGCTGCCTCAAGCAATTTGAAATCTTGAGGGTTTTCTTGGAGCTTGCTTTAAATGAGCACCTAGCTTGCTCCTTCACTGAGGCCCCTGCACTTTTCCTTGCATCTTTCTATTCTCCTTATTCAGTAATTTTGCTAATTTGTCAATTACATTATTTGGACTTGGTTCATTGCAATATTGTATTCTATAGTGGCCTGGCTCTCCACACTTGTTATATATCTCCAACAGTTTCCAACAGATCTAACTTGGATGTGAGTAGATCTTTTAGGTGCTGCAGCTTCTGTGTTGAACATAGTGCAAGCCACCTATGGAATAGATACCCTAGTCTTGGTTAACTGGGTCACCAGCTCAGTTAGTAAATCTATGCAATGATCTTGGTTGGCACCACTCTGCAACAGCTTGAGGATCCATAAATAGTATAATCTTTGTAATGCCTGTTAACTTCAGAGGGAAATTAACAGTAAGTGAAGCCCAGACAAGCCCCCTAATGTAGCCCACCCTAAGGTTTGCCTTAAAATTTGTGCTAATGGGTATACTCTTGCTCCTCTGTCCATAGAAAGCATATAGTCTCACAGATACAATAAGTGCTGAACAGTAATATTCCAAACTGGCAATTCAGGGGTTGCCAGGGATGAATCACAGTTCAGAAGGTACTTTGCTTCTCCTCTCACTGTAGCTTTATCCTGATCAAAATGGCTGGTAGAACGCAACCCAGGATCACACTGGCTGCTGGGACCTAGTGCTCAACAGGAAGTAACTCCCAGAAATGGCTGTGTCTCCCTTTGCAGATTAGTAGCAGTGTCTCTCTTTCTGGCTGCAACACAAAACTCACCATCTCTAAATCTTCCAGCACAGCACACCTCTTCTGGCTAGTTCCTCCCTTCATCTTCCCTTCTGGTTCTCTGGGGCTCAGCTGCTCTTGATCTTCTCAATGCAATTGTTGTAGGTAGGAAACGTAATTCTTAACTCTAATCAACAGTGTTCCTTCAAGAAATATCAAACGGTTCAGAACTACTTATTCCTTATATGAGTAAAGTATTTCATGTGCTGCATAATAATGCTTAGTACATCATTCTTTAAAAGCCCATATATTCCTTCCTTTAAAGACAAACAAAAACCCAGAAGTCCCAGGAGGTTACATACCTATCTCATTAATAAATATTGATGTGAAACTCTTAGCTAAGATAGAAGCTTCCAGAATACAATCTGCCTTTGGCCACCTGATAGGCCTTGATCAAGCAGGTTTCATAAGGGAAACATGAGATAATACCAAAATTATGTTCCCAAACCTGAACAAACTATTTGATTAATTTGGTTAAATCAGCAATTATAAATATAGCTGGGCGAATTGGCAATTAATTTATCTTGGAATATCTATCACCAAGAACTATGATAAGTGGGTGGAGGTTAATTGTGAGGCATTATATATGAAAGTAAGTAAGGATTTGCAAAGCTGGACCAAACAACATCTGTCTTAGCTATCTAGAATTCATGTTGTAAAGATGAATTTTATGCCATGTTTACTATACTTGTTTCACTATGTCCCACTCTCTCACCCTAGCAATTGGCTAAAGACCTTCCAATCAGCCATAATCAAATTTATCTGGAAGGTTCAACCCCCAAGAATTAAGACCACTAGGTAGAAGGTGGCCTAGCACTTTCAGACTGTGCTTGGTATTTGAAAGTGGCATTACTTAACAGAACAATTGATTGGTTTCACCATTTAAATAATGAAGACTGGGTGGAAATTGAACATAAATCTACAGCTACACCAGATAAGATTCACCAGAGGATATTACATGATTCTCATTCCCTACTGAAATGCACACTGCCTACTTGGGACTTGGTGAAAGGAAGCCCTAAAGTTACATCCTTTCCATCACCACACATCCCCCATCACCAATAACCCAGCATTCCCTTCTGCACTTAAACCCAAAACCTTTAAAGAAAGGCTAGTAGATGACCATCTGCAATTTACCCATAAAACAAAAGCTTGCTGATTTGGACCTACAGATCTAATTTGGACATTTGAGGAAAGACATAGCAGAGGTATAGCTAATCTACTGTTTAACTCTAGGGGGCAAATTTATCAAATTCACATGAAGGATTCGAAATTCGATCAAATTTTCAAAAAGATCCGAATTCAAATTTTCAAATGTTTTTGAAGACCACTTCGACCATCGAATTTTGAAAATTTTATCAAATCGAATGATTCAAATAATTCAAATAAAAATCTATTCGAATATTCGACAGTCCAATAACTTCCCCTTTAAATTTTTATTTGACTGCCCAGTTCGCCAGTTTCAACCTCATTATTTTTTATTGAATAAAAAAATTCGAGTGAATGGTTAAAATCGTTCGAATAGTTCGATTCGAACTATTTTATTGTTCGATCGAATATTTCCTATTCGATCGTTTGACCAATCGAATTGCGGTAAAATCCTTTGAATTCGATATTCAAATTCAAAGGATTTTTATTCCCATAAAATTCAATGGTCGAATTTGAGTGTTTTTTAACACTCAAATTCGACCCTTAGTAAATCTGCCCCTAGGTGTTGTAAGATCCAATAATTAAACTATAAGCTGTTAAGCAGGTGGCATTACACCCCATATAAATTGAAATAGATCTACCCAGCAGCAAGCAATGTATGCTGAAGTTACAAATCTGGTCAGCACAATTTTTTTGGGAGTGTCCGTGCCTCACATGTTATTGGTCAAATATCCTTCTGATGTGTTTGCAGATCCTGGGCCAAGCTGTATTTGACTCTCTGGCTCCAATTCTCCTGCTTTGGGGTGGGGATAATGCATAAAGTGCCCTGACACCACCTTAGAAAGGCGCTTTGTTAAAGCTGAAAAGATACTTATACTTAGATCCCCCCAAGCCCAGGGAATGAATAGATAAGGTCATCAAACTTGCCAATTTTGAAGAACTATCGTCTCTCACAGAAAGAGAACTGTAGAAGCCACTCGGATGAGTAAAACTCTAAGGGGGAAATCTAATAAAATTCACAAGGAGAAAAACTTTGCTAATAAAAATTTGCCTGTCACAATGTTATATTCTTTGATAGGCTTTTATTGTACTGTGAATCTTAATTGAACATTGCAGACCTTTAACATCTGCTCTGGAGTTTAGCTAAATATTTTGTCGCAAAAAATGTTTTGGGATTACATACACTGCAAACATTCACAAAAGCAATTAGTTCACAAACTTTACAAGGCAGGCTTTACTCAGTCAAATATAGTTACATAGTTACATATATGCAAATATGGTAGCTAACGTTCACATAGGTGTTTGCAAAAGTTTTTTGCACTAACAAAACATATTACATTGCGCAATAAAAAAAAAAAAAACTCTAATGTCCAGTTGCCTTTGACTTAATTCTACTATACTAGATACCGTATATTATGACCTGGATAAATAAGAATCTTCGTATACATACTGTAATTATTTTTAGTTTGGTCATTTGGACTACAAAGACATCTTTAATGGTCAACTTACTTTTAGTTTCCTTCCAGTTTAAAAAATGCTTTTTTTATGGGCAGTGCCTTGCAAATTTGGTTTTAATAAATATATTATGCATATATACTATACATATTTATTATAGGTACACTCATGGTGATTGGAGATTTCCAAATTACTATATTGTTCTACATATACAGCAAAAAAATATTTCTGATATATAAAGTATTTTTCAACTATATTTGTCTTTATTAGGTAACATATTTTTACATTTTATAGATGTATAATTTAGATTGACTTAGAAACCTTTTTTTGTCTGGATAAACCTTTTTATAGTGTTCCTAGATAAAATAAAGGCTCCCTCAGTAAATGCCCCTTAAATTAAAATAGCATAAAATATTTGTAAGTCCGACTCATACTTTAATAGGGTTGTGTTGTCACTGGCCCTTTAACATTTAAACCTTCTTCATGGTGCCTGAAAGCATCCTGTATATAAAACTGAGTGGAAGTCTCTCTTCATCTTACATCTTGCAAAGACTTCAGATTACAATAGGCCTCAAGGGTAACAGCAGAAATCTCTGAAATAAAGTCTTTTATTGCCTGACAGCCATGGACAAATACATTTCTGTAGGGAAATGTAATGATCGTGAAAGGTAAAATGATGAGGTTAATATAAGCAACATTGATTTAACTAGGATGATATGTAGGCATTGTCTGTTTTATAGGTCTTCCAGATGTTTATTAGAATAGTGCATTAAGAGGCTATAGTCTTCTCCATCCACTGCTGTGTTGTCAGAATTTCTTATTTCACACATGGCTGATTCAATTTGCTCACTGGGCTTCAGTGCTGGCTGCCCCATCTTGAAGCAGCCAAGGGGAACAGGCTACTGGTTCTTGTTCAAAGTTTTGGAAGTAAGTATGCTCTTTTAATAATTTTTTATGTGATAAATATTGCTCAGTTTTTAAAGATATGAAACGGGTCAATGGCTTTGGTTTTAGAGTTGAAGTATATGTGTTAACACACTCTGGCTCTTCGGAAATATCAAATGCTCAGTCATTCTTAACTGAATACTGTATTAAATTCTATAACAAACAAAGTCCATTGTCACAATAACTAGGATTTCCACCAATTGTTCTATAAATTAAAGAGAATTCTGAAAGCCACTTGTAGGAGCAAGGTTAGATAGAGGCAAATCACACTGTCCTTATTCTCTGTCAACGGCCTTGCGGCTCAGATAGTGGACCACGGAGGAAGCACATTTTGCGATAGCCAAAGGGTAAACAATAAGCGTGGTCAGGATTCAGGCAAGGGTTCAAAAGCAGGCAGCTCAGGATCGTGGTCAGATTTCAAGCAAAGGGTAAATAGTCAAGGAATAAATAATTTAGAGCACCCAGGAATACCAAGGTATTGTGACTTATAATCAGGCATTGAAACAGTGACCTTGGTGCCTTTAAATTATGAATTCCCATACCATTTTTGGCAAGCTGACATCAGGTGCACGGTGCAACGCAAAGGCGTCGGTGCACGGCACTGGGGTCCACCAGCTCCATACCATGAAAGAAAGCTTCTGACAGCACTGATGACAGAACCCCCTCCTGGACCACCATGACCTTGCTTCTGAGGAAATTGCCTGTAGATTTCCCAAACCAAATGAGGAGCATAGACATCAGAGTGCTATACCCAAGAATATTCACCTGGACCAAAACATTTCCAACCTCTGAAGAATTTTCCACATATTCCTATTGACCATCCATGGTGACAGAAGAAGGAGAAGATTGTTCAGATGAGAAATGGTTAGCATTTGCCGGTTTCACCATAGACACATGGAACATATTAGGGATTCACATCTCAGGGGGAAGTTGGAGTCTGACAGCCAATGGATTTACAATCTCCAAAATGGGAAAAGGACCAATACATTTTGGACCCAAAAGGAGGGAGGACCTCTGTGGACCTTTTGCAGACAAAAGGCACCCAATCTATAGGGTTAGCTGGCAAACAGTTCTTTTGGCAGAATATACCCCACCAGGAGATTTGATTGGCTGGCCAGTCAATCAAGGAGTTGTGCAGATGGAGCCAGGGTAAACTCAGGACTACAGGAGCTGATGGATATTTCATGAGACGTAATAATAATCTTTCCTTGTGCAAGGTTCTAATCATCAGGGGTAACTCTCCAGTTGTCTCAGAGATGATTCCAGAAGTCAGAGGTTTATTGTTAATGACCAGGACAGGGGCAGATAATGGGATCTAGTTAAGTACAAGAAATTCCCTGCTGCCCCAGAGTGGGAAAGGCTTCCACATTAACAGTCCTAGAGGATAGCTGAATCTGGGGTGGAAGTAGGAACCAATGAGAGTACTTTTGGGGAGAGGGTTCAATGCCACCCAGATAAGACTCCCCAATCTTATCCAGAAAATGATGGGCCATGGTAGGCAAAGTAAACTTTAACACCACACTAAAGACACAGACCTGCACAGTATCTCCATAGTTTCTCTTGCTCAGAGAGATGTGCTTTACCAATTTTACATAGGCTCCTCAGGAGGAGTAACAGGTGGCTGTGGTGGAGAGCTTGGAACAAAGGGTCTTTGGAAATGTGGTGACAAAACCAACTGAGTTTTTCTTCCACTGTGTTTTTTCATTTGTCTCTCCCTGATACACATTTCAGTCTTGATAGTAAGGGCAATTAGCTCATCAAGCTGCACTGGAAGGTCTCTGGAGAACAGATAGTCTTTCAATTTTCAGATAACACTTATTAGAAGGCTGCGACATACAGATGCAGTCACTTTGGATTGTAAGTTTAATGCGTCGTGACTTAACTCATTTATCTCATTTATCCCACTTAGCACAGAATATTGTGTCACAGCATCCCATCCAATTAAAGAGTTCACCATTGAAAACAATGGTGCTTTGGTATGCTAATGAAAAGGTTAAATGCATTAAATGAGTTAAGATAACTTTAGATAACAGTTTCTTCAATTAGTCCTGAGTCATGACGCATTTAACTTACAAATCCAAGTGACTCTATCTGTAAACCTTATTATTCCAGGCAGTCTCCACAACCAAGGTTCAGAACTAAATGCCTTACAGGCTTGCCATATGGTTCCCTTGGTGGATCTGAATAAGCCCGGAGGAGGCTATTGCCACCCGACAGGGGCATCAAAAATCAATTGATTCAACCAAATGAGTACTAAATAATCAATTAATTAATTGCTATCTAGATTAATGTGAGCAATTGTTAATTTGCTGTCTCCGGGACCCCACAAGATGGATAATTCAGCCACTCCGAGGCTGTGGTCTCAATAGTTAACTACCTCGGAGTGGCTGGCTTCTCCATCTTGTGGGGTCCCGGAGACAGCAAATTAACAGACCGTTAATACGGAACCCCTCCACCTCCTCTTAATTTCCTTTTCTCACCTTTTGTATTGTGGAACTGTTTGATAATCCGTAATTGTATTAATTGATTCATGAACTAGGCACGATAAATACAAGTTTTTATTTTTTAGGCACATGAATTTAACAATTGCTCGCATTAATCTAGATAACAATTAATTAATTGATTATTTAGTACTCATTTGGTTGAATCAATTGATAATCTACATAACGTAATTTATAAATCACAGAACGGACAATTTAATTTTAGATAATTTATAAATTCTTAATTTATTAAACACTCATTATTGAAGCACTGGCACAATTATAATTAATTAACAGGCACAAGCACTTTAAATCGTTAGTAGGTATCCAAGGCTAGGTTTAGGTCATGGAGGTACTAGTTGTTTATGTCCTAGTTTGTAACTGTGGAAGCCTTATTGTTTTTTTTTCGGCTCTGATAGAGAGGGGATTTCTTTTCTTTTTTTAAATAGCGTGATAAATTAATATTAGTGGTCCTTATTAGTACAGTATATCAAATATGCAATGCTATCAAGTAGACCTGAGAATATATTTGATTTAGATGGTAAGAGGAGACTCATTTTGCCGTGCGGAAAATTTTACGGCACGCATCAAGTTCGAAGGCTCGCGCGTCTGAAAAAAAAATGTGAGACAAACGAAACATCACCAACAGCAGCCAATCAGATTTGAGCCCTCCCACTGTCTATATAAGGAGCTACAGAGGCATTTTTTGTAGGTTAGAGAGAGCAGGTTTGAGAGAGATTTAGTGTTTTATTCAGCCAGTGGAGTTAGTTTAGTGAGCTACATAGTTCAGTGCAAGTGGAGGTTGTGGATTTCAGTTTATTGTTTTCCCTCTTCTGCTTGCATGCTCACTCCCCAATAGCCCTTGTTAAGGCTAACTGTCTTTGGGGGGAATGTAGTCGCAAAGAGAAAAACATTGCACACCAATAATTAGTAGCTGAATCTAAACTCACTGTCAACTATAGTTGGTAGGAAATCAGTTTCTTGGATGTACTGTTATACAAAACAGAGAGGGGGTTACAAACAAAGCTCTACACAAAGGATACAGACCGTAATACTTTATTACATTACACGAGTCACCATCCAAAACTATCTTTTGAACTCTCTCCCCAAATCACAGATGATCGGAGTGGTCCTTATAGATAGCGACCCCAAACAAAAGGAAGTGGATCTATATGATATGGGACAGAAGTTCCTTGCCCGAGGTTATCCACATAAATTGATAAAAGACACTATTGCCCTCGCCATGTCATTGGATAGAGAGCAATTACTGGGAGGAAGAGAGTGTATTGTGAATGCTTCACACCATCAGGATCTGTACTATGTGAGTAAGTTTAATCCCCATAGCTCTACCACTAAGCATTCAGTGCAGAGACATTCGGAAATTATGATGAAGTCCTGGGTGGCCAAGTCTCTAAAGCTGGCCATAGACGTAACAATTACGATCTTTCTCGGAAAAGATCTTTCCGAGAAAGATCGTTCATTTCAACACACACGTGTAGAGCTGAATCGTCAGATATACAGGTAGAAACAATAGAATTCTACCTGTATCTGACGATTCAGCACTAACAATGTCCGATGTTCAGGGTGATTTCAAAGGCATCCGATCAAAATTTTCCGTCCAGTCCGATCAACCAGCCGACCGATATCTTAATCCTCTGACGATGTCGGTCGGCTCATTTCCCACCATACACGCACCGAATATCGTACGAAAATTCGTTTTGTACGATATTATCTGTGCGTCTATGGCCACCTTAACAAGCCAAGATTCAGCTACTCAAGGAACACTAACCTTAAAGAGCATCTGAGCCCGTCTGATCTAGTGAGCAAATACAGTAAAACACAGACTACACATTTTTTAACCCCACGTCCTGGGGTATATCGCTGTACAGGCTGTGTTGTTTGCAACACCTTAATTCTGGGAACGGAGTTTAGGCATCCCAGAATGGGCAAGAGGTATGCCATTAGGCATAGAATGACATGCACCACCACCATGGTGGTATATGTCATCAAATGTCCATGCGGTCTTCTTTACTGTGGGAAGACCATAAGACAACTCAAAGAAAGGGTTAAGATGCATAGGGCAGCAATCAGGGCAGCTTTGGATCCCGATAGGAAGGTGGAGGCCAATAAGCAGGATATTGCCCAACAGCCTGTCGCCAAACACTGGAAGGAGGCCCAACACAGTCCATCTCAGTTCAAGTGCATGCCCATAGATCATATACCCAAACCACCTAGGGGTGGTGACACAGAGTTATTGCTTTTAAATCGCGAAGCCTTCTGGATTTTTGAACTAGACTATGTTGACCCCAAGGGCCTGAATGGTCAGCTTCAACTGAATTGCTTCTTGGAATAATATATGACACTACTCCACACAATGATTGTAACATATTTTTCTTTTACATTTTTAGCACCAGTTTCGCTGCCGTTCGCCTCATAGAAACTAGCCGATTTATTTCTGTAAGTGAAGTATTGCCTCTCCTGCCTTGTTGTTGAGGAAGTGATCTATATATAGGATCCTTTGTGATGTATGATTTATATATTGTTGAAAGTATCACTTAAGAATACAATGTTTATTGGAATGGACACTAATCACCACTTGAACACTGACACATAGTGGTGTTGAAACAGTATCACACTTGGACACTATTTACATTGTTTTCTTTCTATTCAACTCGAGGCTGAAAAGGCTGGAAGATTCACACCTCTGTATGGACTGATGACATCATCACTGGAGCCAATTTACACTAATTGGGGGTGGGTATTTAGTGGAGATACTAACAGCACAATGTATCCTTGAAAAAGGGCCCCATGTGGGTCCGAATTATCATGTGTAATTGCTGAATAAACACATTTTTTCACTTTGAAAAGCAGTGGGTGCTGATCATCTGTACACTAAATGAACTTTATTATCGTGCACCACTGGATGAACTAGTATTGAGTGCGAGTACTACTGGACCATATATATATATATATATATATATATATATATATATATATATATATATATCCCAAGCGTTGAGAAGGCTACTGCACATGCTTGCCGTTAAGGTATGTACCCAGGTGCTCCCAGAGTATCAAAATTATAAGTAAGTATTTCTTCAAATAGATTATCCTTTATTATATCAACGTTTCGGTCCTCAGATGCGCCAAGCTGAACCGGTAAATGTTCCTACTGTGCATGTGCCGCCAAGCACCGAAGAATCCAGGAAGAAGACGGCTGGGTAGCGTCTGCAAACTCCATGGACAGGACCTGCGCTGACGGGTAAGTAGCAATTTAGGGGCAGTTGCCCGCGGGGAGGGGGGCCTATGGGGTATAGAAAAATAGGAATTCTGAAATTCCCCTTGAGAAAGGCTTTTCCAGCCGAAACGTCGGGGTGATTCTCACTCATAGGCATTACATTGTGTTGGTATGTATATATGCATTGTAACTGTGTATTTCTAAATTTGTGCTCTGTTAATTCAGTGTAATCCTGCATATTATATGTGTTAAACTATGCAAATACAACTTTTTTGATAATACCACCTTGTCAAGCTTTATTTTGTGTGCCACCCCTTCTTTGTATATATCAGAGAGTGTACCTTTTGCCTTTTATGGGGGCAAACACTTTTTTGGGGTGAGTCGTTTATTGTAAGAGTGGTCATTTCTGTACTTTAGAGTTCCCTCCAACTGTTTAAATTGTTGTATCTGACATAGGTGTCTTCTCCTCCGTGGTCTTGTTTGCTTGTGTGGCAGTCCCCATTATTGTGCCTTCCAGGGCAGCTTGCCCTTGCCTCCCTGTTTCCAGCTGTAGTCCCGCTTTGCCTGATGTTGTTAACCCTTCGTCAGCCCCAGTGACTTGGTTAGCATTAGGAGTTTTTTGTCCAGATGCCCTAATTGTTGCTTCATTCCTGTCATGATTACCTCCTAAGCCCCCGCTGGGTGTCCTGAACCCACTGTGATGCTCTGTGCCCTGGCAGTGTCTAGGCTGGATTCCTCTTCTTCCCTCTGCCTACTCCTGGTTGTCTGTAGAGAAAGAAGTGGCAGGGGTACATACCTGGCTACAGTGTGCTCAGCCACCATTGGCCCTCCCCCCGAAGCCAGACCTGAGGCTTGGGGGACTGTTCCCATGCCCCCCACCTGCTGTCACCTAACCTTTCTTTCTGGTGGCTGCTGGTAGTTGCCCCCACTCTTGCCAGGCTCCCCCTCCCTTGGGGGCCGAGTAAAGGGGTTCCCTATTTCACAGACCCTCTGTCCTGCTGCTGCATTGGCCCTTCCTTGACCCACTCGTGCCTCTGGGCCCCCCTCCCATCTGCCCCCCCTTTGGCCTCTCCAAACTGCTTCCTCATCTGGGGGAAAACCTGCTCTTCTTACTCTGCGCCCCCCACTGGCTGTTCCGTCCCTGCATTGTGGCCCCCTCCCCCTGGCCTGTTTCACTGCTGCTGTGCACGCTCTCGCTCCAGCTTAGGGGTATATTTAAGATTGAAGTTAAGAGTGAAGTTCTGCCACTAGAATGAAATCTCCATTAATTTCTATGGGATTTTTAAAGGCGTATTTCACTTTCACTCATTGATAAATACACCTTTCAAAATCCCATAGAAATTAATGGAGAGTGGCAGAACTTCACTCTTTGATAAATTCACCCCTTAGACTTGCCTCAGCTCTTCTGCATCGTGAGGGTCTGCACCTTACTGTTCCTGTCCTTGTGTTGCAGTTGCTGCGGAATCTCCCCTCTGCCTCTGGGACCTGTCTCCCCTGCTCCTCACAACTACGGTCTGGCTGGTACTCGGCTCTTCCCTGGCGCTCCCTCAGAGACCTCCGGTTCCCTTTGCTTCCAGCTGCTGCGGGCCCTTCTGCTGCGCTGCTGCCTCTCCTGGGCTCGACGTCACTGCTCTCTTGCGCCTGGATGGAGGTGAGGGGCTCAATCTAATGGGGGGTCTCGACCTACGCTGCCTAGTAGCGGCTGTTCCTGCAGGCTGTACAGTGGGGTCTGGCACCAATCGCCTAAGACAGTCTTCCCCCCTTCTCCTTGATTCAGCCCTAAGACAATTCAATGATTCTTCAGCTCCTGCCATGAAAACCTCTCTCTCTCCAATATTATCAAATGGTGGCACTAATCTCCTGCCTTGGCACTAAAATGGCCACTAGTGCCCACCTTCCCCATTTTTCTCTGTCCCCTCCAATCAGTTCCTGCCTGTGTTAAGCCAGGGTCATGCTGCCACTCCTGCAGTTTTTGCAGCGGATAGAGAGCCAGACAGGAGAGAAAGTGGTCCAGGAGCAGCTGGCAGTGATTACCTTCCCCTCCCAGGCAGCACCATTGAGGACCCAGCGAGTAGTGATGGTCGAATTTATTCGCCAGGGGCGAATTCGCAGCAAATTCCCGCTCGAAAATTCGCTGGAAAAATGAGTCGCGGGTCGTATTTGACGCGACGTGACAAAAGCGACGCGCACCGAAAACGACGTGACGCGCCAAAGTTGACGTGACGCGCGTCAAAAGCGTCCCGTGACTCGTTTCGCTAATTTTTCGCCAATTCACGCATTTCTCTGGAAATTCCCGAATTTTTCGGCGAAACGAATCTCGGGAGATTCGCCCATCACTATGTTTGAGCCCTTCAGAGACTGGCAGTCCCGGAAATAGGAGGTGCAGGAGTCCGTTTACACAACAGCTGGTAGAACAGGAAGTGGCGGGAACGAGAGGTATGCAGCAGGAGAGAAGTAAAGGGAAGAGGCAAGTGGTGAGGAGCAGCCAGGCTAGCAGAAGGGAGGCAAGACCCAGACAGTGGCCGGGGATCCAAGATGGCACACGGAGAAGATAAAGCAGAGCAGGTCTGACAAGGCAGGTGGCCAGGTCAGAAAAGAGGCATGTTGTGTCTGGTGAAAGCGGCTCAGGGGGAAGCAGGCAAGGTGCGGCTCAAGTTGGGAACAACATGACAGGAACTGGTGAGATGGGGGATCGAGAGGAGGGGGATGCGGCCGGCACGGGAGAAAGCTGAGCTGAAAACTGTGGGGACACTGGGGGAATGGACTTAACTGCACCTCCACTCAGGGGTGGCTGGGCAAAGGGAGTATATTCTGTTCTTCTGCCCTCACAGATTTCTGGGGACAACGGCAGGCTGAGGGGGACGCAGCAGCATTGGCAATCAAGAAGCGGCCTTGTCAGAAGGCAGTGGCAGCAATTCCATTAATATTCAGGCAACAGCAAATGCAGACCAAAGCAATGGTGGTAGGACAGCAATGCCTGGCATGTCAGGGGAGTTGGTCTCAAGTCATATTGCTGGTGAGTATGGAATTGCGGCAAGGAATGATGGTGAGAAAAGCGAGGGGAATTTGGCAGAGTTTATGGCGGCATTAAAGGATGGGGAATGGGAAGGAGGAGCAGTTCAGAATCAATCCAGTCCAGCAGCAGTTTGAGTTCCTGGTTCACAGGGGGACTCGGGGGCAGCAGCACCTGGTAGCAGTGCAGTGGCTGTATCTGTATCAGTCCCGGGAATATCAATTATGGTCAATACCACAAGTGCAGAGGAACAGAGCACAAGTAATAAGGAAATGGTATCAGGAGGTTAGGGGGCTGGGAAAAAATATGAGAAGAAAAAAGATGGAATCCCTAAAGCCAGTTTCAGACATGGCAAAAGGACAAACGTATTTTTGCTTTCATTGCCCCCTAGGGGCCCATTTAAAAACTGAAGCGAGGCAAAAGATCTGGAGAAGGGAAAATATTGATATTTTCACATTATTGCCACTGGAACGTTTCAATATTGAGAAGTGGGAAAAAGGCAAGGAACACAGGAAGGAGGAGGACAGGAGAAGATACAGACTTATTCCACGTACATTTGGGAATTGGCTGCAAGCCTTCTCAGTTATATTATACAAGGGGAAAAGCATCCTGAACACTGTGTGGAGCTTTTTTACTATTTAGATCCCATTTGAGAGGCTTATAGAGTTTATGGAGGCATGGCATGGCTGAAGTATGATGAGCAATTTCGTTAGCAGATGTCAGTCAGACCAGGTTTACAGTGGGAACATAAGGATATTGGCGTATGGTTAAGGGTTATGGCAGCACGAAAGGCCTCAGGATTGGGTTGAAGCAAGTTTGACAAAAAATTTGGCTTGTCTGGAATTATTCCCAATTGTGGTGGCAGTGGAAACTTGGGGGGGCAGGTTTGACAAGCGAAAAAGTTATTTTTTACTCTGATAATATGGCGGTAGTTATGGCAATTAACAATATCACAGCTAATTGTGATTAACCTTCTTTGGTACTTGGTCCAAAAATGCTTGGAGTACAACATATGGTTCTGGGCTTTTCATGTGCCAGGAGAAATTTATGAGACTGCCGATGCCCTCCCTCATTTGCAGATGGATTGTTTTTGGCATATAATTTCAACAATTTCAAAAGTCCACAGCTTACTT
>CM044444.1:52817396-52841703 GCA_024363595.1 Xenopus borealis
AACGGTAGACATTTTTTAATTAAAGTATATTGGAGATAGGTTTCTTTTTCATTAAAGAAAAAGAAAGGCTTGCACCTTCACAACTGCCAGGTGATGGAAACGTAGATATCTGTTCACCCATTGTGTATGGGGCTTACTGTGAAATATCCAAAATTCAGTACTACTCCTGCCCCCTGCCTTCTGCATCAATCAATCGGACCAGAGCTCTCCCATTGTCTATCTAAGATTGCTCAACACTACTTTTGACTTCATAAAGTAAACATTTCAAGGTTATCCTTATTATTCAAGAAAAGTTGGCTATTGTGTAATATAAATGTAAATAAAATGAAAATAATATAGCGGCTTAGTGGAACCTCTATTTTATATCCCCTGATTTTAAGTTTTCCTTAATTTTACATCCATAAAACCTTTACCATTGAAACTTTGTATTTTAACTAGATGTACTAATGATCATTGCAGGTCGCTTAATTTTGAATGATCCCAAACAAAGTTTGGATTTATCCAACTACTTAACAAATCCAACAGAATTAGATCTAGAATTAGAATTATACATGTTCTAAACCTGTGTAATTGAGATGAAGCTTTTGATAGCATGGCCATAGTTCATTTCAATCAATATCGATATTGATTGAATGAGAGGAAAAAAGTTTTAAACAAGTAAACATTGATGAAAGCCTGATATGGCTCAGACCAGTTTTCTAGGGGTCTTAGATACTGCATCTCTAATGGCTATGGACAACAAACACAATTTTGATTGAATTAGTCCTCTCAGTTCAGTCAAATCCATAGGCAAAATTGATTTGATCAGATTTCCAGGTGGAATTTCTTATAAAGCTGCATGATTGCCCATCTGATCCTTTAGAAACTGTCTCTTTTTCTCAGAAAGCAGTACTTCTCTCTTGTTTTATGCCTTAAGCTATAGTTTTTTAAGGGCAATGTCACATAAGTGATTGCATTTTTCCACAGAGATATAGGCAAAGCATTAGGATTTCTAATCTTATCTAATTCTCATCTCAGTTCTCTGGCATATGGAACATTGTCAACATTTTGCCTCATATGTTATTTCCCAGTGGGTTGCAAAATATTTTTAATTGCCCATTCAAAAGACCTAAATGGTAATCTCCTAGACCCTGTAGGTGGACTGCCATGTCAGGCAATTGCTGCTCATAAACATGCCAGGGAGCTCTTGTGAATACCTCGCAAATGCACAGGCAAGGGTTCAGGCATTTATAAATTTAGGCTAATGGAGGAGCAATAATGAACATCTTACTTACATAATAACATACAAAAAAAAAGACCAAAATACATCAAGCTCAACCACTCCAAATGAAACCCAGCACCCATACATAAATACACTCACACAGATCCCTCTATACACTCACATCAACTATATATGCAGACCACAGTAACGATCAGAGCAGCAAGTAGAGAGAAGCCACACTCACAGGACTAATGTGTAAATTAAATAATTTATTGTAGGCACAAACTATATATATAAAGATATAAATTAGAGATCACTTTAGTATCACTGCCTGTCAACCAGCAAATACTGTGAGATGCATTTTAGCATAGTTTATATCACTGCAAGATGGGACAGAGACAACAAAACAAGAGAAAGGCAACATCTCAACTGCACTTTTCAAATTTTGATTTCATAGAAAGGATGACAAATATTTTAGAGAATCTCTCTTCACTCTTATCTGCAGTAAGCTTAAATGCTTCCCACTGGTGATTTTGTACCCACCAACCAACCACCTAGTTTTAGCAGTAACCCAGACTGTAGCAACTTTGTATTGTAATGTAGTAGACTGTAGTAAAATAGGATTGTAAATTGTCTACTGGTTGGAATCAGTCTAAGAAATTACAATCAAAAACAATATTCAATTCCTTTTAGCCACTAGACAATTACCAAGGTTGCTCTGACTTCTTGGAGGAGCATGGATGGTATATTCAATAAACTCTACTATCTCTGTTCCATATAAATTCTTCTACAGATAATCACTACCTAATACCACCAGTGTCTGTCATAGGAGTATTTTCCATTCATTTAAAAATGTGCAGTTAGTCAAGGGTACTTTGAACACTGCAGTTGTTCCAAAGAGAGGGTTATAATTCCTCTGTGACTATGCCTTATGTTATGATTCACTTATTGCCTTGCAGAGGGGGCCTCATATTCCACATTTGGTTGCCCTGACTCTTTTATATTTAGGAATTTTAAAACCATGGTTATCTTTTAAAAAAAAAAGTTTAAAAATATAGTTCTATGCTAATATTTTACATACTAAATACACTATAAAGTTTTTGCATAAATGCCTATAATGCCCAAAAATACTGTTACGCTTAGCTGGCTACATTTCCTTTCTTGAAAGAGTTGACAAAAGAAAACAATCCCTTTTGTTTCAAAAAGTATTGCACTGCCAGCTGCAGTCTGTTGTTTCAACATTACATTAGCAGTATGTGTTCTCATTTACTGATAGACAGAACAGCATGGAAGCAACCACATTAAACTAAATAAGAACTTAATTATTTTCTTTGAAGCGTGTTCTGAAGCAAGATAAATAGGAAAAAATCAACAATGTCCACACTGTGCTTATAGGTCACTGAAAGAAAAAAATGCATAAATATAATTTATAGAGACCCCTAACCCATAAGAATTGATATAAATATATTTTCTTCTTTTCCTCTGCTAGGTGAAAAAAATATATTAATGGAATGTGAAAAATAGAAGATGGAATTAGGAAATGTACATTTTGGAAACCAATCTGTTCTGAAAATTGTCAGCTATATCGACATATTGCACATCAGTGACAATTTTAGGAGCACAAAGTCAACTACTAATGGTTTGATAATATTTGCTGATGAGGTACACTTCATTGCAGAATATTTTCTGGCACCTCATTCAAATAAATCTTCTCATTGATCACATCAGAACTAAACATATCAGCATGGAAATGTAATACAATCCTTCCAGAGTTAGTTATACTATCATAATATGTTTAATATCACAAACAGTTTAGAAAATTAGTTGAGAACAATAATGTTATACGGGTACACATGCTATTATAAGTATCAACTTAACAGTAGTAAATGTTTAAAGGCGTGGTTTACCTTTAAGGGGGTTATTTACTAAAATCCTAATTTTTCTCATTATGTTATTAAAAAAAACTTTGACCAAATGCCCATCCACAATTTTGCCTTATTTATCAACAAATGAACTTGAAAACATCTGGTGCGTGAACATGCTTGCAAAAATTGTGAAATAATCCGAAACGTGCATTTTTTTTTTATTTGACACTTGAAAACTCAGATTTGTTTCAAATGATCACCCAAAAACACTAATTTGTCAGATTATTTTACAAAACCCAGTACAGATAATGATACCTTCCAACTTTAAAAGAGACATCTGCCACTGACTTCTATATGACCTTGGCAGGATTAAGATGCAGTATACATTGATTTGTACGTATAGCAGCCTCGAGGTATAATAAATCTTTAAAAAAAAAAAATTTTCCAACTAAAACATTGTTTTCCCCTTTAAAACTTAGACCAGAAACTTTTTAAAACCCATTAGTATGTACAGAATGACTTTTCAACTTTTCAGTTTTAATTTTTTCTTTTATTGAATTATTTGCCTCCTTCTTTTAGCTTGCTGCAGCATTCATCTAAAAAACAAATGCTCTGTAAGGCTATAAATGAATTGTTATTGCCACTTTTACTATTTATCTTTTTTTCTTCTCCTATTTTAGTCTCTTACTCAATTCAATGCATGGTTGCTAGGGTAATTTGAACCCTAATAACCAGATTGCTTAAAATGAAAACTGGAGAAAAAAGCGAAATAACTCAATAACTCAATTTGATATTGTATCAGAATATCACTCTCAAAATAACACAGAGGGGATTATTTATTAAAACTCAATTTTTCTCTCTAAGGATTAAATTTTTTTCAATTAAAAACTTGTATTTTTAGATAAAAAAAGAAGCAAATTTTTCAAGGTGTATTATTCCCCCGCATCTGCTAAAATGTAATCCACCCCACCCCAATCACTCTACTTCTTCTTTCAGTGGAGGAAGGGAGAGGCAGGCAGGTGGAAGCAGATTTGGGACAGTCGGACCCATAAGGGCCCGGGGCCCACTAGGTTTTTGCTCTGTGTCCTTCATGAATTCGGAGTTTTGGGGTGTTTGATGCTGGTTTTTGCTTGAAAACACAATTAAATTTAAGGTATGGAAGATTTTTAAGCTTCTAAACTCGGAGAATTCTAGGTATTTAAGCATATAAACGAAGGGTTTTTTTATCCAAATATTTTGAGTTTAATTAGTAGTAAATTGGCCAGATTTGTGGATGGGAGTTAGGTGAGTTTGTTTCTGGTAAAATATGATAAAAAAACAAGTTTTAATAATAGTAGGTTTAATTGCAGATTAAAGGATGTCAATCCCAAAAAATTATTATTGTCTAATAAAAGAAAACATGATTCTAAGCAGCTTTGCAATATACATTCAGTACACATTTTCTATGGTTTTTAAGTTATTACATTAATTATTACGTTAATACATTATTACATGTACATGTATTGCTATTGAAAGCAGTGTTTGTCTGTCCCTTTCTATTCTCTGTACTGGTGGCTCTGGCTTTTGAAACAATGTAACATAAGCCAACCAATTAACAGACCTGTCTTGCTGGAGGAGACTTGCTTTTGCAATATTGTTTAAAATGTAACAACTAGGAATTATGCAAATGCTGCTTTCAATAGCAATTACATTTACAAATAACTTTTTAAAAACCACCAATTTTTAATACATTATTTTTGGAAAGTTGCTTAGAATAGTTTTTTCTTTTATTAGGCAAAAAGTAATTTTTTGGGTTGACATGTCCTTTAAACCTTCTGTAGTTTAAAAGGTTAAGGCCTTAAATATTAAATAAATGAACATTGTGAATGGTATATACTAGGTTCTTGGCTTTTGCTTCTACCTACTACATATTGTATCTAGGTCAAGTCACATAAAAATATCAATACAAAGGCAATAAACCTTGCCATCTCTCCTTCTTTCTATGCTTTGCATTATGTCTGTATGTATACCATTTTTAAGGTAACACTGTCATTCATTATGCACCTAGTGCAGAGATGAGATATACATAAATAAATAAAATCTAAGTATAGCTATCAAATTAGTGAGTGAGATTTCACTGTAACATACAAGACAACTATATACAAAATATAACAAAACAGATAAAAACAGAGTAAAATGTAAAGCTATAAAATAACATTCATACAGATAGAGGGGATGGGGCAATATCTACTAAAGTTAATGTAATTTAAAAAAATTAAAGGGTAATGAAACAAAAAACATAATGTATTATATTGTACTGTTTACAACATTTGTATTTTCTTCAAAAATGCCTCTATATACACTAATCTGCAGTGTAGCTATATTTTAAATCAAATTGAGCTACGTAAGTGCCAAAGCAGATGTCAGGATCAGCCCGGGACTCAAACCCTTATTTCCCAGGGTCTGGATATTGCACTTACTGTGTGAGTCACTGGGGGCTTTTAGGGCTGATCGTGAACTCTTGTGTTTGATCTTATTGTTATGTTTTTCATTTCCGTCTGTTTCCCAGTTTGTCTCCTCCCTGTTCTCCTCCCACCTCATCTCACCTCGTGTTCCCTATTTCTAATCTTTTCCCTTTATATATGACTGTGTCATTAATTGTATCCTGTCTTTTGTGGATGACCTGCCAACCTTGTCTTCTGATACCTTGCTGCTGAGATTCTTGACCTGCCAACCTTGTCTTCTGATACTTTGTTCCCGATATCTTGATTCCTTGCTCCTGCCTGTTCATTTCTTCATTGGTAAAGATTTTATTTTGAACTTTTCCTGTATTATCCTCAGTCACCATTAAACCTGTTTATTTCATCATGTCTGCTCTGGTTGTCTATGGCTACTCCCCTGGGCTTCCACCACACCCACTGCCAAGTGTGGTATTTACTCTCGTTACAGCGGCTTCCGCTTGGAAACGTTACAGAAGATATACTCAGTAAAAGACTATTGCACATTCTGTGCCTTTTCTCCTTCTTTCAACTTTGAATGCCTCCCCCAAAACATATATGTTATATATTTTGGAATAAAGTAAAAAAAAAAAAGCCATTGCGACTAAACTAAATTTACTTAGAAAAAAACAAACTTTTGGTGATGCTGATCACACTGACTATAGCATCTTTAATGGGTTTTAGGAGGAGAACTTTTGTTTGAATATTTGATATTTATTAACTTTTATAAGTCTAGAATATTTGGATTTCAAAAAATAAGCTCAAATACATTTTTTCTTTAAATAAAATAAGCCTGTGAGCATGTCTTCCCTACCAATATTAAATCATCTCTATCTGATGAATATTTCTTTATTGGGCTACACCTGAGCAACATTTTTCATTAAACAAGCTTGGCTGACAGTGATAGAAGCTATATAATTTAACTTTTTAAGAAAGCCTAATTTTCTTTTTCAAAAATTCAAAATATGCAAGCATTGATATGAGCATTAAACATTTTGGTGCACTAGATTACATTTTTATATTTGGTTGTTGCTTTTATGGTTCAATTTATTTGACACCAACACCTATTTTTACACTCTTTAATTCTTTTATTGTAATCTTGGAGTGTGTCACGGATCCATGGAGGAATGAATTACAAGTAGGCTGTTTCCAAAACACATCTTAATATTTTCATTTGTTTATTGAGTTGCAAAATGGTTTTATCACTTTGATTTTCAGTGTTTCTATCCTACTGTGGTTCCCTCTATGATAAACATATAAATAATGCCTAGTAGAGCATTCAAGCAAACAAATGAGGCTTTGCCAGGAACTTAGGCTTCTGCCCATTAAATTCTCAATGGCCAAGAAAGTAGATGTTATGCAATGTTCTGACACATTCTCCAACAATTTCATTTTAAGACGTGTATTGTAATGCTTCAATATTTTATTTACTATGAACTTTTTTCTTGAATCCATATAAACTGACAGATAAAGCCCATAAAATTATGTATGTATTATATTACCTAAATTTCCACCCTTAATTCCACATTTATTGCCAATAGCTGGCCTCTATAAAATACCAAAATGCATTTACTATGTTGTCCAAAAAGAATATACTACAGACACCTCTTTTCTGCATGGGGAAAATCAACTAAGAACATGCCGTCTTTAAAAACTATAAATAATGCATTTCTAGAACAAATAATTATTTTTAGGGTAAAATGCATTTAAGTGACCTAGTGAAATTATCACATGTGAACTATGTGCACAATTTAACCTGCAAACTAAGCATAAAATACATTCAGATAGTTTTAGTTAGCATCTTGAACTGCAGCCTCGCTAACATATAATAGTTACATTATATATAATTTACAGTTTGTCATTTTCCTATGAGACCAAAACTGTAAATTATATCCTTATAAATGGCGCGGTACTGCATCACTACATGCCGTTTATAAGATAGAGACATTTGCTGCCACTGCTGGTCTCTCCCAACAGTGCTCCCTCCCCTCCCAAATTACCGGCAGTCTCAGTTTTACACAGCATAGCATGCTTGTCATATGTCGCTCCCTCTCAGCTTTGCCCCTCTTTACTTCTCTGGTATCTCTCCCTGCATAGTGTGACTCCCCCTCGCTATCCGACCTTCCGTTTCTGTTTACAGAGTACCTCTCGAGTCTTGCTTGCCCTCCCTTCCACCATCTCAGTTTTCACTTGGTGCCACTCCATGTCTCTCTGTCTGACTCCCCCCTCCCATGAAACCTCTCTAGTTTCCCGCCCAACTTGCACAGCCTCTCTCTGGTGTCATTGCCCCATTGCATTACATTTCTCAAAATATCCCTCTCAAGTCTCGCTCCCACCTTCACTCTTCTGGTCCCAGTCTCCCTGCTTCCCTGGCATCACAAATGTCAGGCAAGGGGCAAAAAAGCAGAAGAATACAAATAGCCTCAAAGATGGAACAACAGGAAAACACAAGCAGAAAACTGAGATCAGCAAAGAGGACAATAGCATAACTAACAAGTGACATTTTCTAGTACAATAGCAAAGCAAGAAGTAAGGTGCTGCACACAAATTGTAAATTATAATGCATACTGTACATTACAGCCTTGTGCTTTTATATGGTCACATAACTCCTTAGTGAATTATAATATCTTAATAAATTACAGTAGGAGGTACATTATCCTCTATACTGTATATTACACTCTATTCAAACACTTTACAAATTTTTTTGGTAGTACTATCTCTTCAAAACAGGCATCTGAATGTTGTATAAAGGCCTTATAGGAGAACCAAACCCTAAAAATGAATATGGTTTAAAATGCCATATTTTACTTACTGAATTTATTGCACCAGCCTAAAGTTTCAGCTTCTAAATAGCAGCAATGATCCAGGACTTGAAACTTGTCATAGGAGGTCACCATCTTGGAATGTGTCTGTGACACTCGCATGCTCAGTGGGCTCTGATCAGCTGTTGAGAAGCTAAGCTTAGGGGTCATCACAAATTATCAAGCAGAAAATGGTGTAATCTAATATAAGCTGATGTTACAGGGTTGGTTATTAAATGATGATGCACTGGCTTCTGTGCTGCCATGTAGTAATTATTTGTATTAATTACTGTAACACTATTTTTCACTATTTTTTCACTATATTTATGCAGACCAAACAGGGTTAATGTCCAGCTAGTGATTAGGGCAAGGGTTACTTGTGACACCAACACTTTAGGCTAGGGCTTTCACCAAGTGGAAGATTAAAGGTGTGGTGTAATGTAAGTACAACACCCACAGGCTACTAAGCAATAAAAATAAGAATGGACGCCAGGAGGTTTTTGCAGTGAAAACATATGAAACAGTGTATTTGTTCAAGACAAAGCCCAGGCTTATTTACAAAATATGAGGCACAGGCAGAATATGAGGTCCCATTAGACTGGGAGAGGTGGATGAGACAGCTGATGACTGTGTCTCCCGCAAGGATGTAGTCTACACTAATGTAGCAGGTCATTAAAGGAATTGTTCAGTATAAAAGTAAAAACTGGGTAAACAGATAGGCTGTGCAAAATAAAACATGTTTTCAATATAGTTAGTTAGGCAAAAATGTAATGTATAAACGCTGGAGTGACTGTAAGTCTAACCTAGCTTTTCAGCTCTCTCTTGTTTGCACTGACTGGTTACCCTGGTTACCAGGCAGTAACCAATCAATGACTTGAGGGAGGTCCATATGGGACATAACTGTTGCTTTTGAATCTGAGCTGAATGCTGAGGATCAATGGCAAACTCACTGAACAGTTATGTCCCATGTGGCCCCCCCTCAAGTCGCTGACTTACTCAGAGTTAGAGAGCTGAAAAGCAGGATGTTGTGTTGTATTCTGTTATGTGAGACATCAACTCACTCCAGCTTTTATATATTACATTTTTGGCTAACTAACTATATCAGAAACATTTTTTATTTTGCACAGCCTATCTATTTACCCGGTTTTTATTTTTACCCTGAACTGTTCCTTTAAAACTCTTGACCAATAACTAAGGGTATGCAAATGTAAACTAGAAACATGGGCTTTTGCCCATTAATTAAGGCAAGAGTGCCCATACTTTACTAATATGAGGTCTACTTTTAATGATCTACAATCCATAAAAGCATTGTTAGCATCTGTTCCATAGAAAACGTTACTTAAATATTGATTTGTGAGAAAATGTATATTGCTGTATTTAACAAAACACAATTTCTTATGTAATCTTAACATACAGATGCAGCCACTTGGATTCGTATGTTAAATGCAGGTTAATTGAAGAAACTGTGATCTAAAGTCATCTTAACTCATTTAATGCATTTAACCTTTTTAACATTTAACACAATATTCTGTGCTAAATGGGGGAAATGGGATATCTGAGTTAAGTTATTCTGTGTCAAACGCACAATCCAAAGTGGGTTCATCTGTAATTAATATCTGAATGAAAAACATGAATTATGGGAGTGATTTAGACAAGCTGTTTGACAGTGTCTTGAAGAATACCGATCGCCAGCTAAAAGTCTACTGGTATTTCCCGATCTACCTTTTGGCCACCCCTGAATTAGGGAAAAGGAGGAAGGATATGGAAATTAAAGCCATAGGGGCAAATTAACCCTATAGGAAATTTATATTCTACTGTATTTGCACTGTATATTATGAGTGGGTCTCCAAGCTCAGTGAGTGTCAGCACAGAGCATGTGCAGTGAATCAGCAGAAAATAAATTGGTGAGCTATTGGGGCATCTTTGGAGGCACAGATCTTCCCTGCTAAATGGCTGTGGTTGCCTTGGGCTGCTACAGAAGCCCAAAACATTATATACAACATTTCTAACCTACTTCTTTAGTTAAGCTTTAGTTCTCCTTTAAGAGTGAAATGTCTTCCATAAACATAAAGCAACATACTGTAGATTTGCTGCTCTGTAAGCAGGAAGGATTATTAACTTAATATATATAAAATAGACTGTGCGTACACTCTATGTGCAGGGGTTCTAGTTCATTCCATGGGGACTGCACACTGCTAAACAAAAGACTCCATGTTCTCGGGCCCAAAATAACTTTATATTATTCTATGTACTGAGAGTTTAAGACAAAAGATGCAGGTAAACAGAGCATCTCCTAAAATAGGAAATATTTAATTACATGGGAATGGTTCACTGAGCTGACCCCAGCAGAGTGTTAATTTCTCTAACAGATTAGCAAAGGCTAGAGCTAAGACACAAATCTAAATAAGCAAGAAGGACGGTTTAATCAGATTGTCACCAGATTGTTTATAATGTTTTAAAACAAGGACATTACTATGAACATTATGAAGCTGAGGTAATTTCTGCTTAGGCAATGTTAAGAGGCTGAGAACAGAAACATTAACAGCTCAGGCAATTTCTGCTACAGGAAAATTACTTCAGGTCAAGCAACACATAATGCAGGTATATTTTAAACTGATCACATAACAGAAAATGCCTCAAAGGCTAAAAGCTGGAAATACTTTAGAAATACATTAGGATCATTGGTGCCCTATCATTAATGGATAACTGATCTTGCTAAATCTCTCATCTGATATATGCAGATTTACTGTGCATCTGCTGTTTCATATACAAGCTGTGTACCATCAGTACCCTCCGTGGATTGCACTCGCATTACACTTAAAACTTGTCAACCTCTTGATATTTCTAGTGAAATGAAAAAAAAGTCTTTAACCCCATTGCTTAATGTCCATTTCTATTCTTTTTATAATGTTTCAGATATTTGTAATTTCAATTCAGTATAGAGTTTATACAGTATATTGGCACAAAATGTACTCTTTGTCTTTCTGCCTTGTTATATCCTCTATAGTCACCATAATTAGTGATGGGCGAAACGGCCGCGTTTTGCTTTTCGGCGCGTCGCGTCAAAAACGACGCGCGACTTGTTTTTGGCGGCGAATTTATTCGCCAGCGACGAATCGCAGGAATTCGCCGCGAATTCGCCCCTGGCGAATAAATTCGCCCATCACTAACCATAATGCAATTTCTCTCATTTTTGAGAGCCATGTGTCTCAGGTAGGGTATTTTTGCTGTGTTTCACCAAGAAAAATTACCATATACTCTAATGGATACCAAAAATAATGCAGTTTAAAAAATGTTGCATGGTTTGAAAAATTTCCTCATAAGCAGCCTACACCATGCCCGCTGCTGAAAAGGGTTAAGCGGGTGCCGCTCTCTGACGTCAAAGCATGCTCGGCCAGGCCATGCTGGCTTGGCTGTGCACACTCATCCCTGTTTGTAAACGGCAGTTTGGGGCACAACATGGCCTTTTTTTGTTGACTGGGCCTGGTGTCTAGCCAGCATTACCCGACACCGGATAGATATACAAATGGTCATTACTTGCTAGTGTACAGTATTTTGTCAGTTTGATTGAATGTGTTCTCAAACCACTAGCAGACAAATGGTGCACAACCCCACAATGGTGAATTAGGAAATGGCGAAATCTAGGAAAGAACAGGCCCGGATTTGTGGAGAGGCCACCTAAGTCTGGGCCTAGGGCGGCAGGATGTTAGGGGGTGGCATGCTGCCCAACCACACCCACTTTAGTTCAGAAATGTAAATTTCCTGGGTGCCAATTCCCATTGCTCTGTCCTGATGATGAAAATTTGAGCAAATAAAAGGGAGGGGAAAGGGGCAACAAATGACAGCGGGCCTATGGGCACCTGCAAGGTAAATCCGGCCCTGGGAAAGAAAGAAGGGGAATTTAGGATTAGTACCCACAGTTTATAAAAGTAAAACAACGACTGCAAACACTAAAAGGTTCTCATTTACTAGTAAAGAGTTAATTTGCAGTAACCCACATCAGCAAACTAAATGTTTACATTCTCTTTGTACTTACTTACTTACTTACAGAGACTGTATGCAGTGGAATAGATGGGTGGGACTACTAGGGTTTTTGCAGAAACACCAGAAACACAATAATTTAAATCACATTCCCTCTATATCTAAAACGTTTGAAAATTCGATCGAATCGAATGATTCTATTAAAATCTATTCAAATATTTGACTATTCGACTGTCTAAGTACTTCCGCTTTAAATTTTTATTCGACTGCCTAGTTCGCCAGATCAAATCTACCGAATTGGCTTTCATTAATTTTGATCGAATAAAAATATTCTATTGAATTGTTAAAATCATTCGAATCATTCTATTCAAACGATTTTATCGATCGATTGAAAATTTCCTATTCGATCGTACGACCAATCGAATTGTGGTAAAATCCTTCAAATTTGATATTCGAATTCAAAGGATTTTACTTTCCACAGTATTCCCAGCTATTCCCATGGTCGAATTTTTTAACCCTCGAATTCAACCTTTAGTAAATCTGCCCCATAGTTCCTTTCAGTATGTCTGCATTACTTTTTAGCATTTTCCATTTTCTTGCAAGTTTAATTTAAATACAAAAAACTGCCGTTTTCTGGGTAGGGTTTTTTTTCATAATTTGCATCACCATACCTCAAGTCTGCTTTGTATCATTTAACATTTAGGGGCAAATTTATCAAGGGGCAAATTTAGAAGTGAAAAAACTTTGAAATTCGACCATTGAATTGTTTTAAAAGTGTTTTTTCAATTGAGAACAGACCGTTTCCCATCGAATAGGTCCACTTTTGATCAAATAGATTTTTCAAAAACACTCCTTAAAGGTTCTAAAACAGCAATTCAGCAAATTTCAGGCGGCAAAGGGTCAAATTCAAATTTTTTAAAGAGACGAATTAAAGAATCAAATTTTGGCTTATTCGATAGTCGAAGTAACCAAAAATTACTTTGAAATTCGATAAATCTGCCCCTTAATTTAATACACCCATTAGGATTGTTTTCCACCAACAGATTGTAAGCTTTATGGGGCAAGGACCCCTATACTCGTGTGTCTTTAACATTGAGCTCTGGGGGCTTTTTAATGCAGCTGTAATTAGTATTAATTATTGTATGCTGTATTTATTTGTATCTATTATTGTAAATCCCCCATTTGTCCTATTCCTTTATTGTTCTGCTGGACTTAAGTAGCGCTTTATAAATAAAAAATATACATATGTGCTATTATGGATTCATGCAGCTTAGTTAGGATCAAGTACATGTCTCTATTTTAATATTACAGAGAATAGAAAAACATTTTGAATTATTTGTTTACAATTGATTACATGGGAGGCGGCCTTCCTGTAATTTGGAGCTTCCTGGAGACTGGGTTTCCAGATTACATATCCCATATTTGTACTTACTACAGTTACAGCCTAATTTAATGGTGCCAGGATAACTCCCACTGTAACTTTATATCAATGGACAGAGCACCAATACTAGAACATGGTACAACCTATGTTTAGTGTGTTTATGCTTTATAGAGGGATTTGTTGTGCTGAACCTCCCCAAGTAGAACATTTTAATTAAGCCTCTAAATTTAGCAATACAGATTTTGATTGTCAGGTCCTATTTTAATGGTAGCACCGAAAAAACATTTATTTCCCAAATGTAACAAATATAGCTAAATAAAAATACTTTACCTGCAACAATTTAGAAATCATGGGCATATGCATATTTTTCTGAGAACAAGACACTTCTTGCTGTATAACAGTGTGAAATAAAGCATTGCTTTGAACAAACATTAGAAAGCCATGGCAGGTTTGAAAACTGTATTATAAAACCCAGGCAGATCTGGTTATTGAGGTAACATAAGCTTTGCTGTGGAAATGAAAAGTTAGTATAAGTATTTTATTTATACAGACATTAGAACAATGAAGTTGCACTGTATTAAAGCACTGAACAGTAGGTTTGGGTGAGAAATTTCTACACAAGACTAGTTTCACTAAAAGCTGAACACAGCTCGTACGCAAAGAAACTTCACTTGAGGAAAGCATTTTTATTTTTTAATAAAGCTGAGGTTTTGCAGGGAACATTAGAAGGCTGAGGAGTGTATTTCTGGAAACATAATGCTGACGCAAGTTTTATTATATCGAGTCAAGCTTATCTTATAATATATTATAACTGGAGAAGGTTTTGCCAGGGGATATTTGAAAACAGAGCTGGTGTTAGTGATGGGACACAGTCATGGTGAAAGATCCATGAACCTTCTTAATGAAGTAGTTCGTCCCTTACTATACGGATAATAAATTTAATGGAGAGAGAGAGCAAAAATAGAATCTCAGAGATAATACAAAGTAACCGCATAACATTCTTCTTTCTACAGCAAAGTCGGTGGAGCAGCAAATACATGAGTAATGGAATTAAGGCACCATTTGTTTGACTTTTATATAAGGAATAAGGTCTCTTGAATTTCAAAGTAAAAAACGTATTAAGGGACCAATTATGATATAAGGTAATGTGCTTCACAGGAGAGAGAATAGCTTTAATCACCAGCTGTTTAGACACTTGGCCTAGAAACAGCCATACTGGTGGACATTTAATTAATGGGAACTTACTGGTTTATTTTTATAAGGGTATGTGAACTGTTATTCAGAATGCTTGGAACCTGGTGGTTTCCGGATAAAGGTTTCCAGACAAAGGTTCTGTAATTTGCATATAACTAATAAAAAGATATTTAAACATTTAGGGGCTGTTTTATCAAAAATCAGGCTTTTGAAAAAAAAAACACCAACAAAACTCTTTTCTTTTCAAATGCAAGCTTATTTAAGAAAGAAAAACGTAAAAAAGATTAATGCCATTTTCAGTGAGGCTGAAAATGTTTCATGTTTTAATAAACTGAAAAAATAGTTATTAGAGAACATTCCTATTGACTTCTATGCAACCTCATCAGTTTGTACTTGCTGAGTTTTTTCTGGCAACTTTTTGCATTTTTTCCCTTTAATACATCACTATTACAAACAATTAAAAGTTTTAGAAAATAAATGCAGGTTTTTTTCCACATACACATTTTTTCTCTGCTTTTTTCTTGATTCCAGAAAAAAACACCACCATGATTTTTGATAATTCAGCCCCTAAATAAGCCCAATAGAGCTATTTTGTATTCAATAAGGATCAGTTATATCTTATTTGGGATCAAGTACAAGGGACTATATTGCTATTACAAAAAAAACCATAAAAGGCCACAACCACAATGGCCCACACAGTGTACAAAGTGCAAAACAAGGCCACAATTAGTTTTTTTTTTACTTTGCAGAATGTGTGAAAGGTATAAATAGCCACAAATCTGCATTGAAATATAAAGCGGCAGAGAGGGGAGGCATGTAGACATATTGAGGTTAGGGAGAAGAAAGAGGCACAGCCTGCATCAGGACCCTGTACTTATCACCTTGGGATGGGTCTTCAGACGCTGCTCTCTGCACAAAGCACTGGATTATGTGTTAAATGAGCAATAAGGAGGCACACTCATGCACCTTGCACTATTATTACTGGCATTGTAAATAACCCTATGTTTTCACATTTTAAATTATTTTATTAAAATAGAGTTTGAGGTGGCCTTACTATAATTTGGAGCTTTACAAGCGTTTCCCAATTTTTTTTTTTTGACTCAAGCTCTCAGATTTATTTGGTGATAAATTAGGGATGAAATTGTCCCCCACCTCCTTTTTTTCTATTTCTACTAATATGACACATTCTGCCAGAATAAAACTTCATTTATAATTTACTGAATCCCTACAACCAGAGTTAACATAATATGTTCTGCATTAGTATGCACCACTATGTGACATCAGAGCCACCAAGACAAAAATAGGTTCCTAAAGCAAAAAGATTAATGTGTATGCAAAATTGTATTGCTTTATAATATTTCATTTGAAACCGCTTTTATATAAACATGTATAGAATTAAAACTAACTGTAGATATGCCAAAACGGTACTGAAGGAGATTGGGTTGTCTTATTTTAAGCTATAAACGATTCAATTAGTGTTCAGAAGCTTAGATACTATTAGCAATTTGAAAATTATAGTGTACTAATATTTATTTCTGGACTTGCACATTGTGTAAGGTTTTTAAAGCATAAAGTAGCATCCCTTCATTAGTAGTAATGCATTCTATTTTTAATCTGTTTTAGTGGATAACATAATCACCCCTCCCTCTGCCCTGGCATGGAAAACAAACAGATGAAATTAATTTTATATAGCTGAAGTCTGAACCTTCTGCTTTCAGGCTAAAGGCAGGATAATACTTATTTTTATTTTCAAGTTTGTTTATTTTGGAACAGAATTTACATATCTTACAGGTGCTGCACTAATCATAAAGAGTAATACCAAAAATTGAGGGTTCTACAAAAATAGGGGCATGTAAAACTTTATAGTAAAAAATTTCTTACAGTGGATTCCACTTTTTTTTTAATTAAATACACATTCTTTAGGTAATTTATAATAGAGAATCTCAGGATACAGCATCTCAGAACTACATTTATTTTCTCTTTGTGTACAAATATTGGCTTTTTATCATTTAGAGCAGCTGGTCAACTCCAGAATGTGGGTTAGATCGAGCACTGGCACATAGCAAATGGTCAATGCCACAGTGATGGTTAGACTGAGCCTTGGTGATTTCTTTCTGTGTTTCATGTAGAAATTGTAGTCAAATATTGTCAATAGCTGTTATTCAGCCTTTAAAACGGGGAATGATTAACGGTGCATGCTAATGGGGTGGGGCTTAAAAGCTCTTGCCTTCTCACTATAGCCTTTTAGTTGAGGGTAATTGCACTGTTGGTCTTACCAATCACAATGTTTGCTGGGGGAATTGATTTTTAATGCACTACATACTTAGAATGCTATTGGATAGTGTAAGACTCGCATACAATGAGGGGCCTTGATGTGGCAAATGAGCTTACATATGTTAGCCAAAGTGTGGTACTAACACCTCATTTTTTGTAATAATTATTTATAAAGGCTAACCATGCACTGGTTATTTTTCTCTTTTTGTACACAATAAAACATTTTCCAAACACATTATATTGACCCCAGACTAAAGAGAAATACTTACACAAAGATATATTTATCAGTAGTCAAAAGCTGATTATTACTAATGGAAGGTAATGGTTTTATAAACCTGTCAGTTTCTTGGTTTCCCCAAGAGGGTTCTTGGTCAGCATGGGTGGGTTATTTATTACAGATGGGAGGAGAAAGCATGTCCCTTAGTAGTGGAAGGTATCAATTTTTAAAATGGAAGCACACATGTTCTCTTTTGCTTCTCCCGCATGCTGAAGAATGTAGGGTGTGCTCCAGAGGACCTAAAATGGAACAAGGTGCCAGTATGGGAGAAGTGCAATAGTTCACGAATGCAATGAAAGGCAGTATCTCAGTATTTAGTAGAGCAATCAGAGGCTCCAACGAAGAGGCCTATAACAGTTAGTACCCTATGGGTGTCAATGTTGGTACTCAAGAGGTCAGCTTCAGGAATATATATATACATATTTTACTGCAGTAACTAATCTCTGGGGGCTTTGCCTAGCACTGGGGATTGTTCACCAAGGAAGTACTACCTCTGGGTATCACTGTGACTGAGTGTATACCATCTGATTTGAGACCAAATCATTTACTGATTAAGATATGTATTATCTAAGTCAGCACACACCAAAGAGAATTTGCAAGCGTTTCATCTGTTTTAATTTGCAAGCGTTTCATCTGTTTTTTTTTGTTTTTTTTAACACAGACATCCATGTTAATAGATCAAGCTTTATATGTGGAATCAGTGTGGTTAGCCCTTCTCCCAACAGTACAGTAAGGGACCACCTGAGATGGAAGAGTCCCTTGAATTTTTAAATGGTCACACAAACCATTGGACATATAACAGCATACACACAAATAAACACACCTACAGACAAATAATTAAAATACAGTTTCTCCAATAACGAGTGATATCTACATACTATGTCTGAATTTTGATCTGAATGTGTTTAAGTGTGAGGGCATGTGTCTGTAGTTCTGAAATTATTAAAGACTATTACACAAATATGTGCCATACTGCAAAAAGAACATTTCCAGAGCAATTTACTTGCAGAGAAAATATTAAGGGACATATTTATGACAGTCAGGAAAGTATCAAAGCTTATAAAGCTGTCAATTTGTCCAAATATGTTCAACTGCTTTGAGAAATAAAGCACATTCATTTTCTATATGGCATTAGTGTGCAGCTCTGGAGAAACTCTAAGAATCAATACTCAAATGAATCATTAATAACTTGCAAATTACATGCATGGATTAACGATACACACAATTATTTTTTCTTAAAATCATTCCAGCATGGAAAATAAATATTTAAGGAGGAATAGAGAGAGACATTTGAAAAAAATGGAGAGTTCAAATCTCTGTGGAGAGCCAGGTCTGGTAAAGACTGGGGTTTTGGAATAAACAGCTGCTGTGGCTGCACTTTTACTTAATTTTACTTAAAGGCAAGCTTTGTTTGTTATTTACAATAACTCTTTACAGTTGCTCTGTTCCAAATACTCTGTTGTGAATAAAGCAGACAGAAATCTATTTAACTTTACCCTGGATGTGTCTGCCTTTTACTTTGAGAAGTTATTGGCAAGACTACCATTTGAGTGAATACATGCATGCACGCACGCATGCACGCACACACACACATGTTTACTAAGTGCATAGAAAGCCATATATGCCACTATAAGGGGATCGAGTGCCAAGGGTTTTTTAAACAGTGGACACACCCATGGTGGGGGTTTTCCCGACATCGGCTGGGCAGGTATAGATAGACAGAGGGTCTCCCAGTGAGAAGTACTAGTTACTTCTGTTAGATAGGATAGCTAGTAAGGGTTGCTCAGAGCCCAGTGAAAGGCCAGTTAGCCAACTTGGACCTACCGAATTGCTTTAAAACCCTATGTGAAGCTCCCATAGGTGTTTTAAAGTTTTTTAAAGTTTTTTGTGATCGAATAAGAAAAAATTAAGGGTTAAAATTGTTCGAATCGTTCGATTTGAATGTTTAATAGATCGATCGAATTATTTAAGCGATCGATCGAATTATTTAATCGAACAATCTCATTTTTCCTATTCGATCATTCGAATATTCAAATAGCAGTAAAATCCTATGAATTCGATATTCAAATTCGAAGGATTTTACTACCCTAACTATTCACATGGTCGAATTTCTAATTTTTTTCAATTCGAAATTCGACCAATAGTAAATCTGCCCCATCATGTACAAAAGCCTGTTAAGAGTATTTCACTTTAGGATTGGGATTACAAGTGTTGGTGCATCGGTCTCAATGTCTCAAACAGGCAGATGATTCTTTTTCACAATGAATAAGATACTTGATATTGCCTTTAATATTGGGGTGCAATCTGCACCAAAAGTTATGCAATTCACTTCCTGGCACAAATACATTACTTGCCTGGTATCAACTGCCAAGATTTGTATTAGTTTGTGGCTGGCACAATTATGTTGTTGTTTTGGGACATTTTATATTCTAGATTCCAACCCCATAGGGAATTTTCCAAATTAATAAAATCAAAGATTTTCAGTTAAGAACAAATCCCTCAAAACTATATCTTACTGTATTGAAAGGGGACCTGTCACCCTAAGAAATAATTACAAATTCTATTTTATGGTCTTAGTCAATAAAATAAAATTCACATACACTACATACATTATTACATCTTTTTGTTTTCAGTCTTGGAATTCACAATCACAGCAATCGTGCAAACAGAATTTATGGACATTGTTATAAAGGCAAGTTCTGCTCTGACCCCAAAATATTTTGTACTTGCCAGAATGGAGGCGATTATGCCCATGTACAGTACCCTACAAAATTATAGAGTATGACAACAATTGTAGAGCGTGAGAAGATAGAAATTAGGGACCGTCTGAAAATTCCTATCCGCAGCACTAAATGAAGGGAGAATTTCACTAGATACAGTCAGGTTTATTATAAAAACGGAACACATTTTTTAATTAAAGTATATTGGAGATGGATTTCTTTTTCATAAAAAAAAGTAAGAATGTGATTTTATTTCTTTGCCTTTCCTTGTCCTTTAATGGAAAGTGAAATTCATTGTCTGCTCTGCCTCGAGGTGGGGCAGGCAATAGATGATTGACAGCTATTATTTTTAAATATCTTTATATCAGGTATGACTGTTTTAATAATAAAATAATTTTTGTTTCTTGTTTAATTTGTAAATGATTTTGTTTTACAGCTTTTTATGTCTGGGTGACAGGTCCCCTTTAAGGCAGTATTTAGACGCATTCAAGCAATTCGAGTTTGTGTTTGCAATAATGCAAATACATTTATTCATTCAGTTGTCCATACAAATTTATAAAGGGGTATTGCAACTGTCAGTTTTTATGTCTGTAAATCAGCATAGAAAAAAAAATCTACACAGTCTGCATTATTAATTTTTTTAAAAATTGATGAACTTAACATGATGCTTAATGCCTCAGCAAGCATGCTTTCTTCATTAGCAGTGATCTAGTGGAAACAGAAGGTGGGTTCACACTTTAGCATATAAATTGAAATATATTATTATTTAGGTACATGTAAGATATTTTGTAAATAAACAGTATATAATGCAATGTACAATTTATGAAGGGTATTAAAATCAGAATCGGTGACTGAAACCTGAACCCACAGTTAGCATTACTATACAGCGTGCCTGCATTTGAAACCTATATATTGGCCAGAAAACACTTAAATAGTGGAATAAATGTGTATCAGCAGAATAAGAGATTTTTATCCTGATGTATTCAATGCACATACAAAAATATATCTGCCAACTAGTTATTTTGTTGATGCTGTGCAATTTTACCTGCAAAGTTAGCCATTATATTTTAGACCAGTGCTGATGCTGAAATTGTTGAAGTTATAATTTGTATCATAACAGTTTATACATTTTCTTTCACTTCACATGCAAGTAAGACTCCTGAAAGATAAAGAAATAGAAAGGACATACACTTGTGAAAGAAGTATTCCTTATACTCTGTTCAGAATATTATTTTGTTTGTTTTTTCTTCTCTGACAAGGATTATTCAAAAATATTACTTGAGAAAGGTGGTGTCCACACAGGAAAATACTTAAAAATGTTTTTTCATTTCTTTTTTCTAATAGCTTATCCTTTCTGAAATTTGCCCTCTTAGCAGGGCAGGTTTCCCAAAGATACAGTAAGTATAGAATGCAGACTCTTGACCTACCACCCCCAAGGATGCCTACAGTATATCAGTGAAGGAAATAAGGTTAATTAGCATAATACTTAGGACCTGTTTATTAAAGTGAAATATAATGTAGTAAAGGCACCTCCCACAGCCAAGTATTGCCATAAAGGGCAACTAAAGTCTAAAATAGAATAATGCTAAAAATACCGTATTTTGTATACTAAATATAAACATGAATGTACTACACCAGAAGTTTAATTAAACAAATGATTTGTTTTCAAACTTGGCCGCAGGGGGCTGTCATCTTGTAACCTTCTTAAACATCTTTGCAAGACTATGCACATGCTCAGTGTGGTCTGGGCTTCAGTTGGGAGGTTAAGCTTAGGGGTCGTCATAAATTATCAAAACAGCACAAGTCAAAAAATATCTGTTGTAGAAGCCAAGAGTGATTAATAATCAGAATATGCAGACTACACTGGGTCTGTGAATATGAATCTCTACACAGTCACCGGCTGCTTTACAGGGAAACAAACAAAGCTGCTTGAATTCTGGGAAGTAAGTTGGAGGTACTGCTGAAAGTATGATTGTTTCCCTGCAGAAAAGTTAGTGCTGGAATCAGTTATTTGAGTGAGATCTAATCTTCTAGGAAAGGAAGCCACCCCCATAAGATATATTGTATCTAACTGTCAATGAATATCTGACACCCAACTACTTCACAAAGAGAGAATGAAGAGAAACAGATACTGCGAGAGGGATAGTGAACATAAACTTAATTTTATCATAACCAATGCAGAATATGTAACGGATTGTATTTAGAAAGTTTCTTATTTTTCAGTATGTTGAAGCTTATATTAAATTTAAATTTTCGTTATAGTTCCCCTTTAAGTCATCTGAGGACACACTCTGTGTAAGAGATTAATAAGGAAGTTCAGGACTGAATATGCACTGCACATGCCCTCTCTCACCTGCTTCATTTGCATATCTTTGATCCGATTGGCTGGCTGAATCTTGCCACCCAATGGAATTGGAAATATGCAAATGAAGCAAGAGTGAGGGGGCATGTACAGTGCAGATTCAGTCCTTTGCTTCCTTATTCGGAAGCATGCATCTCCATAACAGAGGAGAGAACTAAGAGAGTTTTTGCAGAGATGATCTGTGTTCTACTCCTTAATAATGGGATTCTGGGTTTTCCAGCAGCAACTTATTTATTAAAATACAGTGCATGAAAGAAGCATGGCTCTCTGACTGCACAGCTCAGTCTCTTCTCCTTGTGGATCTGGCTCTGTTTATGTGCTTTTTTATATAACATCAACAATTAACATCAACACATCCTTTCCTTTTTAACACTTAAACATCAAAGGTGCTAATTACAACAAACCATTAATAGTTTTAACTTAGTACAGGGGATTTGCTATAATTATATTAAACTGATCATGTCACTTTTACAACTAGTCTTGATGTTTTTTGATAACACAGCCATAACATGTTTGCACACCATGAGTAAGTGTTTGCGCCTGGTTATTGTCAGTTGTATTTTGTGTATTAACTGTGGCATGATCTGAGTTTCTTGTTCCCTGAATGGGCGTAGTATCTCTCAGAAAAGATTCTGAAGTGTCCATCTGGTTGTCCTCACTGTTATCTACTGACAACTGCCTATTTCCAATGGCATTTTCCTTGATTGTCCTCTGGCCAATAAGCATCCACTGAGGCTGCTCTATATGAATCAAATCCTGGTTCTGTGGCTTCTCTGACTGATTACAATGCTGAGCATCAGAATGAGTCACACTTGGGGGCAAATTCACTAAAGTGCGACGTGGCTAACGCTGGCAAAAATTTGCCAGAGTGACGTCAATTTACCACTTTGCAAATTTACTAACAGTGATCCTGGCGACAATTCACTAGCGATGTAGATAGACTAGTGCACCTGGCGAAGTTGCATTCTGGTGAAGGGTTCGAAACTACGCAAATTTACTAAGATTTTCTTTTTTCTGAACGTTACCTCCTTCACCAGATTTTACTTCGCAGGTCAGAGCAGGCGAAATTCAATAGAGTAGATACTGACGTACATTTATTAAGCAGCATTTTAAAGACTTCCCATTTCAGTGTTTACCCTGTGAAAAGCATTACCCACTTAATATGTTGCAGGGATGCCCTTATACTGTCAAAGTTTTCACGCCTGAAATTCAATCTTTTATTTACTCCCTTATAGAGTTGCCTCTGCAACAGAATCTTAAAGGAGACAAATTTATGATAACTATTCCCTAAATGCTCAACCACACAAATGCTAGAGATGAGTTCAGTATTATTAGTTATTACAAAATCCAAAAGAGAGTTATTCCTAATGTTCAAGTGGTTTTGTACCTTTGTCATAATTTTTCTTTAGTCTTTAGCATGTTTTGTTTCTGTTCTCTGTACCGTTTATGTAGGGTCTTGTCATTGTTGTAACACAAACTCCAATGCAGGTAATTTTGTCTGTGTTTTTCTTGCAAGGAATAACTCTGCAGGAGATTTGCCTCCTTCCAGAGCTGTAGCTATTCCCTGAATAAACAGTTTTTTTCAACAACTGTTTTATAAAGGGTGTATTGATGTTAATTGTTGATAATGTTTGTTTCTACTGATGGGATTTCAGACTCACTGTATGCCTTAAGCACTGATGTTTTACTTTTTATTTTTGCTTTCATTTCTAGTTTTTTCCATAATTTTTCTGTGATAATGTTTGTTTCTGCCCGTGTCCACTTTATAATTAAT
>CM044444.1:52862314-52912728 GCA_024363595.1 Xenopus borealis
TTTTTTTTTTTTTTTTTTGTCCCATGTAGTTCGTGTTTCTTCAATTTTAGCTGGTATATTTTCAGTGGTTAGGACATGTCTAAGTTGTAGATTTGTGACTCCAAAGGCCAAAGACATTCCTTTGTCTAATATTCCGGGTTTAAACTATGGGTTTTGTCCAAGATTTAGTAGTGGAGAAGGAAACGGAGCTATTTCGTATTGTTGGTTTAAATGTGTGCCGGAAATTTTCTAGTGCAGTTGTTTGAGGGTTCTCTTTAATTTTGAGCTCCTCCTGCTTCTTCCTGATCCACATTATGCTTCTGATTGGGTATGTTGCCCAGTTTTCTTCTAGCCTTTTCCACTGTTTAGTTGAATTTACATTAGTATGTTCGATCAGTTTGGCTAGTAGGCAAGCCTAGTCCTCCTCTGGCTTTGGTTTGGCACAAAATAGTCCTTCTAGGCTGCTTATTTGCCCATACTAATTTGTTTATTATAGAGTCCAGTGTTTGGAAAAAGTTTTGTGGCATTGAAACTGGTAATATTTGGAACAGGTAGAGGACTTTGGGCAGTATAGACATTTTCACAATGGTTATTCTCACTGTCCATGTAAAAATGTGTTTTATTCCATTTTTCCAACAGCTCATTTATTGTGGTCAGTATTGGTTTATAATTGTGGGTGTAGGTGTCATTTAAGTCCTTAGGTATATAAACTCCCAAGTATTTTTTCTGTCCACCATTGGAATTTGAAGTTTAATTGTAATTTTTAGCATGTTTGATTCCATATATATTGGCATGGCTTCTGATTTGGTCATGTTGATTTTGCAGTTTGACAGTTCTCCATAAGTCCTTAGTTCTTTTAATGCATTTGGCATTGATATGTGGGGTTCTATTATGCACAACATAAGGTCATCTGCAAAAGCAGCTATTTTATATTCCTTTGAATTTACAGATATACCCCTTTATATCCTGGTTATGCCTAATTGCAATTGACAGATGTTCCATACATATAACAATGGTGACAGAGGGCACCCCTGCCGTGTCCCATTTCTTATTTCAAATGATTCAGATAGGATACCGTTGAGCTTGACTTTAGCTGTGGGTGTGGTGTATACTGTCATTATTTTTTCTTGAAGTATTTTCCCTATCCCTGCTCCTTCTAAAACCAACTTAAGAAAGGTCCAGCTAACTCTGTCAAATGCCTTCTCTGCATCCGTGGATTAACGAGGTGTAGTACTTTCATTGTATTTTCCTTCCCCTCTCTTCCTTTTACAAAGCCTACTTGATCGTCATGTATTCATTTGGGAAGGAAGTGATTTATTCTTTGTGCTATGAGTTTGGTATATAGTTTTAAGTCTATATTCAGTAGGGAGATGGGTCTATAGCTCCCACATGTAGCCGGGTCTTTGCCTGGCTTTGGTGTGATATGGGTTTCTAAAGCTTCTTTATGTAATGGGTGAGTTGCATCAATTTCATTTATAAATTTTAAGTTGTGAGCTAAAGGTTTTGTAGAATCATCCTGTATACCCATCTGGGCCTGGTGCTTTATGTATTTTCAGGTTTTTGATAGCTTCCATAATTTCTAGTTCCTGGAATGGTGCGTTTAGTTCTTCCATGTCTATCTCGTCTAATCGCGGGAGGTGATTTTTGGAAATGTATTCTCTAATTTTTACCTCAAGAGTATTTTAGTTAATTGTTTGGGGAATGTTATACAGATCCTAATAATATTGTTTGAACACTTCTGCTATTTTCATGGGTATAACCTGCATATTACCTTGCTGATTTAAAATTTTGTGAATATATGACATATTTTGCCTGGTCCTTTATGCATTGGCTAGCATTCTAACTGTTTTATTGCCTTATTCATAGTATTTTTGTTTAAGTTTGATCATTGAGTGTTTAATTTGGGAGTTCAACAATTGTTTTAATTCAGTCCATTTTTCTGTTAATGCTTTCAAGGTGTTTAATTCTAGATTTGTAGTGTGTTGAAGCGCTAGATTTTTAATTTCTTCCAGGAATTTCTCTGTTTTGTCTTTGTTTTTTCAGACATGTGCCATGTTTAATCAATATTCCTCTAATTACGCATTTTACTGCTTGCCATTTTATTTGATGGGAGGTTTGGTCTTTATCTACTCTTTGTTTATACTCGTTGATTGTTTTTACAATCTCCTCTCTGCATTCTGCGTTTTATAATAATCTGTTGTATTGTTTAGTTCTATGAGTCTATTACCCTTATAGTTTGTAGTGATTTGGATATTTGGCTCAATTTTTTTGAAGATAGGGATGTTCTACCCTTGTGAAGTGTCTAAACTTGGGTTCAGCGCTAGGTTCATATCTCCTCCTATAATTAGTAGGCCCTTGGAGATTTTGGAGCTCAAGTAACATTCGTTAGGTATGTTACTTGGTTCTGGTTGGGTAAATATATGCTGCCTAACGTGCACATTGTATGGTGTAGTAGCCCTTTAACTAGGATGTATCTTCCATTGGGGTCACTTAAGGTGTCTAGTATTTTAAAGTCTACTGATTTTCGTATTGCAATAGCCACCCCTTTAGTTTTCTGGTTAGGGTTATTACTAAAGTACCATTGGGGATATAGTCCTAGTTTAATCATTTGTGGGGGTGTACTCTTAAAATTTGTTTCTTGTAATAATATAATGTCCCCTTTATTTTTGCTCATCGTAATTAATTATCTGTTTTCTCTTTTAAGGAGCATTTAACCCATTTACATTTTAAAGAGATAATTTTCAGTTTACTCTCCATTGTATTTCAGGTAAGTGCGACTTACATATAGAACTTCATACCATTTTGTTTTTACACTGTATCCAAACTTAGAGTAGGGGGATGGGGTAGGGTAGGTATTGGTATGGAAAGATTGAAACTTATCACATATTAACACATAACATATCAACAGAACATTTACATTATTTTCCAGAATAATGTTATAGAATACAATCATTGTATTAACCTCCTGTAGTGTGTATGGGCTAGCTGCCATTTGGCTTAACCTTGTTGGCTGTTTTTTGGGGGGGGTCGACCTTCAACAAAACTTCAACCTTGCTCCGATTTTGTTTTCCATTATATTTAAACAACTTGGTCAGTGGGAGAATGTGTACTTCTATATTACTTTATCTTCATTTTCTTTTCTGTAGTTCTTGGGCTTGCGATTGTTTTTTCTGGCACTTGTCGTGGTCTTCTTCTTTTTGATTTTAGGGTTGATGCCTCGGACCATGACTCTTTTGGGGGGAGCGGTGTAGGTGCGGGTAGTTGAACAAATTTGACCCATTCCGATAGATCAGTCTCTTGTGCATTGCAGGCCTTAAAGGAAAACTATACCCCAGAAATTATTTTTTGAGCAACAGATAGTTTATATCAAATCAAGTGACATATTAACGGATCTTACCTACCTGGTATATATATTTAAGTAAATATTGCCCTTTTACATCTCTTGCCTTGAACCACCATTTCGTGATGGTCTGTGTGCTGCCTCAGAGATCACCTGACCAGAAATATTTAAATTCTAACTGTAACAGGAAGAAGTGTTGAAGCAAAAGCCACAACTCTGTCTGTTAATTGGCTCATGTGACCTAACTTTATAGTTTGTTTGGTATGTTTGTGTGCACCGTTGGATCCTAGGATCCCAGGAGGCTGTCCTTTATTTTTTAAAATGGCTATTTTCTAATTATGATTACCCAATGGCACATGCTACTAAAAAAGTGTATTATTTGAAAATGGTTTATTTACATGAAGCAGGGTTTTACATATGAGCTGTTTTATACAATATCTGTTTATAGAGACCTACATTGTTCGGGGGGTATAGTTTTCCTTTAAGGAATGGCTAGCTCTCCTCTGGGGTAGCAAGTGTATGTATCTTGCCTGCTATTGTAGCTTGTATGCCAAACGGATATCCCCATCTGAATAAAATTTTCTTTTCTTTTAAGGCATTTAATTGCAAGCGTCTTTGTTGCAGAGTGAACCATGATAGGTCTTACATTATGGATAATTCTGCATTTTCATGTTTGAGTGTTTTATATTGCCTGGCCTTTATGAGACTTTTTTACTTTACTGTGAAGTGCAGCAAGCAGCATATAATGTCCCTTGGTTTTTCCGAGGGTAGGCCCTTGGGTCTTAATGCTCTGTGGATGCATTCTATGTGTATGCTGTTATCATGTGGGAGTTTCAACATTGTATTAAATATAGAAGTCACTGTTTGTTTTAGGGCGCCGGTGTCTACTGTTTACGGTAGGCCTCTTATATGCAGATTACATCGCCTTCCTCTATTGTCAAGATCCTCTACCCTGCGGGTTAATAATTGAATTGCATTACCTTGTGTTTGTGTAACCTGTAGCAATGAGTCAATGGTTTGTTTGACTTCTGCTCTGTTTTCGACCTCCGTGGTTCTGGCCTGGAGTGTCCCAATGTCTGCTTTTAGTTCAGCAACTTCCTCCTTTAATGCCACCTTTATTTGTTTCGCTAGGTTGAGCAGGTCCCGCTTCATTGGTAGGGTCTTTAAGTATGCAATCGTGCTTCTTTCTGAGGCTGTTGAATCGCCATTGAAGTCTGGGTCTTCTCTACCTTCCCGCTCTGCCATTACTCCTGTGTCGTGTTGCTCACCTCCTCGCTCTATCGGAGACAAGAACTTCAGAAGTTTCTGGGATTTGTTGAGTTAATGCCCTTTCAGGTCCTCTTTCGATCCCTCTCTTATTTTGCAGTGTTTTCCCATTTTGGACTGTTTTTCTCGCACTTTTTGTTAGAGACTCAGAGTTAGGCGTCCATCTTGGTTTGTGGCTAACCACGCCCCCCAGAATTACAATTTCATTACACAAAAAACAACTTTACTCTTAATCCTGTTGTGTGTTGAATGACAAACATTTTTCTATGAACGTTTGAGCAAAATGTGTCAATTGTAGTAGCATTTAAGCTGTTCTTATTGTACATCAGCGGTCTGCAGTTCAAGGCTGTTAGCGGTAGTTAAATTACATTTAGTCCAGTTGAACTATGGCTAGTTTAACAAAATCACACTTAGGGGCAAATTTACAATTCCCCAAAATTCCATCGAATGCTTATCAAATTGTTTTAGGCTATCATTTTGCTCGATATTCGATTTCTCGATGAATTCGTACGTTCGGATTCCAATCGTTCAATTTCACGAAAAAATCATAAAATTTCCTTTGAGCCTCTGAAAAATTTGTATGATCGAACACTTCGATAGTACGAATGATATTGGGGCAGGACTTAGTCTCAAAAGCCTATGGGGGGTTTCCCATTGGCTTCTATTACAATTCGGTAGGTTCAATCTGGCGAAGTAGGCATTCGAACAATTTAAAATTTTTTATTCTTTTGATCATCGAATGATTGAATTATTGATTACCCATTCATTCGATCTATTCGTTAATTCTGTATTCGATGATTGAAGAGGCCAAATTAGAATATCCGAATATACAGTACAAAATAATTTGTACGATCGGTTTTCGATCAAATTCGATCGAACTTCAATCATTTCACATAAATTTTATAAATTTGCCCTTTAGAGTGAGCCTTGAAGCACACTGAATAGTCAGGAGAAGGAACAAAAACACCTTAAAGGGGTGGTTCACCTTTACGGTAACTTTTAATATGTTATAGAATGGCCAATTCTAAGCAACTTTTCAATTGGTTTTTATTATTTATTTGTTATAGTTTTATAGTTAGTCTTTTCATCTTTGCAACTTTCAAATGGGCGTCGCCGTCCCCTTCTAAAAATACAAATGCTCTGTAAGGCTACAAATGTATTGTTATTGCTACATTTTATTGCTGATCCTTCTATTCAGACTCTCTCATGTTCACATTCCAGTCTCTTATTCAAATCAATGCATGGTTGCTAGGGTAATTTGTGCCCTAGTTACAAGACTGCTTAAAATGCAAATTGAAGAGCTGCTGAATAAAAAGCGAAATAACTCAAAAATAGTAAATCATAAAAAATGAAAACAAATTGCAAATTATCTCAGAATGTTGTATCCCTACATCATACTAAAAGTTATCTCAAAGGTGAACAACCCCTTTAACATGTAGCAACAGCCTGAAGTTTGTTGGTATGACGTTTGCAAGGTAAACATGCTGTTTAACCCTTGCCCATTTCCAACTGAGGATATAGAACTATATGTGATCTCAGCAGAAGAAAACAGATAAAGAAAAATGCAACTATAAAAATTGCATAGTATTGCATGACAAACGACGAAAGCCTTTATACGCACTTTTAAACAAAAGCATTTTATTCTATTGAATAGAGTATGGCAAATGTTTATTTGAACAGTACCCTCTCACTGAACTTTTAATTGGATTAACATGCACTTCCGATTATCTTCTTTTAAGAATGACAGCAATATATTTTGAAGCAGTTACACTATATATCTTTATAATGGTGCAAAAGTTTGTGTGTCACTAAATTATCTACTCAACTACAGAGTAAATTTTTATATAAATAGAACATTAAATAGTATTTCACAGATTAATCGCTAAACCATACTCATTTATCAGGCTATCCATTTGAATAAATTGTTTTAACACCTTGTTCCACTGAAATATTTTTTGTGATATGTTGGGGGTGGGGGGGGTGGGGCTGTGTGATCCTGTATATACCTGAACAACATTGCAAGCAATATATGTACATATAAACCTATCAATAATTTTATTTGGTGTTAGTGACATCTAATCTGTATCATGAAAGTCAAGACATGAACATGATACTAGATAGACAGTCTTCAGTTTGAATCTGTGCATAACCATACAGGGTCCATGTTTGCACAGTGGACGAGCATTGTGTTCACATTTAAACTTCTGTTTGAAGTGTGTTTGGGGACACAGGAAACCTACTTTATTTTACAGCCTTCCTGTAAATACACTTTTAATGAATAAAATAACACTATGCCTTGTTTCTAGAGAAATATCATTGCCTTGATGGATTGTCAGTACATTTCACTTTGGGGGAGTCTTTTTTTATAGCTAGATGAGAAAAGGTGTTCATTATTTTATGTTGTATTTGCTACCCCTACAAATCTTACAACTCCTCAAGTAATATGAACCTTACAAAAATTGAAAAGTATACAATTAAAGTGGAGATTGTTAAAACATTAAAACAAAGTACTAGAAAAGATAAATGGAACATGAATATGGATCTCGCAGAAACACATTCAAATAATTTGCTTCATTGATTTCTATTGCTACAAATGTGTTCATCAGATGACTCAAGTGGAACTATTATAGTCTACACTCTACAGTCTTTAATGTGAAAACTGCTGAATAATTACTGTGTGTTCTGCCATATTTAGATTTGTGGCCATCTGTTATGCCCAAATGCTGCACTAAATCTAGAGTGAATGCTAAAGAAAGCATAACAAACAAGAGCTTTCACCACCCAGCTAATTATATTCTTACTGGTTTGACTTCTGCCAAGTTAAGGCTGGACATTAAATTTGCCTCTCTTTATTAAGTACAGCCATGGGATCCGTTATACAGAAACCAGAAAGCTTACAGATTACAGAAAGGCTGTCTCTCCTAGCCTTCATGTTATCCAAATAATCCAACATTTTAAAAAGTATTCCCTTTTTCTCTGCAATAATAAAACAGTACATTTTACATAATCCAAAAATAGGATTTTACAGGTAATTAATCCTTATTGGATGCAGAAACACCCCATTGGGTTTATTTAAGGTTTATATGAATGCATGAAGATCCAAATTATGGAAGCATCCATTATCCGGAAAGCCCTAGGTCCTGAGCATTCTGGATACCCTATACTGTACTATATAATACATTCTATTATTATAAAAGGTGATTAAATCTGCTTTCACTTGCAATGATGGAGATTATATAAGGTATGGCACAGTGTCGTAAATACCGAAAAATAAAAATATTACTAATAATGATATCTTATCAAACATAACTAAATATGATTACATTAACAACATTTTGAACAGATGCTAATAATAAATCATACATAGAAAACAGGGAACTGAAGAAACTGCTCAGCTGTGTGGTGAAACATTTTCAACAAAATTCAAAATTCAGTTACTTTAAATTTACTTCTATATAATGTATATCATAACCCAGGTGAATGAAAATCTTCATAGACATACAGGGATACAGTATGAACTTTACAATGGACCTGATCTCCATTTGGATTATCTAGTAGGCAATTTTGAGAATAGTTGAACCAATGGACTTACTACATTTTTATCCGACCTGTATCACACGCAGGAGCAACTGCGTCTGTTATAAAAGGCATTCTAGAGATGGGGAATCAAGCAATACACAGAAGAACTAGAGGTCTAGTACCATGGAACACGGAATGAGTCAAATGGACCACTTTCATGCTGTGTACTGCTGGTATATCGGAGTTATATCACATAGTTAAATTGTGTTGAAAAAAGACAAAGTCCATGAATTTCAACACCATGCACCATGCATCCTGAAATATTAAGTAGAGAGGTTTAGAAATCGCAGAGCTAAGCTCCCTAAATACCCTTGGATGAAGCCCATCTGGCCCGTGACCTTTGTTTATCTTAACATATTCTAGTCTGTTTTGAATTTCATTATGTATGTGTCACGGTCGGCACCCAATACCAGAACAAGTGCCAAGCACCCTGGTCTCGGCTCGTGCTTCACCAGTAATGTGACCGCCTTTGGCTTCGGGAGGAGCCCTCAGCTTACTCAGATGCCACCTGAACTTATACGAGAGGTGCAGAGCAGGAGTTCTGACTAGCAATGGGGCACGACTGTAGATAGAGTCTTTTAAGGCCGATGGTCACGGTACAAGTAGGAGTAGGCAAGTTCGTAGTTAGGCAGGCTGGGTCGAGGCAGGCGGATAACAAGGATCGTCAGGCAGGCAAGGGTCAAAACCGGGTAATCAATCAGAAGGATGAGGCAGAATCAGTAGTCAATAACAGGCACGGGTCAGAGCCAGGCAGGGTCAAAAACAGGAATCAGAAACAACCAGAAGCATAAAGCACAGAAACAGGCACCAGGAATAAACCTATCACGGGCAATGAGCATAAAGCTGAACCGGCCTTTTAAAGAATTCAAATTTAGCGCCAATGCGCGCTGACGTCATACGTCAGCGCGCCTGCGCCTTTAAATTCAACCCGGAAGTGCGCGCGCGTGCATAGGAGCCGGCAGAAGAGGAACATCGCGGCAGGCGTCCCTGCTGATGGCGGCGCGGCGGGCGTCCCCGCCGCACCGGTAACGTGCGTTTTATTACAGTATGAACCATGCATCATTAGATGTATTATTAGAATTGGGACTATTAATAAGTAAACCTTCATTATCTGAGCGTTTTGCTTGTTCTCATCAACCAGCTGACCCCCCTCTGATAATAAAGGTCCTTCCACTTCCTGTTTCATTTTTTTACTATTGATATATTTAAAAAATAATTTTGGATTCTTTTTACTGCTTACAACTATATGCTTTTCCACATCGATTTTAGCTTGCCTGATCGCTTTTTTGCATGATTTATGGCCTCCTTGTACCTTATAAATGATTGGGCTGTCCCAGCTATGTTGAAATCCTTAAAAGCACGTCTTTTCTTACCCATCTCAACACCAATACTTCTATTGAATCAAAAAGGTTTTGCTTTGCAACAACGTTCCTTGCTTACAAGCGGAATGTACTGACATGTATATTTATTAAGCAGCATTTTTATTTTTTTTGCAAAGATGCCCGTATATTGTCAAAGTTTGCACACCTGAAATTCAATGTTTTAGTTACTTTTAGAGTTGCCTCTGCAATAGAATCTCAAAGGAGACCATTTTATGATCACTATTTCCTAAATGCTCACCCACACAAATGCTAGAGATGAGTTAAGTATTATTAGGTATTACAAGATCCAAAAGAGAGTTATTCTTAGTAGGTTCTTAAATGAGCTGGGATAAAAAGTTATTTAGCATATTTACAAACGTGCATAAAAAATCTACAGCGTGCATAAAAAATCTACCGCATTCACAAAAAAATACAAATGCATAAAAACAAACATGCAACAAAAAAATTTTGCCATGTTTCGCAGATTTTTTTTCCGTATTCGTTGAAATGAATCTCTACAGATTCGCCCATAACTAGTTATTTTGTATTCTTTATAGATTTTGTATTATTTCAAAATATTTATACATTTTAGTTCTGCAGATCTTTTGACTGTAATTTAAATGGTTACTGAAGTATTAGGGCCCAAGTGGGCCTGGCATGACAGAACAAGAGATTCTAAATATAAAGATAAGTAATGCATAATAATTAAAACAGCAATGTTGCTACAGAAGAAGCAACAAGGTTGTATTTACATTTTTTATATTTTTAGTGACAGGGACAATACAATAAGCAAGCAATTCAAAGGGGAACTGCAAATTGTCTTAGAATACTAATGGTTTCAACATCATAGTAAAAATTTATTTTATGATAATCCTCTTCTTAAATCGGTAGTCCATATTTAAATCCAACTCCCATCTATGAGAAAATGCAATTGGTTTACCCTGGAGCATTAACCCACAGCAACAAGATAAGCTGTTAAATTATAAATATACATTAAGTCGGGTTGAAAATAGTCCAAAGTCCATCAAGTTCAACCCCCTCCAAATGAAACCCACTGAAACTATATCAACCAATACCTATACCAATTGTATATTTTAGTATCACAATAGCCTTGGATATTATGTTTGTCCATCAAATCATCCAAGCCAGTAACAGAATCAGCCATCACAACATAATCGGTGCATTCTACAACCGTACTACCCTCACTGTGAAGAACCACTTACATTGCTTCACATGTAAGTTCTTTTCATTTAGTCTAAAGGGGTGGCCTCTGGTGCTATTTGTCTATAATGCTACCTGATATTTGGTTGCTGTGGGAAAACATTGTGCCTTTTATCATATACTGTAGGTAAGTCCTACTTATTTGGCCTTGCAATTTTTTTCCTTTTTTACTGTTATTGATATTTTGAACTATTATCTTTCTATGCAGGCCCTTTCCTACTCCTATTTCAGTCTTTCATTGACACCCCTACATGGTTGCTAGGATATAGTGTCCCCTTCCATCTATAGTAGATAGCTGGGAAATTCCAAAGTGGAGCAGAGCTGAACAAAAAACTAATTTTAAAAAGCAAAAAATATAAAATGGACAACCATTTGCAAAATCCTTTTAAATTATACAGCGTAGTTGCAAATTATAAATAAAACTGAAGGTCTGGGGTGATCCAAACTTTATTCCATGGTGCTCCAGACACTATTCAAAAGATCAAACATTTCGGACCACATGGCCCTTCCTCACTATATATATGTAGGGCATTATAACAACTCTATTGTATTTATTAAGGTTCCCTGGACATGTGTAATTTACAGTGGAAATGTAATGTATTTTCTGCAATAGATAGCATGAAGATGTCCATTCAACTTAAAATTTCCTGCTGTATGAATTTTAACCTGAGTGCAAGACCAATAGCGAATTTGTACTAGGCAGAAATGAACGCTAGTGCAGCTTCGCTTTGATTTGCTCGCATTGCCCAAGTAACACTAGTGAAATCTAGTGAGGAATGGTCTATTCAATATATCTTTTTGTTTGCCAGGAGTCCAAATGAACAGCACAGTCCAGTTTGACTTCCACTTGGGTGGCCATATCAGGCAAAAACCCACTTATTTTGGAACCTAAGCAAACAAGAAGATCTTTCAGTGTATAGCCATCTTACAATAGGAAAGTTCTACAACATGGAACTGTAAACAAGCATGAAAGGTTGTTGCTTTTTAAATTTTTAAAGTAAGAAGGGTATGAAGGGTTTGCAAACAATCAATTTCTCCAATATGGCAAGGAGGTGTTTGTGATCAATAAAATCCTTTCTGAGAGAACTAGTGATGGGCGAATGAAAATCCCCATCTCTTGGTAAATCCACTTCTTGTTTTCTTTTAATAGGAAAGACACTGTTTATCAGACGTACTGCCAATCTGCAGAAGCAACTGCAAAAAGGGAGCACTTCTAATTCAATTCAATGTATAAGGCTAGGTGAATACAATGTGGGGACATAAATCCAGTGCTAGCATAAACCCATGTAGGGACTTACAGGTTTTACAAGCACCTATAGAGTTAAATCCCTACCTTCCTTAGTTGCCAGGCAGAAGTCTGTGTTGCAATCTGAGTATTTGCATGCAAGTAGTTATTGGTCAAAGGGTGTGGTGACCATTTCCTGCCTTACACTGTATAGCGCTGGGATGGGAGGGTCAGCTTCCTCTTTGGTCTCTGGATGGTGATCCAGCAGGGTGAGCCCAGGAGAACCTGGGTGCAGAAAGGCCCAGAAAGCATGTGTCCCATGTCGGGGACCAGGCAACCCCTTAAATGAGGAATAGAAAGTGGTAGGTGAGATCCCAGTATCAGTACACTCTAGGGCAGTGATCCCCAACCAGTAGCTCGTAAGCAACATGTTGCTCTCCAACCCCTTGGATGTTGCTCCCAGTGGCCTCAAAGCAGGTGCTGATTTTTTAATTACTGGCTTAGAGGCAAGTTTTAGTTGCATAAAAACCAAGTGTACTGCCAAACATTCTCTCCTGTGGGCTGCCAGTTCATATAAGGGTTACCAAAAAGCCAATCAGAGCTCTTATTTGAAATCCACATGGACTTTTTCATGCTTGTGTTGCTCTCCAACTCTTTTTTTAAATTTAAATGTGGCTCACGAGCAAAAAAGGTTGGGGACCCCTGCTCTAGGGGGTAGATTTATCAAAGAGTGAAGTTAAGAGTGAAGTTCCTCCACTAGAGGGAAATTCTGCAGCTCTCCATCCATTTCTATGGGATTTTTGAAGGTGTATTTATCAAAGGGTGAAATTTCACGTTCACCCATTAATAAATACTCCTTTCAAAATCCCATAGAAATTGAGAGCTGCAGAATTTCCCTCTAGTGGTGGAACTTCACTCTTACAAAAATTTCCCCCTATGAGCGTAAATCAGTCAGGGTAAGCTAAAAAGAGCAGTTTTGAGCTCCAATTCAGGAGTGACAGTTTGGAGGTATCTCTCCCAGGCCATATTGCCTGAAGTATAGTGGTTGTGACTATATGCCTGCCAAATCTGTCCTAAGGGAGTGTCAGCATGTGAGAAACTGCATGTGATGTGACTGCATACTTTTCCTCTGATGTGAGTAAACCTGGGGACATTTTCTTCGGATTAATAAACAATTACTTGTTTGCATCATAAGAACCTCCTGGCGCCCAATCATTTTTGTATGTTTTGTTTGCACAGTAGCCTGAGGGTGGTAGTTGCACTACACCTTAAAGGGGAACACTTCCACATGGTGAAGGCCCTGACCCTGTTGTGTAAGTCGCATGTAGCAAATGCTCTATCCTGCTAGTGGGTATTTTTCTAAATACCACCAAATAGGTGCTACACCCATGTTAACAGTTAAAAAATATATAACAAATATTACAAGAAATATATTATATTACAAATGGAGATTCTACCAGGTGTGTTTCTACAAACACTACAGCTAAGAGAGACCTTAGCCATACCTCTTACTAACGGCTACTACAGGCATAGAATCCGTTATCTGGAAACCCATTATACAGAGAGCTCCGAAACACAGAAAGACAGTCTCCCATATACTCTATTTTATCCAAATAATCCAATTTTTTTTTAATTTTCTCTGTCATAATAAAACAGTACCTTGTACTTGTCCACAACTAAGATATAATAAATACCTATTGGGTTTATTTAATGTTTACATAATTCCAAATTATGTAAATTATTTGGACAAACCCAGGTAACAAGCATTCTGGATAACAGGTTGCATACTTGTACTAAAATGATAAATAAAGAGGCAAATAAAAATTCTACACTCAAACATCAAAACTGTTTTTTATAACTGTTAATGAAAAAATTCAAAGGAGACTTTCCTTACTTACCTTTAATCCTCGAGTAATAACTTAGTTAAAAAGGCTTAGACAACTGATAAACAACAATATATGCTATATTATGCTAACAACTTGTCAAAATTAGAAATATGCACTAAAGCAACTATCAGAATGTACAATATATATTGTAAGGTCTGTAAAAACTCAATGGCATTGACTTTGCAGCATCAATAAATTCATTTCTAGCTGGCTGTTTTTGTACTGAGCATTTTATAACTAAAAGCAATGCAGTTCAAGCTAAGCAATGCTTTTTTCAGAAAGCCTTTTGAAATGTGCAATTAACTGTTTGATTTACTGTTTTTCTACATTTTCTTTGAAAGTGTACTTTAAATCTCCATAGTAACTTAATTTGCACCATGGTATTGTACCTTCTAGTTGAGAATCCACACCGACATGTAACTGTATCATTTTGTATTTTACATTTATTTGACATTAAACAAGCAAAAGCTTAATTTAATATACTGTATGCTACTGGCTTACAGGATAACATCAGGTATCTGTTTTCCTTTTAGAGCACAGAGACCTATGTTCTATCTTATGAATACAGTGCTGCCATTGTTCTGCAGTAATGTATTCATGAGGGATAGGGGGAGGCACAAATGTCTTGCCCTTCAATTCCCCAGTGTGCACATTATGCTGCCATTCAATTTAGAAAGCACAGAACTATCAAGTGTGCAAGGTGCAAAGCACAGCTAGACCCTGACAGAATTGCATTTTCAATTGGCAATAAGAAGTGAGCTTTTGTTCCCCTTAGTGCTCTTGCACTGCTGTCTAGAGTCTAAGAAAATGTTAAAAGAAGATACTGTGTGAATTCAGCAGTGTTTTTGTGTTCATGTAATGTGGGTGCTGGAAAATGCAGCAGGCCTCTTATTTATGCTATTGTGCTACAGTGAAATCTCAATTTTACATACCCTGAGTCTATGTTTTCCCTTATTCTACACTATTTTTGTGGTCTCAACCATTTATAAAGGTGCTTTTCTCAGATTTTACACCAAAAGTTTGTTCTGATGTTCCCAAAAATGGTTGTGTCTTTTGTGAATGTTTTTAGTGAAATGAATAAGGTTTTAAATAGTGATGGGCGAATTTATTCGCCAGGAGCGAATTCGCAGCGAATTGCCGCTGGCGAATAAATTCGCGAAACGCCACCGAAAATTCGCCAAAAAAACGAGTCGCGCGAAGCGAATCTAGGGAGATTCGCCCATCACTAGTTTTAAATACTAATCAGTTGTATATTTTGCTTTGGTCCTGTCTGTAGTCAAATCCAATTAGTATTTACTCTATACAGTCATGTACAATCACTTATTGCTTTGGTTGTACATGTGACTACACGCCTCCGCCCCCCCCACCATAGTGTAACATTAATGATGCATTGCTTAAGCCTTGGCATGAACCAAGGGTTAAGCAATGCCATACTGTGTTTAAAAGTACAACTAACTCCTGTTATTATATCCATTGAGTACTCGAAGAATACAGTATGTTGCTTTAACACAATTTGGCTTTATTTCTGGCCCTCAACTACTCTCAACCCACTGGGGCTGCTAGCCAGGGCCCCCCTTCAGAGCCCCAGACCCCACAGCTGCGGTGGCATGCCACTGAGTGCATATGCAACGCTCCCCTGCCGTGCTGCCGCTCTGAAGAGAGAGTGCACTTGTGCACACACCTGTTTCCCGATAAACTTAGTGCATGTGCACGCCTGCACACAAATGCACGCTATTGGCGTAACTGCAGCACAGCGTTGCGCATGCACTCAGTGGCACGCCACCACAGCTGTGGGGTCCAGGGTCTGATGGGGGGCCCTGGCTAGCAGCCTCATGGGCCTACCAATTGCTGTGATTTTTGTTTCCCACAATGTTTTCCTTCAGTTTGCACACCTACTACAATGTGCAGCTTTTTCAGCATTCAATATGGGGTTTAAAGTATTGTGACATTAATGGTAAGACACCTGCCTTGAAAGGGGCTACACATGGGTGTCTCTTTAGTTGCACTTTGTCTTTCATTTACTAAATAAGCCCTAATGTAGCTTATCTATTTTCAGCTCCATTTAAGAACACAAAGACTTAGATACACTCATGAATACAGTACAGCCTCTGTTGGATTCATAAGGAGCAGTAGGAGGGTATGTACAGAGGAATCATTCAGACTCACAAGTAAGTGGCAGAGGACAGCCAGGCGTGGGGTGTTCACGGTGAAACCTCATGAAAAATTTTGTTTACTAGGCAGAACCCGAATACATTTATTGATGCAATATTTGTCCTGACCTCTGACCTGTACTTCTGCTTATCAAAAATCTATTCTGCTCTCCTTCTACTGATGTACTGGCTCTGTGCTTTAATTTTAAAATGCAAATCAATCTTGGGCTCCTCTAAAAGCCAACTTTGTTCAGGGATTGTATTAGATTATGGGACTGTATGTTAGGAATGCTCTGTTAGAGCATGCTCTCCTTTTACGGAAAGATGGCGGCGTCCAGGGCCTTGCACTGACATCATCCCGTCTCACTATCCGAGTCAGGAATGCCGAGACATGGATTCAATGCCCGAAAATAGGTCACACTTCTTGGCATATATAATTATTCATTAACTGTTTCTTGGACTTCTGCCTTGTAACTGACCATGACCAATTGCTGCAAGCCCTTGAACCTTCTGCCTGAATCTTGACCATGATCCTTCTTTACCCTTTGGCTACTGTGAACTGGGATTTGTACCTAGTGTTTCCTCCTTGCTTCCTAACTTCTCTGCTATATGGGCTGTAAGGCTCTGACACTATTTCTCTCTTTTAGGTTTTTCACTATTTGTGTCATTAAAACTCCCAGAAGTATTGCACAGCCATAAGAAAAGATGATAGAGAAAATATACACCCGTTGCTTATAACAGTAATTAAAAGACAAATATTTTGGGTTACAAGATAATTAGCCGTACACTAGACACTTGAGCTTGCTGTCAAGTTGCTTTTCTACTCTATAGGCTTTGCCTAACAAGCAAATATTTGTAAAACTTCCAAATAAAGAGAGCTCCATAAGAATTAATTTCCATTCTACACCTGTTACATGTCCCCCACAGGCAATAATGCCTGACATTTCTAAGCAAATATCTGTGACAGGTTTCAAATTAAACCAGATTTCATTTGTAATAGGACAATCTCGATGCACAAATTGTAGTTCAAGTTGTCCCCATAACAAACAGAATCTACTTTATCCTGCAATTAATGAGCTACAAGTTGATTGTGAGGCATTAGTGGTTAAGCTGGCCATAGATGCAAAGATTTGCTCGTTTGGCATATGGCCGAAAGATTGGATTACGACTAGTGTGATGGACTTCGGATGGATCGGTCGGAAGAAAATCCAACCTTCACGATCGATATCATGTCCAGATATCGGTCGGGAAGACCTGTCGGAAGCCCCTATACATGGGGAGATAAGCTGTCATATCGGTCTAAACGGCCGATATTGGCAGCTTTATCTGCCCGTGTATGGCCAGCTTTAGGCTCATGTCTGCATTCAAAAACAAACTTGCTACAAAAGTCTGAAGGGCTAATTTACAAAGTTAAAGTATTGCTGTGATTTTTGTTTCCCACAATATTTTTTCCTTCAGTTTGCACTCCTACTACAATATGCAGCTCTTTCAGCATTCAATATGGGGTTTAAAGTATTGTGAACATTAATGCAGCTCTGGTAAGACACCTGCCTTGAAAGGGGCTACGCATGGGTGTCTCTTTAGTTGCACTTTGTCTTTCATTTACTAAATAAGCCCTAATGTAGCTTATGTAGTTTCAGCTCCATTTTAGAACACACAGACTTACAGATACCCTCATGAATACAGTACAGCCTCTGTTGGATTCATAAGGGATGTACAGAGGAATCATTCAGACTCCCAAGTAAGTGGCAGAGGACAGCCAGACGTGGGGCAAAAAAAAGGACCAAAGAGGTGCAATTTTGCTTTCTTTGATCTTCTATAAGCCATAGTGTAATCATATATGCTCATCTCTGTACAAAAGAAAGTCTTGTTATTGGCATGGGGTCTGTGGCAGAATCTCATTTTATGGATGAATGATCAAACAACAATATGCAACAAGTACAGATTTGTGTATGAAGTGGTCTGAGGTTTATAATAGCCAAAAGGAGCTGCACAGCCAATCAAAGAGCTCAGAAAACAAGTTGCGTGCACTTGTCGAGCAATATTCATTTAATTTTGCACAGACAATCAAGTATAACTATGCACGGACAGCTCATATAAACTGAAATTCTAATTACAGCTCTCTCTGGATAAACACTCATGTCAGATAGAAATTAACTAAATGAAAGATGCTAGCACAAGAGAAAATTAGAAGTGATCATGGTAATGTTATTGCAATATACTTGATATGACAAAATGGGTGATAAAAAATTTAAAAAATGCAAGGTTCCATGTCTTCTTCTGTTTTCTGAATTTTTTAAATTCTGTCAACTTCAGTAAGAGATCTTCATTTATTAACCAATCAAACTATTTGAACTAGGTGCTTAATAATATGCCCAGTAGGCTTTACTGTTTCTATACTGTTTCAAACAAATAAATTATATGTTTTGGCAAAAAAAAGGGTTAGTCAACTTTGTTAACTTTTAGGATTTTTTTTATCAAAATCTAAATTTTTTTCAGATAAACTTTCGGATTGATGCAAGACAAAAAAAAAATTTTTCAAGTTTGATGCGACAAATTCAAGTTTTTGTAGAAAAACAGAGTGTCAAACCCCCTGAAAAACTCAGAACTTTTTTTGAGGCTTGAAAACGCCTTCAATGGTTAAGGGGATATCTCTCATTAATTTTTACATGAATTCGGCAGGTTTTAGATTGAGTACTTTTGGATTGGACTTGGAACAGATTCTTGGCGAGATTCTAGCTGAGTTTTTCAGCAGGCATGTGGCAAAATTCAACATTTTAACAAAAGTATCCTTTTACCCCCAGTCTAAAGAAATTACTGCCTAGTGTTGGTTAGAAAGGTTGGCACCTCTCCCAACAAACTGCAAGCCAATTACCAAACGCTCCATGACAGATGAATTGGGACAATCCCTGCATATTTATTGTGTAATGATGCACAGTAAAATGATGTAAAAAAGACTTTTTTTTGCCATCTGCAAATTGTTTTTCGTAAACCTGCTGCAAAATTTTTAATTTATTGCTGAGAGAAAAACACAGTGACAAAAAACACACACAAAAACCCCATTCACTTCAATATATTTTGCCTGAAAAAATGTAACTATAAAATGCATAAAGTACCATGGGGCAGATTCACTGAAGGGAGAAGTGCCAAACACTCTGCTTCGCACTCTGCCACAAATTTTCACTCTGCGAATGAACGTAACTCTGCAAATTCCTTAGGATTTGGATTTAATTGAACGTTATTTCTTTAACCAGGCTTACCATCACCAGCTCTGACCTGGCGAGGTGCATTGGAGTGCATAGAACATCCTCAATCTTAAGTTGCTTACATCATAATTTTTGACTTTAATATCTCCTTAGTCCAAAACTTAGTAACTAAGTGAATTTTCACCTGGTGAAGTGTTGTGATGTGTACAAAGCCATACATTTGCCCCTATGTGTGGTAAAACACAGTAGAAAAAAGCATGCAAAAAAGCTTATTGAAATGTATGCACTTTTTGTGAAATAAAAACCTAGTCATTTCAAAATTGGAAAGATTGTCCTTGTTATCACTATGTGACTTGTCTCTGAGATAGACTAAAGGAAGCCTGCCATTTGTTGCTGTACAGTGAGCTTGAGACTGGTGATAAAGTATTCCTCTGTAATTTAAGTTCTTTGAGGCTTACCATTCTTTATTTATGACACTTTAGGGAGACCCTGTTATGCTCTACCCTGCTATATTTTCCCAACTTATGCATTGATTAATCTAATGTATGCTTATACTAGGCTTGCTAATATGATGCTTGTGTGTTATTAACCATATTCAGCTACTCATTGTAATGGGCTGCTTCGTGAGGGGTAGTACACGTGAGAAGTCAACAATGCTTTAAATTTCACAATATGTGCTGTTTAAATTTCACAATATGTTTATGTCCAGAAGTACTTTCACTAGGCATTGTGCTTTAACTTGTGTTTTATCTGCGGGAGTTAATATGAGGTAGGTCATCAGTATGTTGCTCCTGTTGAGGGTTTTGAAGGAAGAATTCTTCCCAGGAAGTAAGTAGGCCAATCTGGTACACTCACCCAACAAATTGGTCCAGGGGATGAATAAATAGATAGTATTTGAGTAGCTACACATTTCTTTTGTTCCAATAACTTTTTCAAAGTGCATGAATGAGCAGAACTCGCTTCCTCCTCTTACTAGATGGTGCTTATACATATGACATTTTAATATCTGTCCAGTCCTTGAACCAACTGATATTTATACTACATGCAGTACATATCGGTCAGGATTGACAGTACACGACTGATGCACACATAATTGTACAAAACTTTCATACAGTGTTATTTCTACATGTATGACCGCAGGGCAGTATACTTTATACTTTTTTACCTGTTATTATATTAAGAAATATCTATGGTTCTGGCTATTTAGCAAGCTAAACAGGACAAACAGGGAAATTAATGCTACACCATGTTTAGTCATTGCGAGTTAGATATTTAGATTACTAGTATACAGTCTCCCTCTCTTTCCCCTTTGCTGAGACTATTTTATTATTAAGAGTTTAAGGAGGTTATCTGTGCAGTGGAAATCTAATTATCTATCTCACAAAAAAGGATAATGTGAATTGTGACCCACATAGTATGGTCCTATAGTACTATAGGAAAGGGATATCTGGCTTACATTACAAAGTCTGGCCAAATGGAGGAGAAGGGCAAATCGGTCACCTAGTCACTGAATTTATTTTTAGTGTCCAGTAAGAAGAAAGTAGCCATATATTTATTCTATTTGAGGGAAGTCTAATCAATATATCAAAGCTACTGGAGTCTGGAGTCTTACAAGGTGACATTATGATAAGCAAATACCTTTAAACCTAGCGACTAATTCCATCAAGACAGATGTTTATGCTGCAGGGAACCTCAGGTATTTTAAGATAATAAACAGAAAGTAAACTGGAAAGCTAGAATATCTTACTACAGGAGATATTTCTGGTGAAGCCCTTGATAAATGCTAAAAGGATCCATAACCATTATATGACCACTCATGTAATTTCTTTATATTCTCTAGATTCTTTGGAAGGAATATGAGTGGACCAGTGGCATATTCCACCCACTAAACTAAAATTCAAAGATATTTCTTTTATATAATTTTATAAATAAAATAGTAGAGTAACAGTGAAATATGTAATGCTATGAATGCATTGCAAGTTATAGGAAGTTATGCATGCTTAGACAAATGCAACTATAAAGTGACAAAGAATAGTGATGAGCAAAACTCTGGAGTTAATGAGGTTTTTTTTTCTTTGCTAGTCATTCCACCTCTTAAAAGCCATGCAGTTGGATTGAATGTCTCTGTGTTCCTAATATCTCCCAGCTCTGTATAAAAAAAAAGGGAGCAGAAAGGACGGACTGGCCTATTTAAATTTCACAACACTATAAATCATCAAGAATGATGGACATAAATTGACAGCTTTTTTTCCAGGTGTAAATGTAGGTGAAAATTAGAGTAATAAAGTCAGTTAGGTTAATCCTAAATCCAGTTTATAAAACAAAAGTTCTACTGTATGACTATGAATGTCCACACAATCATATATAATAACACGGATTCCAAAATATGCACAGAATAGAAAATGATCTGGAGTGTTTTATTCACACGAGATTTATCAATGTTACTGTACATACCCTAGGGTGATGCTGGCTTGACCTTTCATCGACAAAGCCATTAATCATCATGAAACCTCTTCAGTGTTAGTTCTTAGCAATTCATGACATTTTTCTACCCATGGCTAAAAGAAAAGGAGTTAAAGGAATTGTTCAATATAAAAATACAAACTGTGTAAATAAATAGGCAGTGCAAAATTAAAAAATGTTTTTAATATCATTATAATTTTTAATATAGTTAGCCAAAAATGTAATGTATAAAGGCTGGAGTGACTGGATGTCTAACATAATAGCCCAAATCCAACTTCCTGCTTTTCAGCTCTCTTGTTTTCCCCTGACTGGTTACCCTGTTGACCAGGCAGTAACCAATCAGTGACGTGAGGGAGAGCCACATGGGCCATAACAGTTGCTTCTGAATCTGAGCTGAATGCTGAGGATCAATTGCAAACTCACTGAACAGTTACAGTATGTCCCATATGGCCCCCCTTCAAGTCGCTGACTAACTCAAAGTTAAAGAGCTGAAAAGCAGGAAGTTGGATTCTGGCTATTATATTAGGCATCCAGTCATTCCAGCCTTTATAGTTTGCATTTTTATAGCAAACATTTTTCATTTTGCACAGCCTATCTATTTATCCAGTTTTTAGGTTTACAATGAACTGTTCCTTTAAGGTAAATCCCGAGTTTCTGGTTTAATGGATCATAGGAGACCAAACACAAACAAGGGCAAAATATATTAAATTGAACATTCAATATATGCATCCACATTCCACATTCACATATAATAGCACACACACACCCTAAACATACAATGAGCAATATGAATCTTCAATATGAAATAGAAATGTTATCTGAGAAGACCCTATGGTCCACAAGGAATCAAAGCATACCATTAAACTCTGTGATGACTGCACTGTTCAAGCACTGCTTATTACAATTGTCATTACAATTTTGATGCACAAATCCAATTAGTTACCCATAAGCCACATAGAAGGGAACAAAAAAGGCCCTGATATGTCATTATGTACGGTACATACACAAACATTCTCGTAGACTTCAACTACATCTTGGTGGAAATCAAGGGGTTATGTGTTGTTTCTTTTCTTTGCCAGTTCTGCATCTTTTTTCTAGACAAGGATAATTAGCTTTTGGCGGCTGGTGTGCAGTAATTAACATTCTCTCAATTTTGTCTCTCTGCTTCAGCTTTTTGTGGGTATAATTGGGCTCAGCTTTCTCTTTCTTGAGATAATTGGGTTCTCCTGGTGTGGAAATTACATTGCCTATTCTAAATTTAACTGGCCAGCTTTGTACTTTTGGTGTATGCTCATTTCTTTTGTCCTCGTGTATTTATAATATGTATGTACATTATTTGTTATGGGTGTTCATAGTCTATTGTCAAACATTTGAGAAGAGCTGTTTCATACAGGTAATGTCCGCTTTCTTTAAAACACAGCATGTGCTGAATCTACAATGATTGTTATAAGTCAAAAGTAGAATCCTTTATCAGCCTTAAGACTTGATTGCTATTATGTGTGCACAGTAACTATGCCTGGATTCATTATTTAATGAAGGCTTAATTGATTAATTTTACCCTCTGTTTCCATAGATATTTATTGTACTGAGTTCAGAAGTCCAACAGTTCAGATTAAAGTAAATACCTAATTACACTGCTACTATAATCTGCCTAAAGTGACAGTCAGCACATAATTATCCTTAAATCATTATTCTGTCCTTTAATTTATAAGTTATAAATTAAAGGATAATTCTAAAACAAAAACTAAGAAATATTTAATAATTTATATAGATGTCATGTTTTGATAAACAACATTGTAGTTTAATAAAATATTTACATTGCCTCAGATAAGCTTTGTTTTATCTCTTTCACTCTCTTTGTTAAATAAGAAACAGGAATTCCAATGTTACAGTAATGTTAGGGTTATGGAGAAATTGAGCGTGTTTTGTTGCATGAACGATTTCCAGCCTAGCAGGTTGGTGACAAAACACTTGGCAACCTTAAGGGACAATCAACAGTTGCAAGTAAAAATATCTATTAGATTAGATAGACTAAAGAAACTATTCTACATAATATTACAAATTGTGTTAATGTTTGACCACTGTAAAGCTGTTGCTCAACCACCCTTTATTGACACCAAATCCCAGCATACATTAATATATTACCAGGATTGAAGAATGCCGGGAACTCCAACAACAGCAAGGTGGTATTCTTAAAGGGACAGTATACTGCTTTTTTGCATTGAGCCCAATGAATAAACATACTTTTGACAACTGTCTTAATCACAAAATGTATTATAGATTTTTTGTTGTTTCTTAAACTAAACATATGCCAAGTACTAGACATGGAGTAACTTTAAATTATCTAGGCAAAATAATCCTCCAATTGGAATTTAACTGATCTATGTAAATCTGGCTGCATTTTCTTTGTTCCTATAAGTAAAGTCAAGACCTTTAAACCTTTTACTTTGTAAGCCCTTGTTTGTTAAATTTAAACCCCTCAGTCTTATTTGCCCCTTCAGTGCAAATAAATGTAATCTTCTGAGTAACTTGTCTGCACTATATAAATAAACCATGATGATGATACACACAGTTTTTCATACAACTAAAAGAAGTATATCTTCCCTCCTCGTGTTTGATTAGAATGTAATATCATGAGACACAATAACCTCTGTATATAAAACAATACACTTGATATAATCATATCATGGAATGACAACCCAAAATATAGATCACAAAACCATTATAAAATATTTTGGAGTAATTAGTGTGTGGTAGTTCCTTTCTCCCCAGACTCCCACTTGCCCACTACCTGTCCTGCAAAGGTCTACTCCCTGTCACGTGCTGGTTATCATGGGCTGTGTGGTGAGGAAACCTGTAGACTGCTATCAACAACCAAGTGAAGCACAAGAGCCCCACCAATGCCAGTTTTCACTGATGCAGTTTTAAGGTCCCTGAAACATTCTGCTGTGGGACAGACGGAGAGAGACCCAACACATAGCAAAGGTTGTTCCAAAATCACTGTACAGACAGGTATCAAGCAAATACATAGTCTAGGTCAGGCAAAGGGTCTTGGGCAGGCACCAAAGATTAAAAGTCAGTATCTGTCAAAGAGTAAAAAAAATAGAGCTCCGATCTCTTAGAAGGGCTTGAGCAACGATTAGGATACACTAATTGGGCACTAAAATCAAGCAAAAACAGTTACTTGTTTAAAATGTATGTGCAAAATGTGATGTTAGTGTCCGCATCATTGCGAGTCCCTGGACACATACTGCAAAAGGGTGTACAGTATGCTGGAGAAAATTAGTGCTGACTGGTCCAGAAGCCACCGCACCTGGAAGTAGGAGTGCAAGCTGGCTTTGAGGACCCCATGACACGGATTTTCCAGGCCGCCTGTGCCCACTTTTCCCACGTGGCTAGGGAGGGGTTATTCTTTTCAGCTTCCTCTATAGTTACCCACTGATAAAATGATTAATGTATTTTGACACCATGAAATAACAATTACTATCATAAAGCTGAAATTGCTGTGAGCCACTGTTCTCCCAAAAGGCTTGCTTATCTCAAATCGTTACAATTGTATCTTTGCTTATGTTGCATTGTTAGCAATATATAGGTGTAGGCTCTGAGTAGTCTGGTCTCTGTCAAAAAGCTTCTTATTTTAGTTAAGTTTCAGAAACTTCATTTTTCTGAAACTTCATTTTTCTGAAACTTCTTTTTTCTGAAACTTCTTTTTTCTGAAACTTCTTTTTTCTGATCTCTAATTTGATCTATGTTATACCATCAAGCAACAGATAGCTAAAGCAATATGTTATACATGTGGATGCAAACATAGTAAAGGAGAATGTTATTGACAGTGGTAAACTATTGTAAGGAGAAGAAAAACGCATTTTGAAGAATGTTGCATACGTTCCACTAAAATCTTTCTTCTCCTTCTGTAATGATAAAACAATGCATCATTTTGATGTATATAAAATCAGTTATAATAACAGATTATATTTCCAAATAAGTGTGTTTTTAGAATAATGATAGAATGCCAGATCTAAGTTTTGCCTGAAAAGTTAGTAATTTCATGTTTTTGCAGGGCTGCCATAACATTAAATTTTCCCATGTAGCAGAGTGAGGTGCGGCAGCCTGACCAGCTGGATCTGATTAGCCTCAGGTGGTTAATCAGTAGTCCTTAAATTCCAGTCTGGTCAGTCTCTCAGGGTTCTTGCTGAGAGAGCCACTGAGAGAGGTCTGGGATACTGATGCAAAGGAACCTATGTGACTGTGCACACACAGCCACACAGTGTGGGTGTCTGTAACTATGTTGCCTTTAAGTTGTTATTTAACTCGTATAGCTGTTAAATGACATTTTAAACTATTTTTGGAAGAAAACTGCATTTGTTTTGGAACTTGTTGCTGTTAGCTGTCCCTGTGGGAAACTGTCATAGTCCAATACACCCTCCTGGCCAAACCCATGATCTAACGAAGCTTTGCCAAGATCGGCCTAACCCCCCCCTTTACCATAAAGCCCTACCCCTTTTTTGGCAGTCCTGGACTCTCCTTTCCTGTGCCCCCTCACAGGAGTCCTCCCCATGCCCCCACTTACAGTGACCCTGATTATGAGCATTAGGGATGAGCAAATGTATTTGCTGGTACAGTTGCAGACTATTATTTGCAGTTTCATTAGCAGCATCATTGTTTTGGGAATATATACTGGAATTTTATCAAGTGGTTTGTTTTGTCACAGAAAAAATGTTGTACCATAAAATAAAAGCCATTATTATTATTATTCACTTGCAGTATTGCCTTCCACATTCCTCATCAACCAGTGGGACCACAGCCCCACAAAGCCCTTCCTCTGTTTATCTAAGGGGTAGATTTACTAACTTCACATTAAGGATTCAAAGTTCTATCGAATTTTCAAAAAGATTCTAATTTAAATTTTCAAATGTTTTTGAAGACCACTTCGACCGTGAATTTTGAAAATTCGATCAAATCAAATGATTTGAATGATTCGAAAAAAAATCTATTTGAATATTCGACTTTTCGAGAGTCAAATTACTTTCCCTTTAAATTTTTATTTGACTGCCTAGTTGGCCAGATCAAAGCTACTGAATTGGGTTTCATTATTTTTGATCGAATAAAAATATTCAATCGAATGGTTAAAATAGTTCGAAACGATCGATTCAAACTATTTGATCGATCGATCGAATATTTGCTATTTGATACGTCGACCAATCGTATTGTGGTAAGATCCTTCGAAATCGAAGGATTTTTAACCCCCACCAATTCCCAGCTATTCACATGGTCGAATTCAAAGGGTTTTTAACCCTAGAATTCGACCCTTATTAAATCTGCCCCTAAGTGTTGCTTTGATGCTGTGTTTGTTAGAAATTAACAACATGGGAGCCCTTTTCCCTCTTATCTTACATTTTGAGAAAATGTGTGCTTTTATGCAAAACTAAACACTGCTTTATTATAACCGTATACTCTCTGATTATAATTACATCTGTATTTTAATATTAAAAACAAATGTTGTTACTTTTCAGAACTATTTCTCAAACCAATTCTGGGAACTTTAAGATTAAAGCCATCTAGATTTAGTACAACAAATGTTCCAGCAGGAAAAGTACCTGATTGCTGACCGCCTTTTAATTTTCACAGACATTAAAGGGAAGTATTGGCACAATGGATGATCAGATACTTTGCACTTCAAGACAGTGATGCCAAGAGGCATACTTTTTTCCTTAGAGAAGCTTCTTAAATTACTGGCAGTAATTTGCTTATATATTTATTTAAACATTGTATTCAGGGATAACATAGCTGTAGTTATATCTTAAGCATACTCATATTTTCTTATAAATAAATAAGAACAGGATTTATATGTGCTTGTGCTACTGATAGACCTCTACTCTTACAAAAGATAACATTTAGAAAAAAAAGGCACTAACATTTTTATCAGACCTTAAAGCAGAATACAGCTGGAATTTAGCACTGAGGGCATTTTCCTCAGGACTATAGAAGCTTAGATCAAAACCCAATATGAAAGCTTGCTTTAAGACCATAGGCCATTATTTACAGTTGCTACATCCCTTCAAGGAGCTCCTCAAAGGCAACCATGACTTAATGAAATTCAATTTATTTCATGGCCTGGTAAAGTTATGCTTGTTAGATTTGCAGCAAGCAATCTTTTTCTGTAGTTATTCTGAAAATTCAAGTGGCAAACACATATTTTATTTGTGTTGTAGGATTACTAAAGAAAAATGGTAACAACCATTAGTGAAGAAATACAACATAAATACAGTAGCAGTACAAATAATATTGAAGGTTATCCTTGATATTGCAAGAAAGGAAATAAGTTGCTTTATATTTACTCAAACTTACATGCTTGCAGGTAGAATTACACTGCAGTCTAGTACCTATGATAATATACAGAATGACTGGTGGGTTAGATAAGGTAGCTGTACACTTATCTTTATCACCTAGTCTTTTAGACTGCTCTGAGTTGCTGCTATGGTATGCTGGCCAAACAGGGACATTCAGCTTTGCATCTGGGATCCTGACTGATACTCGGGGTTGACTTATTAAGGTTAATAATTTTTTTCACTTTTTGGATAGCACACAGAAAAAAAGGGAAACACATATGATAACAGATATTACCCAGTTTTACCATTTGTTTAACAAAATCACTTGGAAGATTTAAACTGGTTAAGACGGCTGTGTTTGTTTGTGGCTACACTGCTAGTCTCACAAGTGAGTATTGTGTAAACTCTTGTTCTCTTGTCAGTTAGTGGCGAAGGTCACAACTGTTTTTGGGAAACCGAATTGATTCAGGGAATTTGCAATGCCACAGGGGAATCTTTGTGCCTTTCATTTAAAAAAGCAGCTCATGATGAGGACTTTGAAGAATGAAATGAAATGAAATACTGGGGCTGCTGTTATAGTTTTTCTCGCCCTTTTGTATAATTAACACTTCCCTTTATCTCTGAGGTCTTTTTTGATTTTTTTGTCATCAATTCCCGCTTCATCTCTGTTCTAATTAATTTAAGATAAAAAATTAAAAGGAAAATGCCAGCACAAAAGAAGCCTGGATTTGTGCACTGACTGGTACTTTTTTATTCTGCTGCTCAAATTCCCATTGCTGCCAGAGGGACATACAACATGTTAATGTACTTGTAGACAGGGCATACAATGTGATGAAAATTTGCCTTCTAGCAAAAAGAAAGCCACCTACGCTGCAAAACTTAACAGGGTGGCAAATTATTCAGCTCTAATACAGAAATACATGATATTTAGACTGACTTATTTTAATCTGATGTTTGAAAAAACATTTTCCTTTAATAATGCTCTTAAAAAATTAAAGGTCAAAGAGGAGTTCTGTGACCTTATAAAGGTCATAGCACTTTTAGAAGAGAGTAATAATAAGACCGTCCGTTGTACTTGATTCAAACTAAGATATAATTAATCCTTATTGGAGGCAAAACCTGCTTGTAACCTGGAGACATGAGGTATGGAAGACCTCCTCATAACAAGTTCCATTGATGTGACCTCTTCACAACAGGAAGGTTGCAGAACAATACTTTCTTATCACGTTTCCCTAACATATGCTGCTGTACCTTCCTCTATCACTGCCAGAATGGCCACTATATTTTCTGTTTGTTTTATTCACTTTTTTCACTACCAACAACTTTATAATTTATAGTTTAACTTGGCACTCATTGCCACCTTGTGACCAACCTTATTATACATTAACCATTTAACAATTCACATTTTGCCTCCTTACAAGCATATTGGATTTATTTAATGATTTACTAGTAGACTTAAAGGAACAGTTCAGGGTAAAAATAAAAACTGGGTAAATAGATAGGATGTGCAAAATAAAAAATGTTTCTAATATAGTTAGTTAGCCAAAAATGTAATGTATAAAGGTTGAAGTGACTGGATATTTAACATAACCGAATACAACACAACATCCTGCTTTTCAGCTCTCTAAATCTGAGTAAGTCAGCGACTTGAAGGGGGGGCCACATGGGACATAACTGTTCAGTGAGTTTGCAATTGATCCTTGGCATTCAGCTCAGATTCAAAAGCAACAGTTATGACCAATGTGGCCCTCCCTCAATTCACTGATTGGTTATTGCTTGGTAACCAGGCTCACAAGTCAGTGTAAACAAAAGAGAGCTGAAAAGCAAGAAGTAGTGTTAGTCACTCCAGCCTTTATACATTACATTTTTGCCTAACTAACTATATTGAAAACATTTTTTATTTTGCACAGCCTATCTATTTACCCAGTTTTTACTTTTATATTGAACAATTCCTTTAAGGTATGAAGATACAAATTACAGAAAGATCCATTATTCAGATAACAAGGTCATATTCCTGTATCTATTTTGTATCTTTTTAAAATTTAATTTAAGCAACAAATAGAATTTTCCGCTCCCTTTTTCTGTAACCTTAAAGCCAAGGTACTTTTAATGAGCTTAGATACATTGCTCCTCTTTATGGATTGTTGAACATTTTGCTTTTGACAAATGCATGAGTTGGTTAAGTTGAGAAGCAGGACATGCATGAAGAGTCTTGTTTCCAAGATATGAATACAGCAATTGTTGCCTACAAAGTTCTACCAGTGTGTAGGGAAGAAAAAACACAAAAGAATGTTTGTGAGTTAACACATCCAGTATTGACAGTTTTATACTCTTAGCTGCTCAGCAGGGCAAACTGCTTTTCTTTTTCATGGCAGCTTTAGTTAAAATCTGTTTGTTCGATAAAAAAAACATAATTTGTTATACACCGAAGGGCTATTCATTTTAAACTTACTGTAATGATTTATCTATTGAAGTTCTACCTCTGTGTCCAATGTGACTGATGAAAAGTTTTAGGCATCACAGCAACAACCTTAATCCCTTATGTACAAGATAAACCTGAAACAAATTGCAGCCTGAAGTTTCTGAAAATGAAGGTCTCACATACCTGTTCATGTTGCTGTACTTAAGTAATTCCTCAATAAACTCTAGGTATATGCATCCTTTCTCTGGAGAAAATACTGTGATGGAACAGAACATAGCCTGAGGGAGCAAGACGCTTTTCTAAAAAATGTCAGGCCAAAAGTATTCCTTTAGTTTATGAACAGGTTTTTAACCAGACCAACATTCTATGACCGTTATAAATAAGCTGCAACGTTACAGTTACATTTGTGCTAAAACTCCCTGCTTTTCCAAAACCCTAAAAACAGGGTTACAAATGCTACACCCCTTCTCCGACTGTAGTTAAAGGTTAGTTTTTAGCTATGTTTAAAATATTTAAATGTCATAATTAAGACTGAAAAGAGACTTTTCATTCTTTGCTCTTGCTGAACAAAACCTGAGAGTATGAGATGTCTATTTGGCAAATAGTGGCCCATTTACAAATGCTCAAGCCTCCAAGCTTGAGGATTCAGGTACTTAAATCATGTGACTTCCTAAACAAGCACATGGTCTCTACATCTGAGTACCCCAGATTGCTGCCAATCGTTTACTTTTTTCCTCAGGAGGGTTTGTCAAAAAAAAAAAAAAAAGATTGCCACCCAAAACTGACTGAGATTTTTATTTTCTTTGTGGGGGAAAGAACAATAGGCAGCAAGCTGAAGCATTTGGATGTTGAAACCATGTATGAGTGTAGAAAGTCATGCATGATTTTAGTACCCGGTTGCTGAAGCCCAAAGACTGAAGTATTAGTAGATTGGTCCCATAAAGCTTCTAGGTTTTGCACTGTGCCTAAGATTTCAATAATTACACCTTGAGAAGGGATTTAGGGAATCATCCTTCACCATTCTTCATGCTCATCATTCTGTTAATTTGTTATGTCAGATCTGATACACAGATGAAGCCACTTTGGTTTGTGTGTTTTACACAGAATAACTAAACCCAGATATCCCACTTATCACATTTAACACAGAAAATTGTGTCATAGCATCCCATCTAATTAAAGCATTGAGCTTTGTGAACAATGGTGCTTTGGTATGCTAATGAAAGGGTTAAATGAGTTAAGATGACTTTAGATAACACCGTTTCTTCAATTAATCCCAAGTCATTACGCATTTAACACACAAATCCAGGTGGCTTCATCTGTATGTAATAACCAAACAAATCATGGTTTGTGGAAACACAAAAAAAGCTGTGGTTTTAAAGAAATAAATTATTGCACCTTGATATCTGTGCTAGATGTGCCTAATTACATTGAATTTGTGAATAAATATTGGAGCTTTGTACACATAATCACACCTAAAAGTTTCCATAGATGAAACTGAGTCTAAACTATTAAAAAAAAAACGTAATCTTCTCGCCACAAGCTATTTTTTAAGAAACCACTTCAACCATTTTTCAACAAGTAGGTTTTTTTTTTGCTCATTGTCCCTCCTGCAGTGCTGATTGATAGAGGCATGTGTTATCTTTATTGGAACAGAACATCCATCACAGGCTCTTCACAAAAGAAATAGATGTGAAGAAAAGAACCATCAAACTAAGAACAAATCAAATCCTTGAATTCTCTGTCACACAGCACAAATATTTCTTTTACCATCCACTTAGCAGATTTTCTTATTGATAATCATCATTGTGTGTATACCTACCACTTAGCACAAACTCTTTTGATTACATTTCATATAATTTGTGATTCGTTTTCAGTCCCATTATTTGCTTAAAATCACTTAAAATTTAGTTACTTCCTGCTGAACCTGGCATTTTAAAATTATATCACAAATCTATTGTAAAACTGACATAAGATTGTCAATGATAATGTGGGGATTGTTTATTAAGAATCAGTTTCAAACAAAGAAGACAATGATGAAGAAAATTTGCCAAAATGCATTGGTCTATGGGCAACAAAGTTCTTTTTGGTGCGTGACAGTGTGCTATCTTATTACATCTATGGGCATCATTTTCAGGGCAAAACTTTGAAAAAGATTTCGTTCATCCCTAATTATTTGTACAAGAAAATAGAATCAAACAAGGGTGTCTGTGCCTCTGTAGTTCTTTCCTCTCCAGCCTTCTTGGACAGCTATCAAAGTATTATGGGAAATGCAGTTTAGCAAGGGATCCAAGGGATGAATTTAGGTAGTTTGGATAGTGAGCTAAACAAACAGAGATAAACAAACATCAAACACTTAGGGTAGGGACAGACAGGGAGATTCGGGGAGATTTTGTCGCCTGTCGTTTTTAGCAGGCGACAATCTCCCCGAATTTCCTTTTCCCTGTCTGCCGCTAGTATACTGACAAAGCGTCTGCACAGGCGCTGGCGCTTTGTCAGTATTCTAGCGGCAGACAGGCGAGACAGGGAGAAGGTAATTCGGGGAGATTGTCGCCTGATAAAAAATGCCAGCCGACAGAATCTCCCCGAATCTCCCTGTCTGTGTCCCCAGCCTTATTAAGCGGCAAATGTGCCTGGTGAATGTTAGGCAAGTTATATATAGACTAAAAATGTTAAACTTGATGGACGTGTGTCTTTTTTCAACCTAACTTAGTATGTGACTATGTTAACGTTTAGCAGTGTCTAACTAACATTGGCCACCTCTTTTTGCACAGCTGCTGAACAGTTTAATTTTAGATGGACAATGTCTGCCCTGGAAAGAGCTTTGCAGTGTTTTAAAATGTACAGCAGAGTGCAGTGCACTGCCTCTCAAATGCTCCCATTCCAGAGAGCAATTTCTTATTCTAATCCCCTCTCCTGTGTAATTTATAAAGCTGTTGCCAGCACACTCACTGACATGTAAAAGCATGTGTGAAGGTGATTTAGAAGAAAACTTGGGGAATATATTAATTTGCACGAGGGCATGGTAATATTATGCATTTTCAGTAAGGGAATCTCTCCTATATATAAGTAGTGCAGACAAGTGTATTCTCCTATTCTGCTCATATGCAATGGATTTTACTGTTAAGCAGCTAAAAATCTCATTATGGGACGATTCACAGCTATCTCTCATTTAGCTGCATAGGTATCCCTTATAAAAATCTAAACAGGAAAGTAGACAAAAGGTGACAGGCTCACAACTTTTGAGCACACTTCTTAAACCGTCCAATTCAGGAGGTGACAGGCGATCTTAATGTCAATTCTCCAAGCTTATCCAATGCCCTGGGCAGTGTTCTTTCCTTGGAACACAACTAATTCCTCAGTGTCCATGCGTCCTCCAAAACAAGTGGACTGAGCTGTGAAACTGGGGCACTGAGCTCCAAGTGAAAATAAGAGAAGAGTAAGGAGAAATGAGCACACAATGTAGGTCAACATATACAGAATTATGGTTAAACAATACTACATTGTGCGTAGAGGCATTACACAAGGTACTAATATATATATAAAATTATATATTATTTGTAAAATGACCTAATTTTTTACCAGAAAATTGTAAATTTGATTTTATTCTTTAACATGAATATATTTATTCTAACTAGTATGTTTCTGTCTTTAACTGTTTCACACACAAAAACCCTTCAATATCTCTTTCCAGATGATTCCCCCAAACAGCCAAAGCATATCTACAGTATAATTTGAATACTACAGAGCATGACTTAAAACTGATACCGTAAATAACTAACCACACATCTTTCTGAAGACCCTGCAGCATTGTTTTTACTCTGTAGCCCTTGTTAAATCATTATGAGACTGATCTTTGGTAATGCATTTGTGCTGAGTTCTACTGGTGCAATCTGGAAAAATTATGTTAAACCTAGTATCTTTCTTTCTCAAGGACAGAACAATAGAGGCAGCATACCCAGAGGAACAGTGCCCAGTGTTATAGCAGGCCATGTGAGAATAAATCATCCACTTGCAACTGAAAACTGTATATAACATATAAAACTTGCTAGCCTGTATAAATATAGAAATAACAGGCACCAACCTGTACCAGCTGTTTTAGATTCAAAGCCAACTACCTTTACTGGCACCCAGCACATTTAGTTTAAGGCTCTGCCAGTGAGCAGTTCAATTCTATATCCCATTTGAAGCATCAAATATATAACTATTCTACAGTATTCCATTTTCTATTTCAGTGATACATATCCAATCACATTTCATAAAAAAGAGCAGAAACTGAACTAGCATGCTGCTTTGGGCACACACATAGGGCATCTTATTTGCCCAGATATAATCTCATAAACATCGCCAAACTGGGAGGAAAAAGCAGCCCATGTATTCACGCGCATGCAAAGCATGATAGATATTTACAACCCCAAATTAACTAGAACTAGTGTTTATTAATAGATATTTTAAGAGTCCATTACCATATAATTCCCAGCTATATTATACACCCTATGTGCTGGAACTGGTCCTTGCAACAAATATCTCCCCCTAGTTTGTATAACAACTATTCTATCTGATGGATTAGTGACCCTATACTGTATATACAGTATATTCTAAATTTCCTGTGTATGCCCCCAGCTAGACTACTGTATGCATCCTGGCAGATAAGAGGACTTTAATTACCATGTGTGGCACAGAATAAAAAGTGTGGCATACTTGAAGAGACTAGACTGTCTCATGCAGTTAATGCTACATATCACAGTGTTCCATGTACAGGCCAAAGTGATTGTTCTGATCACAGATCCTCCTGTTACCAACATACCTATCATAAGCATAAGGGATTGGGTATATAGCAAGCAACTAATATTACTAATATTACTAACTGAAGTTGGTCAGAATTCCTGGTTCCTCCCATTTGCCAGTACAGACATGAGCACTAAAAAATGCAGACATTGGCTAAGCTGTGGCTGGTTATTATGGACAGCTCATTTACATTTCTTAAGTGAGTGGCTCATTTACATATTAAAGACAGACCTAATTTGCATTTTTAGGTGAGTAGCCCATTTACACTTTAAAGCAATCGGCCAATTGGGCATTTGCCCGAACTCACAGATTGCCAGTCTGGGCCTGCTCATAAGCAGACAAAGAAAAATCAAAAGTATCCTTCCAAACATTATTCATGTAAATGACATGTTACATGTATACACAGCGCTATACATTAAACAGTTACATTTTGAGGCCCATTTACTAGCATATTATTGCTATTGTAGTCCATGAAGGTCAAAAAATTTGTGTTTTTCCCATATTTCTGAAAAGCGCAAAAAATTCAAGATTTATTAAGAGTAAAAACCACGAAAACCTCTAATGCCAAGCATCTCCAACTAAAAGTTGTCAAGGTCCTATCAAAGTCAGCTGGACTGAGTAGACCACTTTGAATCATTTTGGACTTTTAGAGGTTTTCTGTTTTTTTACGACTACAAATTGACAGAAAAACTAAAAACAATGTTGAGGTTTTAGAGGTATTGATATTTGTTAGGCCATCCTTCAGAGTTTTTGCTTGCGCTTTTTATAATCAGATCTTTTCATAAATGAATGACAATTGTGGTCGTGTTGAGTTTGTGAGTTGTCGTTTCAAAAACCTCCAAAACCACTAAAATCCAACTTTTAATAAATAAGACTACTTGTATAGGCAAGAAGCAAGAAGCACACCTATGTTCTCTGCCAAATACCTTAGTGTAAATAGATAGTATTTGGCTTGGAAGCAACCAGGGTTTGTACATTAAAACAGTAAATGTATCCAGCATATAGGAACAATTAAACAAAAAATATAATGCAGGTATTGAACCTGTTATCCAGAATGCTTGGGCATTCTGGATAACAGATCTTTCCCCTTCATACCTAAACTCTACTAGCATTACATAAACCCAATAGATAATAGGTTTTGCTTCCAATAAGGTTTAATTATATCTTGGTTTGAATCAAGTACAAGGTACTGTTTTATTATTACAGAGAAAAAGCTAATCATTTTTAAAAATTTGGATTCTTTGAATAACATTGAGTCTATGGGTGATATGGAGCTTTCTGGATAACGGGTTTCCAGATAACGTATCCCATACCTGTATAACAATATATACTTTTATATTTGAGATTAAATACAAAGTGTGCATAGGTGAGTTAAACAAACTGTTGCTCAACCACACTTTACACAATTTTTGCAGATGTCTGCATAATTTATTTATTATCATGCATTAAAGACTCCACTTGAAAGATCCAGTGGCTACATTACTATTCAATAATAAATCTGACTCCTTGTCCTTTGCTCCTGCAAATGAGGTTGGAAACACATAGGTGCAAAATTTTGAATTGAAAAAATTTTGACCATCTAAGTTTTCTTAAAGTGTATTTTCGATTGAAAATGGACCTTTTTCAATCAAATAGGTCCATTTTCGATTGAATAAAAATCATTTAAATCGTTCAAATGCATCGTTTGCAGTGATGGCCGAATTTATTCGCCTGCAGCAAATCCCAGCGAATAAATTTGTGAAATGCCGGCAAAATTTCACCCTGGCGCCTCCAGAACGAGACGCGGCAGCATTTTGCAAATTCCTCACAGTTTAAAGGAATTAAAAATTCAGTGAATCGAAACGCTGCCGATTTGACCATCACTAATCGTTTGATTCGAACGATTTTGGCGAAAAATATTTTACTTTCAAAAAATTAAAAAAATTGTTCCAGGAGGTGCAATTCGACGGATTTAAGGTGGCAAAGGGTCGAATTAAAATTTTTTAAGAGACAGTACTTCGGTTTTAGAATGGTCGAATTTTTAAATTTGATTCGAATAGTCAAAGTTACCAAAAATTTCTTTGAAATTCAAATTTTTTTAATAAAAATTTTCACTTCGACTTTTAGTAAATCTGCCCCACAGTGTTCCTAGAACTAAACCACTTTATCCTACCTCCCTATATTTGATTACACTCTAATCTAGTAAAGCCAGGATTAGATAATTATTTACTTTTGCAAGATATGACCAACATGACTGTCAAGTTCTAGAAATCATCAATCACACTGGTGCAATCTTTTGCATTTATATGTGTACCAGTCCCAATTCACACCACTGTGAACGGAGACTGGGAGTTTTAATGTACTGTAGATAGGGGACAATAACTAAACAAATTCATTCTACCTCCCTATATGTGATTACACTCTAACATAATAAAGACAGAATTAGACAATAATTTCCTTCTGTAAGATATGAGCAACATGACTGTTAAGTGCTGGAAATCAGCAATCCCATTGGTGAAACCTCTTGCATTTATATGTGTACCAGTCTCAATTCACACCACTGTGGGGTTTTAATGTTGTAGCACTACTGTACGATAGATAGGGAACAAATGAAAGGGAAATTAATGCCTTGACTTGCCAGGCTAGGGTACAACATAGTCCACACCTGGGACTCACAAAGGATACTTCTATTTACAGTCAAAGAATCACAATTAATTGGTTCTGGGAATTCATTAGGTGGCCCAACAGCCACTGAGTTGTAGCTGAGCAATACTACATAATGGATAATAGAGTAAGATACAATTGAAGGCAATTAGGCAGAGTCACACTGAATAGTGCATAGAAATGCAGATTAACCAGCAAAAACTACAAGCAGGGATGCAGGGAACTTTTCTCGCAGAAACCATAATTTTACTAAACAATTTCACAAATGGAAATGGCTCATTGATATTTTTCTCAAGTACTGGAGCCCAAACTTAACTGAATACTCAAGGTGAGGCCTTACCAAGAGGAAAAATTATATTTTCATCCCTCAAGTTAATGCTTTTTATATGCAAGACAGCATTTGTTTCCTTTAGTAGCCGATGAATGGCACAGCATAGAGTTAACTGCAAGGTAACGAATTCCTATTTTCCCCAACCTTTCAGCAAGCTTGGCCCGGTGTACAGGAAGGAGGTCGGCAACACTCCTGGAGTTGTAGATCACAAGAATTACCCAACACTCAGAGCCAGTGAAGCGGGGATCAACCCCTGCGTGTTTAATTCAATGACATCACTGACTTGAATTAAACACGCAGGGGTTGATCCCCGCTTCACTGGCTCTGAGTGTTGGGTAATTCTTGTGATCTACAGCATAGAGTTACACAGTTTGTCATCCACAAAACCCACCAGATCAATTTCAATTAAGGAAACCCCTGCATGTTATTGTTTTGTGTATACTGTAACTTGCATTTATGTTTTCTCTACCATGTATCAGTATTGAACCTTATTTGCCAGTTTGCTGCCCAGTGTTTTCAGTTTAATCAAATCACTCTACACAGTGGTGGCATCCTGCATTGAACATCTGCACAATCAGCAAAAAGTGTGGTAACAAATATGCACACAAAATATAGACAAAATTATTAGTGAATGTTTTCTCCAGTTTACTAACCTGTGGTAAATATAAATTTGCAAATTTTCTTGTGCATGAATACAGATCCAGCCACTGGGATTGGTGAGTTAAATGCGTCGTGACTCAGGGCTAATTGAAGAAACTGTGTTATCTAAAGTTATCTTAACTCATTTAATGCATTTAACCTTTTCATTGGCATACCAAAGCACCATTGTTTTCAATGGTGAACTCTTTAATTGGATGGGATGCTGTGACACAATATTCTGTGCTAAGTGGGATAAATGGGATAGATGAGTTGTTTTTCTGTGTCAAATGTACAATCCAAAGTGGCTTCATCTGTATGTGTTCACCAGTTATCACATTCGCTGAAAATAATGCTACGTACATATTAATGCCGGTTTACAAAACAGCAAAATGTGCGTGGCTATGTGAGCCAAGAGAACAAATGCATTTTAGGGAGCTCCGTTCCTGTATATATCAGACAGACTTCAAAGACTAATGGAGGTCCTGCGAGCTGGCCAAGATTTAGGGCCACCTTATGACATCCAAAGCACATTGCAGATCTCGCTACGAGCAAGGTCCGCAAGAAAAAAGACAAGCCCATACCTGTGACGACGCCATCTTGGAAAAGCCTGAAAACACAGCTAAAGCAGCCATGCAGGCTGCGAAGCCCAACAAGGCTAATTCTGAAAAGATACAACCTTCTGACATGTCAGCGGAGTCGGCAGCAGTGCTGGAGGCCATCAGAGAATCAAAAAACGACACTCTCTTTAAAAATGGACGCCCTAAAGCTGGAACTATAGACAGACATTTCCCTGCCTAGGGGAGACATAGAGAAGTTCAGAGACCATGTGGCAGAGGCAGAGAGATGGCTGGGCAAAGTGGAGGATGTAGCACATCAAAATCAGGTTGCGGTGCAAGATCTCCAGCGCCAAGTAGCCAATCTCTCACAATGGGCGGAAGATGCGGAAAACCACATGAGATGTAACAAGAAAAGGAGAACCTTCACAGACATCAGGAGGAGACTTCGAAAAAAGGGTCTGCAATACAGTATGATACACCCCAGCAAACTGAGAGTAATGGATGGCCATAATACTCGCTTTTTCCAGAGCCCGACAACTCGGCTGCTTGGCTAGATAACAGACGATAACCAATTGAAGCCTCAAGGCCAGACTTGCAGTGCCTTACAATTATCTGCACCAGGTAAACAAGGAAACCAGGGATTAGTACTCCTCTCTTGCAGAAGGGTCAGGGAGGGGGTGTTCGGTATAATTAAGAACAGCAATAACCTTGTTATATATTATATTTACTGTGTTTTTGTTTACCTTAATGTATGTATGCGCAACTCCATATCTTAGGCAGGGAATGATTTTCTATGCCCTTTTGCTTTTAACACTGAATCGGGCAAGGTAGAATTCTGCCCCCAGGCCACAATATGTTAATCAAAAAGTGTCATGACGGAATTAAAAATCTTAAGAGCTCTTGTCTTTCGATTTATCCGCAGACACAAACCAGATCTTATACTGTTGCAGGAAACCCATTTGGACGGCCAAAACAATTTAAGTCTTAAGAAAAAGTGGGTAGGTCATATGTTCCATGCTACATACTCTACATATTCCAAAGGGGTAGTACTATAAGAGAGTAAAAATTTACATTTCTAAATAAATTCCTTTCACTGGGAGGGAGATATGTCGTGATTCACGGAGCGGTTACTGGACTGCCCATCACACTGGCATCAGTGTATATACCCCCCATGGCCAATATTGACATCCTGACGCAGATTACACGCTGTAGAGGACCCACAAATGGACACTAGGACTGGGGTACATTATAGTCAGCTTCCAGTTAAAGAATGGGCAGAAAGTAACAATCTCACAGAAGCATGGAGATAGAAACACCCCAACCAGGTAGAATTCTCCTGGTACTCTGCCTCTCATAGTTCCCATTCCAGAATAGACCATGCATATGTGTCACAAGACATAAAAACAGTGACCTATTTGCCCAGAGGCATATCGGACCATTCTCCACTGGAAATCACCCTCGGTGTAGGGCAGGACCCAACAGATAGGTCAGTGGTCCCCAACCAGTAGCTCATGAGCAACATGTTGCTCTCCAACCCCTTGGATGTTCCTCCCAGTGGCCTTAAAGCAGGGGATTATTTTTGAATTCCAGGCTTGGAGGCAAGTTCTGGTTGTATAAAAACCAGGTGCACTGCCAAACAGCCTAATGTAGGTTGACAATCCACATAAGGCCTAACAAATGGCCAATCACTGCATTTTTTTGGCACCCCAAGAACATTTTTCATGCTAGTGTTGCTCCCCAACTCCTTTTACATCTGAATTTTGCTCACAGGTTCAAAAGGTTGGGGATCCCTGAGGTTATGCAGGCTTCCTGTACACTGGGCAGTCAACAACAAAATAAACCAGGTAGTGCAAAGAGAGATTATCCAATACTGCCAGAATAATGAAGGAAGTGCCCCAGAGCATACAGTATACTATGGGATGCTTTCAAAGCAGTAACAAGAGGGGCATATATTTCAGGCATCAAACACGCGAAAAAACTAATCCGCACTAAAATAGGAGAACTTGAAGCTGAAACAAAAGTTAGAGGACAGCTATCTTAACGATCCTACAGAAAATAATAAAATCTATTGGTTGCATTCAGACAGACCATTGTCACTGGCCAATATAGAACTAGCACAGAAAAAGCTAAGGACATGGGCACAAGTGTTTAGCTCAGGAGATAAGTCAGGCAAAATGTTAGCGAACCTTTCTAGAGACACCCAACAGACCACAGCTATATCTATTATAAAGAACCAGAGAGGGGAAAGGTGACTACCTCCCATCAAATTTTTAAGGTGTTCAGGGATTACTACAGAACCCTGTACTCCTCCAAAACAAGGAAAAGACCCAAGAGATTCAATTGGCCTTTCTGAGCCCAGATACCCAAATCGCTTTAGACACTGCAATTACGAACAAGGAGGTAGAAAATGCCATCCTAGGCCTTTCTATGGGCAAAGCCCCAAGCCCTGATGGGCTTCAATCCAAATTCTACAAAAAACATGCTGGGGATATAGTGCCACACCTGGCAGTACAACTTAATAAAATAGCAGAGACAGACAATCTGCCCGAATCAATGTTCAAAGCAGTAATAACTAGCATCCCAAAAAAAGGGAAGGATCAATCAAAATGCGCCTCCTATAGGCCAATCTCATTAATAAACTGAGATGCCAAAATAATAGCCAAGATTTTAGCTAACCGGTTGAAGCCCTTTATGTCCAGTCTAGTCCATTCAGATAAGACGGGATTCATCAGGGACAGGGCCACTGATGTTAATGTGAGAAGGTTATTTACTAATCTCCAGATAACATATAAAAATAGTGAGACCAGAGTGATTGCTTCACTAGATGCAGATAAAGTACTCAATTCCATTGAATGGACATTTCTTTGGGATCTTCTTAAGAGATATGGATTTGGCCCGTGCTATATTAAATGGATAAGAGCTTTATACTCCTCCCCCATGGCCCAGAAACTTAGAAGAGGAACAAGACAAGGCTGCCCACTTTCCCCATTCCTGTTATGTCTAACTAAAGAACCACTAGCTGAAATAATCTGCAACACTGACAACATCCAAGGGCTATGCAAACCTCAGTGAAAAGATATACCTTTATGTGAATGTTATTGTACTTAGAAAACCCGGGGCCGGCTGGCACAAGTCTAAACTTAATTGCCATAGACCAAGAGGCGCTGAACTTCCCTAACCTAGACACCCCCCCTGATGTGGGTAGACAGTCTACTATACTTGGGAATAGTAGTAGTTAAGCAATACAAATCCAACAATGTAGATCCCCATATGATATGAAAACCAAATTGACACACTGGAAGGGACTTCCTCTGTCTCTGATGGGTCGGATCAACCTGGTGAAAATTAAGTAGTTGTCAAAATGTTTGTGTGTTCAGTAACACCCCATGCTGGCTAACCAAAGCCTTCTTTAAACGGTGAACTCATTACTGAGGGATACTACTTCTGGGGGGCTGGCTTAGCCAGACCTACAAATGTATTATTTAGCATCAGTTATGAAAGGTGAACAGTCTTGCTCACCACACACCCCTGGAGAAACCCAGGATTACAGCATTTGCTGAATGTCCTGGATAACCACTGGTGGGCACGAATGGGAATTAAGTATATAAGAGACTTATACCCTTAAGGCCAACTGATTGAACAGTTGAATTTCACAGAACCGACAACTTAAATTGTGCGCTTCAGTCATTACCAGATCCAATATATATATATATATATATATATATATATATATATTGGATCTGGTAATGACTGAAGCGCACAATTTAAGTTGTCAATTTACAGCAAGAGGCCCAAAAATGGAGGAGACTGCACTTGAGACTAAGCTTCAGCTTGAAACTTTGCCAAAGCCTCTCTCAACCATATATCCTGTTCTTATGTCCCCAAAGAACCAAAGGTTTCTACCCTGCAAAGCTAAATGGAATAAGTGGCAAATGCGATTCAGTATTTATAAATGTAAAGTCATGCACCTGGGATGTAAAAATATTCAAGCCACTTATACCCTTAATGGGACTGCACTAGGCAAATCCATTATGGAAAAGGACTTTGGAGTCCTTTTAGATGATAAACTTGGCTGTAGTAAGCAGTGCCAATCAGCAGCATCGAGGGCAAAAAAAGGTCTTGAGCTGTATTAAAAGGGACATAGAGTCATAGGAGGAGGTAATTATTTCAATCTATAGAGCACTTATAAGGCCACATCTAGAATATGCAGTACAGTTTTGGTCTCCATCACTCAAACAGGACATTATTGTATTAGAGAGGGTACAGAGAAGGGAAACGAAGCTGGTAAAAGGTATGGAAAATCTTAGCTATGAGGAAAGACTGGCCAAATTGGGGATGTTTACGCTGGAGAAGAGGCGCTTAAGGGGTGATATAATAACTATGTATAAATATATAAGGGGATCATATAATAATCTCTCTGTTTTATTCACCAGTAGGTCTTTCCAGCTGACACAAGGTCACCCATTCCGATTAGAAAAGAGGTTCTCCCTAAATATTCGAAGGGTTTTTTTTTTACAGTGAGTGAATTCTCTCCCTGAATTGGTTGTATAGGCCGATACATTAGATAGCTTTAAGAAGGGGTTGGATGGCTTTTTAGCAAGTGATGGAATACAGAGTTATGGAAGATAGCTCATAGTACAAGTTGATCTAGAGACTAGTCCGATTGCCAGTCGGGAAATAATTTTTCCCCCCTCTGAGGCAAATTGGAGAGGCTTCAGGTGGGGTTTATTGCCTTCCTCTGGATCAACTAGCAGTTAGGCAGTTTAAAATTATATTACTATTGACCTCACAGCATTATTATGAATATATGAAAACATACTATTCAATGTGTTACACCAATCAGCAGTCATGGTCTCAAGAATATCCAGGACACGTAGCTGAAGGAATATGGTAGCCATTATTCATCTGACATCTAACTCTTGCTCTACCTACCTTATACACTGCTTTGGACCCCCTAGATCAGCCACTCATTCTGGGAACTTCTGACTTTAAGTTACTTATTAGGACTCTGAATATAAAAACATGGATGTTGATGAAATAAAGTACTATATATTTTTGTTTAACTGTAAAGCAACATACAAACCACGGGGAGATTTATTTAAAAGCAGCAATAGGTATAACAAATACACATTATAAAATGCAACAGTCAAAATTCTTTCTAAGAAAATTACACATCTAAAAGCGAAAATTAAATAGAAACATTCTTTCTCCTACAGTAGGTCTACTGTAATATAATCTAATGAATCATCCATATTACAACTCAGCAAGACTATTAGTGCCTATAAGCAGTGAGAAACTTTAAAGGTAACCCCTCAGTGAAACAGGCTTTTTACATTGGCTAATCAAATTAAATTAATCTTTACACAGAAATATCTATTTGAAAGGAGCATCTAATCCAGGGGTGCCCAAAAGGCAGATCGGGATCTACCAGTAGACCTTTAGCTGGGGATCAGTAGATCTCAAGACACTGTCAAAAACAAAAAATAAGTCAGACACATCAAAACGATGCAATAGACTTTAATTCAAGAAATGAAGACAAGGTGAGTCCCTACTGCAAATGCATGGTTACGGGAAACAAACACATCCAGAGAATAATAGTTGATGAAAGTTTGAGCCAAAGACCAAAAAGCCACCTCACATCTGTGATTTTCCCTACCTCCACTAATGCTGCCCAGGATGCAGCAACAGCCCTAGATGAATGAGCCCTCAAGCCTTCCAGAGCTAGCTTGCCCTGTGCTGGTAAGCCTTTGAGATACATAAGCAAATCCATCTACTGATAGTAGTAGAAGAAGAAGCAGCAGCCTGTCCCTTATTACAGCCGGCTGGAATCAAACTTCCCGAAGGTGCCTGAAACCTCCAGGTAACAAAGCAGGCAATGTACTGGATCAATCTATCCCCCTCCCTCCTGGTGATCCTATTTGAAGATAGGGAGAATAACCTCCTTTTTCAAATGAAAGGATGACGCTACTTTTGGCAGGAAGGACATGTCCAGCTTTGGAATGACTCTCTCATGCAGAAAAGGATGTGACCTGAGCCACAGGAGAGAGCCTGCAACTCTCCTAACCTAGAAGCTGAGGCCATGGCAACTAGAAAAAAAAGAGTTTTGAGTGTCAGAAACGACACTGAAACTATCTCCAAAGGCTCAAAGGGATCTAAGGAAAGGGCCTTCAGCACTAGAGGCAGACTCCATACTGCTGGGGCAGTCTTTACTGGAGGTCGTAGCTTGAGGGCAGCCATGGAATATCTCTTCACTATTGGTTCTTCAGCCCAAGCCAGGGAGGGCCCACACATAGACCTTTAGTGTCTAGTGATGGGCGAAACTCCCGCGTTTCGCTTCGCCAAAAAATTCGCGAAACGAGTCGCGCGTGAAAAACGACGCGCGACTCGTTTTTGTTGGCAAATTTTTCTGCGGCAAATTTTTGCTGCCGTCTCGGGAATTTGCCGCGAATTCGCCCCTGGCGAATAAATTTGCCCATCACTATTAGTGTCCTATACTGAAGTCCTTTCTCCAGACCGTCCTGTAGAAATCCTGATCTGAAGAAGTGAAATCTCCTCTGATACCCCAGGCTGACCCCTCTACACAAGAAATCTCTCCCAGAGTACAGAGAGGAATTCCAGAGGTCGATTTGATGGCACCTCTGGCAATCCCCTCTGTACTAGCATCTGAAAAACCTCCTGATGCAAGGACCATTCATGCACTGACAGCACATTCAGACTTAGAAAGTCTGCCTTCTGCAGGCTGCAATCAAAAGAACCAGATTCTTCTCCACCCAGGGAAAACTCACTTGAACCTCTTGCAGAAGAGACCTGGTCCCTCCCTACCTTCTGATGTATGCTACTGCTAAGGTGTTGTTTATCAGCATCTTGACCAAGGAGCCCCACAGGATGTTGGCAAAATAAAACAGAGCTAATTTTGCTGCCCTTGTCTCTATGATAATGAAAGGGCCATTCTTCTTTTGAAAAGGCCATGTCCCCTGGACCCACTCCAAGCCCATGTGCTCCCCCAACCCCATGTTGAAGCTACCGTCTCCCACTGAGGTTGGGCCAAAAGAAACCCTCTACTCAGATTCTCCTCTGATAGCCACCATCTGAGAGATAGCTTGAAGTCCTCTGAAAGTTGTATCTTCTGATTCCAATACCTCCTCGTCCTGTCCCATTGGTCCAGGAAACGCCATTGGGCTGGCCTCATGTGCCACCTGGCCCACCTCGTGACTGGGATAGTTTCCACCATAGAGCCTATAAGGGTCCTTAATTCTAAAGTCTGAATCCTCTGGGGAGCAAGTGATATTGTACCCACCAAGGTTTTGACAACCGGACCCAGGAACAGCAGAGACTGGGAGGGAGTAAGCTGGCTTTTCTACCAGTTTACCAACCACCAGTGAGTCTGCAAGAAGCTCAGGACTCTGTCCCTATGAGCCATGAGACCCTCCTTGTTGACACTAAGATGTCGTCTAGACAGTGCCAAATAGAGAAGCAATAAGAAGCAATAACTCCAGAAGCAATAAGGGTTATCAGGACCTTGGGAAAACCGTTGGTGAGGTTGAGAGGCCAAATGGAAGGCATTGAAATTGGAAATGTTTTCCTTCCAGGGAAAAACGAAGAAAGCTTTGATGAGTTTCTAATACCGGAATGTGAAGATGGGCTTCTTGGAGATCTATGGAGAGACGCCAACCCCCTGGTAAAACAGCTGAAATTATGAAAAAGATGGACTCCGTCTTGAACTTCTGGACTCTCATATATCTGTTTACTTCTTTGATATCAAAAATTGGCCTCCAACGCCCTGAAGTCTTCCTTACTAGGAACAGGATTGAAAAAAACCCTTTGTACCACTCTGAAGTAGGCACTGGGACCACTGCTCTTTCTATCAGCCACTGGACGTGTTGATCCAAGGCTTTCCTCTTCTCCCCAGAAGCAGAGTAAGGGGACTCCACAAAACTTTCCCCTTCTGGGACCAAATTGAACTCCAGATGATAGCCTTTTGTCAGAATGTTTAAAACCCATTGATGCGAAATGGTAGCCAGACAAAGATGACAACATTTCTCCAGCCTGGCTCCTATTTTTCCTATTGCCGACAGATAGTCAGGAAGACTTCTTCGGTGGTTGAGCTGGTCTCAACTTATCATTCCTTGAGAAGGAAAACTGAACTCTCTTTCAAGCAAAGGGCTTGAAGCCCTCTGTAGCAACCCTGGGCAAATGGTTGGAGGAGCTGGACACTCCAGCCCCCCAAGACATGAAAGGCCTAAAGGGCTGATATCTTGGTCTCTTCTTCTCCCGACTCAGGAATTCACTCTTACCCCCTCAAAGGGCAAAGTACACAGATTCATCTTGGATGAAGCATCTGCTGACAAGGACCTGAGCCAAAGGGCTTGCCAAGCTGCCATCCCAAGCATTCTGGCATTGCCCTCTGTATAGCCTTGTTCGTTCGCTTTGAGTGCAGAATATTTTCAAGCAAGCTAATACCATAGGAGAAGAGAGAGAGATAAAACACCCCATACAATGAGTGAGAGGGACAAGAAAAACAGAATCCGAGGCTAAAGGAAACATAATGTGGTAAAACTGATCACCAAACAAACTAAGGCAGATAAGAAAAACACCATGAGGAAACGAGGTCCCCTCCCTCCACTCACAACCTCTAGGGTTGCAGCCCCAATATATGTACCTGCAATGGAGGTGCACCAAGGAAGCTAGAGAGGAAGAGGCATGGGAAAAGGTGGTGAGACCGAGAGAGCAACCAGAGGGACCCAGACACGTCTCATTTTAATCCCCCCACCCAGAAGTCACCTCTCACTCCCAAGACGTGAGTGACCTTCCAAAGATGGCCATCGCCCGGCGAGATGCAACCGCCATCTTGAGAGGGGCAAAGTGCAAGCACTGTGCTGAGCATTGAATGTAGCCAAGGAAGCAAGCAGCAGTCGCAGAAGAGCAGCAGCCTCGCACGCTGGATCCCCTGTGATACGGGCAACCTCCAAGTCACCCCCATATCACGCCACCTAGGGATAGAGGGGTACCTTTTGCTTTAGTCAGCCAAAGCCAAGTATCCCCCTTAAAAGCCCGCTCCTATCCATAGCAAGGAAGGGTCCCTGCTTTGCCTGTCTTCACCTACAGAGCCTGTAAGTAGCACACGGTACAATCAAACTAAGCAAGCACCCTTAAGGTCTTAAAGGCAAGAACAGAAAGAAAAAAGACAACCTGGGTAAGTCTCAAGGGTGCCTTTAAAAGTTTGGAGGGGGATGGACTGTCTAGTCTGGGGGTGGGGATGGGAAGGGCCTTCCAGGTGTACTGCTGACATGGAGTGGCCAGGAAAACAAAAACCAGCTGGCTAATATTCTAACATATCCTAACATAATGGAGCAATAAAAAGATCCGTTTCACCCTCTATGCTGGATAAGAAATGTCAGAGAATGGTATTATAGTATATAGACATTATGCAGAAGTATATGGGGGGAAATTTGCAGCTACACAGATTAGTTATCAAGGGGATACAGAGTAAGAATAGGATAAAGGGGAGATATGGATAATTTATTGTTGAAGTGGTAGCAGCAAATTTTTTTGAATGGCAGATAATTTATACTTATGGGTTGAATGAAGGAATTGAATTAGCCCACCACATCCTGAAGAGAATGTGAGGTGCTGATAGGTTTTATTGTGTAATCTAAAACCACCTCCCTAATTGTGATTAACCAATGGACATACAACCTTATAAATAGTTATTATGATGCAAGGGAAATGTTTTTTTTAAGCAGAAAGTGCATGAGGAAGCTCAAATTGAAATACATAGCATAAATAAACACAAATAAGTAACATTTTGTATAGCTGTATTTTGTAAGTGTTTATGCGCTCCATGGTGGAACATACTCCAAAAAAAAAGAGATGCCATAGTGCAAAGGTGGAAGGAGGCTGTTACCTGCAGGTAAAAGTTGTAAGTGTGGAGCAGTTTAATTCATTGGGAAAGGTTGCAGAGTAAAAGTACTACTGAAAGGAGAGGATTCTAGACTTCAAGTGTGGGTGAGATTACTCTGTTTTTTTGTGTAGAAACTTTTCAGCACAGAAATAGCAATGGGGTGATGCCCTATGTAGGTCGATGGTGCTGGTGGACATTGATAACGGTTGGTGTATTCAAATAACAGAGGTTAACATATCCCACAGATCTTTCATGGTTTCTAATGGTTTGGAACAGTTCCCTAAGCCTAGCCCTCTGCTCTTCTGCTGATCTGTGACTACTTTGCTGAGCTGACTGACTACTGTTAGAATTTATTCATACTTTTTAAAGGTAACACAGGTAACTGTTATGGATATATTAGGGGTTCTGTGTTATGTGGGCCTCAAATTTTGGTTTGGAAGCTGGAGCTCTCCTTTAATTTGAGTGATGTGGGACCTAATGAACTGTAAAGCAATTTTTTTCTGCACTATACAATTTTAAATTAAAATTTTTAAGTTTTTAGAAACTCCCATAAACTCAAAATTCTACCCTTAATAAATCTGCCCCTAAATATCTAATGTAAAAAGGTTTTAAAATTTGATGGAATGGGTGTATGTTATGAATTCCACCTTGATTATACATTTTAAAACTTTTTAACATATGCATTACAGCATTAGTGAGGTATATTCATGTACTCCAATTTTTAATTATATGTACGATATCATGAATTCTTGTTACCAAGTGTAATTTATTGAAGATGTCATTGGTCACAGGAATTCAGTGTAGAACTGGCTACACTGGCATTATATTGCATTCCTTTGTCTTGAAAATGTCAGGGTAGGGATATAGCAGTAAATTCTGTTTTTACCTGTGAAAAAATCTTTTAGATTAAAATTTCTTTGGATCATTTCTGAAATAAAGATCAAGGAATAACGCTTCAAAGTGTATTCTTTCTAAGGAAAGTCACTGTCTCTTAGGAGTTAACATAAGGTAATTTTACATTTTTCTTACTAGGAAGAAAGAACTTGGAAGAGCTATTGTAAGCACATTTTCTGTGCAGAATTCAGGTTAGGAATACATAAGGACAGCATGATGGCATGGTGGGGGGGGGGG
>CM044444.1:52912909-52930476 GCA_024363595.1 Xenopus borealis
GGGGGGGGGGGCAGGGCAAGAGTATTAAACATTTCCTATAGATGTAGTTTTAAATGAGCTGGAAGTTCATAGGCTAGGCATGTCTTGTAGCTTTTTCCTCAGGTTGTGCTCTCAGTCTGCAATTTGGGCTCCCCGTTCTCTAACCTATGTCCTGCTTGTCTGCTTTTTTAATCCTGTTGCTATACAATATTTCCTTAATATGTATAATGAACTGTCATTTTTACAGTTACGTTCTTCAAATACTCTCAATCACTTCTACTGCAAATATAATCTTCACCACACCAATGACTATTGAGAATAACAGCATGTTTGGGGCTATTGACCTTCAGAAAGTGAATTTATTTCAGAAGATTATGTATTTCCCTTAAATAAGCTCATAGGAACACACCACTATCACCTGTATTGTCGCACATCTCTTTTTTTGCAGATATTTTACTGTTGTTCACCTTCCAACTTGCTGTTTTGTTCATCTGGATTTTTTCTATATACACATATGAAAAGGACACTCTGATAAAGAATCTTCAGTCTCATGCCATTTCTACTGGAAAGGAGGCTCCACTCAAAAAACAGCTGACATTGACTTGCCAAAGTAGTCCAAGGAGAGACTGGGAGGCCAATTTATCAAAGGTCGAATTTCAAATTTATGGGAATTTTTTTTTTAATTCGAATATACTCACAATTCGACAGGGAGTTTAAGAAAAAATTTAGGGGCATATCTACTAAGCATTTTTTTTGGACTACTTCAACCATTGAATTTGCTAAATTCGATCAAATCGAATGATTAGAATAAATCGAACAATTCAAAGAAGATCGAAGATAGAAGAAAAGCATTCGACCATTCAGCGATCTAAGTACTTGCCCTTTAAAAATTTATGTGATTGCCTACTTCGCCAGATTAAACCTACCGAGTTGCTATATTTGCCTATGGGAAGCTCCCATAGGCTTTTTCTAAGTTGTCTTGGGGGACACAGGGACAATGGGGTATAGCTGGTATCACTAGGAGGCAGGACACAACCTTAAGAAGAAAACTGACTCCTCCTCCACTGGCTATACCCCCAGCAGGTGGAGCTTAGGTCAGTTTGAGTTGTGTCCTCAGGAGGATAGGACTTCTAGCAATTCCCTACTCAGCTTTGCTGGCAAATTGGGGTTGTGTTTGTCTCTTTACCACCGTGTAAAAGACTCTGTAGCACCCTACAATGTGGGATCTGCAGCCGGGGTCACTGGGTGCTGTGCACAGACCACCTAGCCACTTATCTCCTTCTCTAAGGAGACCAGGCTAGCTGTCAGGCAGCGGGGAGAGAGGGAGAGACACCCTCTGCCTCAGCAGCAGGGACAAGTAAGCAGGGTTTTCCCCTGAGATTTCTCTATATCTATCTCTCTCCCTCTCCCCCTCCCCCTCCCCTTCCCCCATTCCACTCCTCTTCCCCCATTCCACTCCTCTATGCGGAGAGGTGCTTTTGCACTATGCTATGTGGAACAGACCTCTTTACTTCTTCGGAAGCATATTCTCTGGGGAGGGGAGATGTTTTAGGGTATGCCTTGTCTCCAATGGCGCCCTCAAAACTTACATACTGCACCCTTTTTGGCCAGTATTCCATAGCCCTTCTCTGTCTCCCTCTTTTCCCACACCAGCGTTTGTTGCCACATACTTCTCCATGGCGTACTTTCACGCAGGACCTTGCACGGGAGCGATTGTACTTGCATCCCGTGGGAGCAACTATTCTCGCGCCTCGCGGGGTTTTGCCCGTGACCTTGCGTGGGAACCAATATTCTCGTGCCTCGCGAAAATTAGCGCATGACTTCACGGTCGTTTTTTGGCGCGTTTTTCAAGTCACGTGAGATTAATGGCAGCCATTTTGACTGCACCTCACTACTCTTGGTGCTAAAACACCAGGGACACAGGGCAGACAGAGCTACATTAGCAGAATCTCCCCTCACTACTAGGGTGAGTAAATCTGCAGGGCACTTCCAGAATCTCACTCTCTCCTTCCTGGTTTACAGGTTAGTAGCAGAGCTTCACTGAGGGCATTTGCCTCCCCATTTTGACACACAATATTGGTACCATGTCTGAGGGGTCCAGAGCAGCACCTTCCACTGCTATAAAATACTTGGCTTGTGCCAAATGCTGCAAACGTTTACCAAGAGGGCACAATAGTCCCCTATGCAGCAAGTGTGAACCGCCTAGGCTAGACCTGGAGCCTCCAGTCTCCTCCTCTGGTGAACCAGGCCCCTCAAGACGACCATCCAGTCTCTAGCAGGGAGTCGTCCCCTCATAGAAGGCAGGCTACACCTGAATGGGCATCTCAATTGGCTATAGGAATACCCAAGTTAGCACATTCCTTAAACAAGCTGCTAGCCCATTTGGACAATCCTAAGCCCAAACCCTCTAAGCGCAGAGTGCCCTCTCCATCTGATGATGACGTTCATTTTCACCCCTTCTGGAGTCAAGGGATGATCAACCCCTCTCTGAAGGAGAGCTATTCTCTGAATCAGGATATGAAGAAGACAAATCACTTCACCATTCTTCTGAAGTAAATACACTGGGGCTCAATTATGAACACTGGGCAAATTTGCCCATGGGCAGTTACCTATAGCAACCAATCAGTGATTAGCTTTTTAAAGCCAGCTACAAGTAGAACAATGAAAGCAGCAATTTGATTGGTTGCTACCGGTTACTGCCCATGGGCAAATTTGCCCAGTATTGATAAATGACCCCCACTGATTGCTTCGGTACTTGAAACCCTGCATCTACAAGAGCCACAGGCTTCAGCTGCATCCTCTAAGCCGCTATCCAAGAGGCACAGTAAAACAGCTTCTGTATTCCCCTCTCATTCCCAGTTAGATTCTATCATACAGCAGGAATGGGATAAGCCAGAGAAAAGTTTTCAGCCTAGTCGCCGTTTCTCGAAGCTCTATCCGTTTCCTACAGAACACATAGATAAATGGTCATCACCTCCCTCGGTGGACGCACCTGTATCTAGGCTATCCAAAAGCATAGCCCTGCCAGTCCCAAATGATTCTTCTTTAAAGGACTCTATGGACAAGAAGTTAGACGGACTATTACGTTCCACGTTTACGGCCTCAGGCTCATCCCTCAGGCCCATCCTGGCCACAGCATGGGTGAGCAGTGCAATGCAATGCAATCCTGGTCAGACTCTCTCCTCACTGCTATTGCTAATGGAGCCCTTCACTTCCATACCTTTCAAGTGCAATCTTCTCTTTGGGCCTGACCTTGACAAGCTCATCAGTCAAGCTACCAGTGGCAAAAGCACTCTACTACCGCAAACCAAAACACGTCCCACCTTTCGCAAAGGAAGGTTTTTCCGTGGCTCCCAGTCCAAAACCACTAGTTCAATACCTCCACGACAGGCCTCCACAGGCAGAGGGTGCTTCGGCAGAAAACCAAGATATTCCTGGCAGAATCAGAAGCCCTTCTCAAAGACCACTGACAAGCCTTCCACAGCATGACGCCAGGCACAATCCGACCTCATTAGGAGGAATATTGTTGCACTTTGCCGACATATGGACTACAATTATTCAAGACGACTGGATCCATGAGGTTGTCACTCGAGGCTATCACATAGAATTTGCCTCAATGCCACCACACAGAGTTTTCATGTCCTGACTTGCACAAGAATCCACAAAGCAAGAAGCCTTCATTCAGGTCATTTCGAACCTGCTCCAGGCAGAAGTTATTACCCCAGTACCTTTGACCGTTACCTTCCGTGGTTTTTATTCCAATTTATTTATGGTGCCAAAGAAGGACGGGTCGGTGCGCCCCATCCTAGATCTCAAAGATCTAAACAAGTTCATACGCACATGAAAATTCAAGATGGAATCTCTAAGATCCGTGATTGCAGCAATGGCTCCCGGCTCATGGCGGCCACTACAGCAGAAATTTGTAAACAAGGAGTTTCCATCACTCCTTATCTGGACGACCTCCTAATCAAGGCTCCGTCTCCTTTGGAGGCCCAACAGGCACTCCAAATCTCCATAAACACACTCAGGGAAATGGGATGGGTCCTGAATCTAGAAAAGTCATCCCTAACACCCAGTCAGTCTATGAACATCTTGGGCATGAGGTTCAACACACAGACAAGGAGGATATCGCACCCACCAGAGAAAGCAACTCGCCTCCAAGCGCTTATTTGAATTCTCCTTCAAAAACAGCGACACACAGCAAAATTCAGCATGAAGGTGCTGGGAGTCATGGTCTCTACCATAGAGGCAGTTCCATTCACTCAGTTTCATCTAAGAGACCTCCAAATGAACATTCTCAATGTTTGGAATCAGAGATCCTTACTTCAAGAGATCCCACTATCTCCTCAAACGTGGCTAGACCCAAATTACCTCTCTCAGGGGAGAAAACTAGGGGAACCCCTTTGGTCGCATACTTACCACAGATGCGAGTCTGTTCGGTTGGGGAGCAGTTCTAGAAAACAGAATAGCACAAGGAAAGTGGAATACAAACGACTAGCCCTGATATTTTGGCAACAGGAACTGAAGGGACAGTACGTGAAAGTACAGTCAGACAACTCCACAGCAGTATTCAATGTAATGGTCACAAGGAATTGCTTATAGGCAGGAATGCTGCTCAAAATTTTTTTTTATTCTTAGCACTACGTTTCGAGTCTAACGACTCTTTACCCACTTGATAAAGAGTCGTTAGACTCGAAACATGTAGTGCTAAGAATAAAAAAAATTTTTGAGCAGCATTCCTGCCTATAAGCAATTCCTTGTGACCATTACATTGAATTTTCAGACGAATTGTACCTACAGGCGGGGTACTAACACAAGGAAAAGCGATTTCTCACTAAGAAGCACAAGGTAACGGTTAACCCTTTTATTCAACTCCACAGCAGTAGCCTACATCAACCACCAAGGGGGAACGAAAAGCAAATCAGCCCTGAAAGAGATCAGACTCATCTTCATTTGGGCAGAGACTCACCAAGTCCATCTGTCTGCCATCCCACATCCCAGGCCTACAAAACTGGGAGGCAGACCTTCTAAGTCGACAGTCATTAGATCCCGGCGAATGGTCGCTAAAAGACAAGGTCTTCCAAGAAATCACAGAGATGTGGGGAATTCTGGAGATCGATCTGATGGTGACCAGGCACAACAGGAAGGTAAGAGCCTTCATAGCCAGATACAGAGATCCACTGGCTCTAAACGTCAATGCTCCACCGCTTGGAAATTCAAGCTCTCCTACGCCTTTCCGCCTCTAGATCTCATTACCAGAACAATCAGGAAGCTGCAACAACAGACCACTCTCATCCTGATTGCTTCAAGGTGGCCTCGAAGGGCCTGGCTCTCAGACCTACTCGATCTCTCCATAGCAGAACCATGGGCTCTGCCTCCACTTCCAGATCCACTCTCTCAGGGACCTATTCACCATCCAAATCCAACAAGTCTAAATTTGACGGCGTGGCACTTGAAACAGAGATCCTGACCCGAAAAGGTTTCTCCAGGGCTGTGGCATGCGCAATGTGTGCAGCCAGAAAACCGGTCTCAGCCAGAGCATAGCATAGGGTATGGTCTATCTACCAACAGTGGTGCACCAGACATAAAACCTGTTTCAGAACCTTCTCTGTTCCCAATATCCTGGAAGGTCTTTCCAAGGGCATGTCGCTCAGCTCTCTCAAATCCCATCTTTCCGCCTTGTCAGTCCTTTTCCAAAGAAGACCAGCACTGATTCCAGACATCAAAACCTTTATCCAAGGAGTGGCACATATTACATCTCCGATAAGAGCATCCGCTCCCGCCTGGGACCTCTCCCTAGTACTCAAGGCACTTCAACAACCGCCTTTTGAACCCCTAGAATCAATTTCACTAGAGTGGTTCACCTGGAAGACTGTTTTCCTCTTAGCCATCTCCTCCGCAAGACGTGTCTCTGAACTCAGTGCTCTATCATACAAACCTCCCTTCCTCATTTTTAACTGTGATCGAGCGGTTCTCCGCACCATTCCTTCCTTTTTGTAGGATTTTCATCTCAACCAGGAAATAGTTGTGCCATCCTTTTGTCCTGCACCAACCAACCAATCAAAAAGAAAAAGCTCTTCACACTCTGGACCCTGTGAGAGCACTAAAATTCTATTTGCACAGAGTAAAGGACATCCGTAAATCCGATTCCCTTCGGGACCACACCAAGGTTCCACAGCCACCAAACAGGCCATATCCTGTTGGATCAAGCAAGCTATTCTACGAGCTTACATAGCATAGGGCAAGGAACCTCCAAGTAAGGTCACGGCTCAATCCACCAGAGGGGTAAGTACATCCTGGGCGTTCCGAAATCAAGCCTCAGCGGAACAACTGTGCAAAGCTGCAACATGGATTTTGGTCCACTCCTTTACCAAATTCTACCACTTTGATACCTTTGCGGCCTCTTGCACCCTCTTTGGTTGAAAGGTGCTTTAGGCCGCGGTGGTTTCCTCAACATAGGCCTCTTCCCACCCGTGCCTTAGGGGACAGCTTTGGTACGTCCCCATTGTCCCTGTGTCCCCCAAGACGACTTCTCTTTCTCTTCAGTCTCTTGGGAGACACAGGGCTTCCTGCCCTGGATTGAGGCCTTCACTCCACCAGACATGATACTGTTAATGTTACAGTTCTAAAGTCTTTGTTTTTTTCTGATGGCTTTGGTACAAACTGACCTAAGCTCCGCCTGCTGGGGGATATAGCCAGTGGAGGAGGAGTCAGTTTTCTTCTTAAGGTTGTGTCCTGCCTCCTAGTGATACCAGCTATACCCCATTGTCCCTGTGTCCCCCAAGAGACTGAAGAGAAAGAGATTTAACGGTGAGTACACAAAATCTCCTTTTTTTTTTTTTGATCGAATAGAAATCATCCGATTTCTCGAAAAAATCATATGATTCGTATGATTTTTTCGTGAAATCTGATGAATTTGTACTATTTTTTCGTGAAATCGTATGTTCAGTTCGATTTTTTGTGAAATCGGATGATCGCTTAAGGGCAGATTTACTAAGGGTCAAATTTCGAGGGTTTAAAAACCCTCAAATTCGACCCTCGAGTTTAGGTCGAATTAAAACTCCTCGAATGAAGTTTTCAAATTTGAGGGGTTTTAACGCAATTCGATTTTTCAAACGATCGAATATAAAATCATTCAAATCGATCGATTCAAAGATTTTAAGCAATCGAACTAATTTTTTTTATTCGATCAAAAAAACTTAGAGGCATCCTATGGGAGCTTCCCATAGGATTCTATAGCAATTCGGTAGCTTCAATCTGGCAAATTTTTTAATCAAATTTTTATTAAAGGGACAGTACTTCAAAATGCGAATTTTTTAATTTAAACAATTCAAATCGAATTTTCGGCCATTCTATAGTCGAATAAGCCCAAAATTAATTCAAATTTTTAATTTTTTTAATTCGAATTTTCACTTCGAATCAAAACTATAACCCCCGAACAATGTAGGTCTCTATAAACAGATATTGCATAAAACAACTCATATGTAAAACCCTGATTCATGTAAATAAACCATTTTCATAATGATACACTTTTTAGCAGCATGTGACATTGGGTAATCATAAATAGAAAATAGCCATTTTAAAATATAAGGACAGCCTCCTTGGATCCTAGGATCTAACGGTGCACATAAACATACCAAACAAACTATAAAGTTAGGTCACATGAGCCAATTAACAGACAGAGTTCTGTATTTTGCTTCAACACTTCTTCCTTTTACAGTTAGAGTTTAAATATTTCTGGTCAGGTGATCTCTGAGGCAGCACACAGACCATCAGAAAATGGTGGTTCAAGGCAAAAGATGTAAAAGGGCAATATTTACTGAAATATATATTCCAGTTTGATAAGATTCTTTAATATGTCACTTGATTTGATATAAACTATCTGTTGCTCAAAAATTCATTTTCGGGGTATAGTTTTCCTTTAACATCTCCAAATGGTTCAACAGACCTCTGCCATTGACTTGCCAGGTTTTAGGTGGCAAATATTCTAATTAGAGCTGTTTCCTTGGTCGAGGTATGATAAATTTCACATTCAAATTTGCATTCGAATATGGGCATTAAAATTTGAATGTGTAACTTTTGTAAACTTTTGATAAATCTGTAAAATGGGTTTCTTGGTTTTCCCACACCTTCTAACCACCCATCACCACTGTTTAGAAGTCCTTTAATCTTTGACGTGCAGACAGCTCTTAAAAATTAACATAAATTTGTACCCAAAAGGAAGGAACTGCAAAGAAGAGCTAACAAGGTCGCACAGCCTTAGTAATAATATAATTAGATTGTGTGTGTAACGTGGAAACCATGAATGATTAATGAATTTAAGGATATTTTTGATAGGTGCAAATAAATTAATTCAAAATGCATTGTGTCCACACTTTAAAGTGTTCTCATACAATAAAGAGTTAATAAAGTGCAATAGTGTAAGGGGTGCTAGTTATGTGAGCAACAGTTCACATTCCACTAGTCTTTTAGAAGAAGGAATCACTCAATAAAACATAACATTTAATAGTTCATTTAAAATCAAAAGAGGGATTTGATGAAATATAAAAACAATTAAAAATATGATGTATCCCAATCTGGTTTCACAGTTGTAAGGATTGCAGTATATCTGAGTAATGAAAATACTGGTCCCACCTAGATCATTACATCAGCCTATATGCATATGTTTCCAATACGGTGTGCATTGAGTAACTGGCACCATGTTCTCTCAGAGGCACCTAAGTAAGTGTGGCCTATTCCCTATCACTAGTGCAAATGCAACACCGAAAACTAGTGGAATGTGAACTGTTGCTTACGTAACTAGCACCCCTTACACTATTGCACTTTATTAACTCTTTATTGTTCATCACAAGATATAATAATGACAACACATCAAAGTGTGGACACAATGCATTTTGAATGAATTTATTTGCACCTATCAAAAATATCCTTAAAGGCATTAATCATTCATTTCATGGTTTCCAAGTTACACACACACACAATCTAATTATATTATTAATAAGGCTGTGCAATCTAGATAGCTCTTCTTTGCAGTTCCTTTCTTTTGGGTACACATTTACCTTGATAAATCTGCCCCTTAGTGATATAAATACAACATTACGGTCTGCTTTTATTAAAATAACATTTGTTCAATGTATCTCAATGAACTCTCTGCTAATTATTACAGTGGCTAGTGCTATAGATTGAGAAAAACAAAGTACTTAAGATGTGGAATCAACTTTTCTCTGAAAAAAAAACTGCAGAAACAAAATGTACAGATATGCGATCCATTATCCTGAAACCTGTTATCCAGAAAGCTATGAATTATGAGTATGTCATCTCCCACTGAGTTCTTTTTTGAGCAAGTCATTTAATTTTTTAAAAATGATTTCCCTTTTCTCTGTAATTCTAAAACTGTACCTTGTACTTGATCCCAACTAAGCTGAACAAATCCATATCGGTAGAAAGACCATCCTTTTGGGTTTATTAATTGGTTAAATGATTTTTCAGCAAACATGTTTTATTCAGAAGACCAAAGGCCCAAAGCACTCCTAATAACATCTCATTTCTGTATTTAAAGGGGTTGTTCACTCACTTTTTCAGTTCTGTTGTTTTCAAATAGTACACTAGAAATAAAGACATTTCAAATCTTTCTACTTTTATGGTTTTCTAATCCCTTCTAATCTGTACTGTTACCATCTGCTGCATTAGTTGAAACATTTCTGTGGAGTATTAGCAACTACTGTAGCAAACAAACAACAGAAGGTGAAAATGGGAAAACATTACAAAATGGCCATATAAAGACATAAAGCCAAAGGCTGAGTCTTTTATACAGATCATTGAACTTCAAGGCGATGTCTATGATCCTCATATTTTACAAGGGACATGTTGTTTTGGTTTGGTGAGTGAGTCCTGTGACACAAATGACATCACTATGCCCCTGGTTATAACTGATCCAAGAAATGACCAGCAGCACACTGAATTGGGAATACGGTATAAAAAGGAATTTATTAAGCGCCCATTCAAAAAAACAAAATTTTGAGCCCACCAGGCCCTTTTTCAAGCCCTGTGTCCCACCATATCCAAACTCTTTATAGTGAGGGGTTACATGCTCCGCCCTCTCTCTCTAGTGACCTCTCCAAAGAGTTAAATACAAATAGAAATTGTTTCAATACGGTCCAAAGTCCTTAATTCAGTGGTGAAAAAATGGTTTAAGTCCAATAAAGGTTCCCAAAAAATATCCAAAAAAAAAAATCATTGTGACTAGAAAACATAAAAGTAGCAAGTCCATTCGTATCCAAAAATAACCCAAACCACAGGTTGAAATTTGAAACCATATATATCACAAAACAAAGTGACAAGTTAATACAGTGATGTCCATTTATATCCAAAAAATACCAAAGAAACAAATTGATATTTTGAAACATTTAGCATTATCTCATAATGATACGGCATACCTGAGATGATGCTATATGGAAGTGAATGCCTTTATGGTTTACTTTATGTGGGTAAAAATTCGGACAATGTTGGAGACCAGCGCTCGACAGCACGAGGTCAGACAAACAAAGGAAAAAAATTTAATTTTAATATAGTGCAGTATTCCTTTACTTATATGGGTGCACCCTTAGTGAATATTTCATCCAATTGTGTCAAATATTCCTTCACCCCTCAATCACTCATATCCAGTTATCCGTTCCTTTAAACCACAAATTATAGCAGCTTGTATAGTGGGTTACATACAAACGTTTAGGAAATGATGTGCTTTTAGTAGGGGCTTTCAATGGCAGGTCCTCCGCGTTCCAACTCTCATACCTCTATAAGAATGCGCTGACGTAGTGTAAAATTGTAAACATTTTAATAGCCTTTATAATAAAAGTTAAACTCACAATGATCCTGTTAAAATTTCGCCGCTCTCTTGGTTCTGATTGTTGGTGCAGTTGGTAAATGCCGGCGTTTCCCTTACCACATGCGAACCCAAGGCGCTTGGAGATGACGTCACTGCCTTGACACGTTTCGTCTCTCGACTTTCTCAAAGGCATCATAATTCATAGTGCGCATGTCCCTTAATAGATCTCTCTAATGACGTGCTTACCCTCGCCTATCACATTGATTGTTGATAAGGCACCATGGCAACAATGTTTCTCTCGCAGTTCCTGGTCCTTCACATCCGCTTCACTATAGTAACCTGCTCACTTCAAACCTGTCAAAATTGCGGATTCTTCCCAATTCTCTCCAGACAACAACATACCCCAAAAATGATATATACTTTTCCGCATTCAAAACAGGAGAATATCACCTTGCATAAACATTACTAATTATCAAATGTGCAGAGCCTAGCTTTGACAATTTGTCACCTGTAGTGATGGGCGAATCTCACCCATTTCGCTTCGCCGAAAAATTAGCGAATTTCCAGCAAAATTCGCGAATTGGCGAAAAAATTAGCAAAACGAGGCGCGCATCGTTTTTGACGCACGTTGCGTCAATCGCGGTGCGTCGCGTCGTTTCCGTCGCATCGCGTCATTTTTGGCGGGACTCGTTTTTTTTGGCGAATTATTGCTTGCGTTTCGCAAATTTATTCGCCAGCGGCGAATCGCGGGAATTCGCCGCAAATTCGCCCCATGCGAATACATTCGCCCATCACTAGTCACCTGTGATTAATATATATTTATACAATTCATAAAATCATAAAAATGCCCTCAGATTTATATCAACATTTAGACCTTTAGGCGTGAATGTTTCCAAGCTATAAATCCATATACTTTTACATATTAGTGTGGTTTTTATTAGGTCTCCCCCTCTCCAGTTGTTTTTAACCTCTTCCATGTCCCAATATGCTTTCCATGGACATCCTTAAAATATTTTGAAACACTATGTTTTTTATTCCCTTTCTTTGTTATTTACATGTTCTCTGATTCTATCTCTTAGCATTCTATTTGTTTTTCCCACATATTGCAACCCACATAAACATTGCAAACAGTATATAACGTTCTTAGTTGTACATTTGATATTTTGTTTGATTTTGAATTCCTTTTTATTTACTTCCGAGATAAACGTTTTTCTTTTTTTCCCCCAAACCTGCATGCTGTACATAGGGAGCATGGATAGAAGCCTGCCCATTTGTGTTCTCTACCTCCTTATCGTTTTGTCCCTTTGATCTTATGGTTATTGGTCAAAATATGTTTTAAATTATTTGCTTTTCTGAATGCAACCCTTTATCAGGGATGTGTTTTCGTAATTCTGTATCACATTGTAAGATGTCCCAATGTTTTTTGATGATTTTACCAATACTCCCTGCTAACGTATTATAAGTGGTGAGACCAAACAGAAGGTGCATGACCGTATCGCTAATAGCGTGACTTCACTACCGGTTACAACACACTTCCATATAGAACAACACTCTATCAGTCAACTTAAATTCCAGGTTATTGATTCTGTTGTTGCTGGTAGTTTTTTAGATATTGATTTGATCCAGTAACAAGAATGGGTCTCCCGGTACAGCACCTGACACAACAGAAGTGACTTTTGGAGAGGTGAGCACTCAATTGAAGTGTCTGATTATAACTGATGACATCACAAAATACATAAGAGTGAAGGAACCATTAATTTCTTCTAAAATATAAATTTATAAATGTATATCAACTCAGATATACTCATCATGGGTGGTGGCCACTGATATAAGTAAGCTTACAAAATGTGTCTATTGTTGAATACAAATCTTTTACAACCTTTCAACTATTCACGCTATAGAGGTATTACAGTTTACCAAGCATGCTACGTCAAAGGTATAGTAGTATATTCTTTATTTCCTTCCCATTTAGTTTCTACATTGTAGGCCATAAAGCAGGTCTTGTCTGACTTCTTGCCTCCCACATAAGAAATTAAATTGGATTTCACTTGCTTGTTTTTATAATTTCTGAAAAGTACACACTGTCTTAGAGCAACTGCCCTCAATACTTACATCTTTCTATATAAAGGAGATGTATCCACATGCTGGTTTGAGGAATCACATATATATAACCTGCAAGTTTAACTGGTTTGCTGTTGAGCATTAACTAAGTAAACAGAAGCATTTTAACTATTAACTGTACCCATGTTTTACATTGGACATGAGCATTGGGTGTTTATTAAACATACAAGTTATGCACAATATAAGGGTTACCTTTAATCTTACACAGCTACACAGCAGTTGATTTTTGGTGGTAGACTGCATCTTCATAGCTGGTGATAAAACCCCACACAATTGCAGGTACATAATGCAGCTATGTCAATTAATAATTATACTGTATGTACTGTAGAAGGGACAATTCTGACATCAATGGCAACAGCCTTGGTTCTAACACATTTAATATTTGACCTTTTGTTAAAAATACCTTAAAAATGCAGAGTTATCTGAAGTTTTACAGTTCGCCCAACTTTTTGTGTGCTGTCTAGTTTCCCCATAATTCAATATTTCATAATCAGCACTTCATGTGTTCAATATTTGCTGCCACATAAATAAGTGATTATAAAAAATAATTATGCTATGTTTCAGTTTTGAATTGATTTTGCAGCTAACAATGATGACAGAAACAATGATTACTTACTCCAATCAGACATGATTTCCTGTGTGAGATTATACACCTCAAGGCAGCAGACATATGGATAGACATGTTCTGACCTGGATATGGCCCTCTTTTCTAAAGCAAGTTAAAAGAGATTATATTTGGTAAATGATATATATACACTATAACCAAATAGCCTCTTCAGAGCTTCCCAAATTGAGTTTAACTAGACTAATAATAGCAGGGCTGAAGGACTAAGGCACTTTAATTCTGTTATCTTGACATACTGTTTTTATGGTTAATTGACCAAGGCAGGGAGTTATTAGAACTTAGAGTCAGATATTTGAGTTCTTTTCTTACAAAGCTGTAGGCTCAGTAACCGTGGCTTCTCTGCAGCCCTTGAAAACATTTCTGAATATCAATGTTAGAAGAAATGAATGTGAAGTGTTCAGGTTATTGACCCAAAATAACAGCTCAGTGCAGTCTTTATCTATGACCCCCATTATATCTGATTTAAAGTTTCAACCCCTAAGAATATGATATGAATAATATAGTGGATAGTATTATAAGTCACTGAGGAGTTATGTGACCATATAAAATCACAAGGCCTCTTTATAAATTTCAGTAGGGGGTACATTATGCATTATAATCTACAGTTTGTGTGAAATGTCAAGGGGGGATTAGCATTAAATTCTGGTTATTCGGGCATCTTAGTCTGGAATCTAATTCATCTGCGCCGGCATCCAATTCGTGCACGCCAACATCAATTTTGGACGAGTGCCGTCAAATTCAGATGTGCAGCGTCAAATTGGGCACCAGGTCCCCTGTTATAAATGTCAGTGCAGTTTATAAGGATATCATTTACAGTGTGGTCCCATAGGGAAATGACCAGACTGTATATTAAAATAAAGTGTAAATACATTTAACTAAGAGAGAGAGATACATTTATATGGCACAACATATTTTAGCAGGACTTGAGAAATTGTTCATATAAGTACAGGCCCCAATGGTACCTTTAGGCTTGGCTACTTTCAAAGATAATTTGCATTTCATTGTCTGTTTGGATTGTGGTGGGAAACCAAAATTCCCAGAGAAAAGAAACTTGGACATCATACTGGAACTTCCTGGTTAGAATCAAAATCAGGATCCAAGTTCTACAAGGCCACAGTGATAACCAATAAGCCCAAAGATATCAAGTAACCCCATGACATTGATCCAGTACTCTTCATTACTCTTAATGGTAATTTGAAATAGGGTCTCAAAATTCCTGGAGTGAATCTATATATGGGGATAACTGACATCTCTGTGAGCCACAATGCTAACTTTTGGCCTTGCATGTCCCTGCACTCATCAATTCTCCACGGTCATTGATTCAGATTAGGATTCTTCATTAGATTAAGAGGGGGTAAATAAATTGAGTGCCCATTACAGAAGAAAGCCAGGGAGTAAGTAGCTGTTGTGTTTTGGTAGCCGAGGATGAGCAGGGTATAACAGTGCTTTATTAGCAGGTTCATCCAGCCATTACACAACAGCAGTAACTTGATCTCTATCACTCTCAAGCTGTACAGAACGTATTGTGCACAGGGACATCTGCATACCATTTGTATAAACACCATATTCCCCTTATAGTAGGAAAGCATTTGGACAAATAAAATAAACAGTAATAATTAAACAGTATGAATCTTAAAGCAATCATATACATTCTTCACATCACATAGTCATTGGTCCATGTAGATAGTCTTCTGATTCTCTCAATATACCTTTTAGGTTCACTTTCTTCAGGCCAATTGCGGTTGACATCAGGAGTAGGAAAATGTCCTTCATCAAAAGGAATGTCTCCAAAGTCAAATCTAGCAGAATCAAGACGACTTTCATTCAATATGCTTCCATCAGACAGTTCATATGTGTATGGTCCTCGCTGGGGTCTCACTTCAAGTGGTGTAGTAAATTTAGATTGTCCTTGTTTCAGTATTCCTGGTTTCTTAATTCTGACTAAAGATTCATGCTGAAAGTGCACTTCTCTTGCACCACATTTTCTGTCAGTATAAGCCTTGTATTTGGCTTGTTGATGTTTGACAATGACAGCAGCAGATGATTTTGTAGGAACAGTATGTGGTGGAAGTTTGATGTCTGCAACATGTACTGTAACTTAGTACGCATCTGTCTGCCATGTAATAATTCAGCTGGAGATGATTGGGTCGTTGCATGGCATGTTGCTCTGTAGTTATGTAAGAACTTTGTTGTAAATACTTTCCAAGATTTCCCAGTAAGATTTGCTGTCTGCAGTGCTTCTTTCAGACTTCTGTTGAGTCTCTCGATTTCTTTATTTGTTTGTGGGTAATACACTGAAGATTTTCTATGCACAATTTCTCAGAAAGATTTCAAATTTGAGACAAACTGTGGCCCTTTGTCTGATATTAACTCCTTTGGATTACCTTCTCTGCTGAAGACTGTAGACAGAAATGTTATTACTGTAGCTGATGTTATATGAGAAACAAATGCAATTTCTGGCCATTTACTGTAATAGTCAGAATTATAGCAAATCTGCAGTCTATGGTAGCATCTGCAAAAGGACCCACAATATCAAAAGCCAGTTTTTCCCATGCTGTATCAGGGAATGGTACTGAAGTGGTGGTTTATGTGTGATAGCTGTTTTGTCATGATTCTGACAAGTAACACAATAATGAATGGCAGTTACCACATCAGCATACTGGTGATCATACATAAACATTAGTGGGTTATTTCCACAGCTGCGTTGAGGCCGATATTTGAAAATCATTTTTAGAAAGGAATGGAGGCAAATATGAGCTTCTGGAATTCACACTGAAAAACTGACATGAGAGAATAGCCCAGAGCCATGTTCTATCCATTATTTGATTGTCACGGTTTTTCTTTAACTGTGTTGAAATGTAATGGTATCATTGCTGCTAAGCACCTGCATTAGCTTCTATAATTAAATGCTAATTACTCTGACAACAATAACGTTTGTAACAGTACACTTACTGTATATAGTACTTTCCTTCCTTAACCTGTGTTAAGGGCTTAATTTAGTGGAACAGTCAATACTATACACCAATCTTCAATTTAAAAGGGTTATAATAATCCATAAAGTAATCTAAGTAACCTATTGGTAGAAATCTTTTTAGTGTTAATGCCTGGGACAGGTATTTTACTGCTTTTTTTCCCAATAAAGAAGCAAACTGGGGATTAGTTCAGTTGTGATTTTTTTTCTTTCCATTAAAATGATTGTTAAACAGAAATTATTTAAGCCAAAGATTGATGTCGATGAAAGTGTCTCTTTTCACCTTCAACTACCCTGTAAAAATGAAAGTCTTATCACAAAGATGGATACACACTAATGCAATGTATTTGGTGCTCCATTTACTTAAAGGGATACTGTCATGGCAAAACATGTTTTTTTCAAAATGCATCAGTTAATAGTGCTGCTCCAGCAGAATTCTGCACTTCTCAAAAGAGCAAACAGATTTGTTTATATTCAATTTTGAAATCTGAAATGGGTCTAGACAGTGTCCTAGGTTCCCCCAGCCATGTGACTTGTGCCAGCACTTTAGGATGGAACTGCTTTCTGGCAGGCTGTTATTTCTCCTAACTGAATCAGTCTCCGTGAGCCTTGGATTTTACTATTGAGTGCTATTCTTAGATCAATCAGAGATGTTATCTTATGTTAGGGAGCTGCTATCTGATTACCTTTCCATTGTTCTTTTGTTAGGCTGCTGGGAGGGGGTGATATCACTCCAACTTGCAGTAAAGAGTGGCTGAAGCTTATCAGAGCACATGTCACATGACTTGGGGATCAGATACATGAGACATCTGTAAAGGCCTTGTGATATGAAGAAAAAGCAAAAATCATAAACCAAATTATCTGTATGCAAATAACCAAAATCTGTTCTGTACACAGCAATTTAATTTTAGCACACACTGTGGTGTCTAAGTATATACAGTATGAGCTTCTTTTCACTTGCACCAAACCACTTGGCTTAATGAAAGTAACACGCTGATAGTGTATGAATGTTTTTCACACGTGGTGAACCGTACCAAAGAACGCTA
>CM044444.1:52975395-53005960 GCA_024363595.1 Xenopus borealis
TCAGCTTAAATGCATATGGTATTATTCTTAAATTCCAAATAGATATAGTCCATTAAAAAAAAAAATTTTCTTTACTTCCACCCTGATTTTATATGATGTAACATAGCTGACGCACTTTGGATAACACAGCCCATCTAGAATCACCCACCTCCACATACAATTGATACTTTATAATAAGCTTGAGATGCCTGCAACAATAACAGCCCACCAACAGACCTTTCATCACTCTTATCTATTACTTTGTAGCATGTGAGAAGATACCCTAGAAGAAACATGGGAAAGATTTACATTGTATGAACAAAAGCTACATAGTTTGTTTTTAACTGTTTTTGTACTTAACCAAAGAGGTTTTTTTAACAGAGGTGTATGTAATTTGTTAAATGGTATGCAAATGGATATACTCCACACTATTGGATGTTATATAGGATGATGTGTTTGTGATGTCAGTTAATTAAATTTTCCCGCCACCATATGTAAAAAAGGCATGTTTCTATGTTTGTTAATCACTTTGAGAAAGGCCTCGGAGAGGCCGAAACGTTAGTCTGTGCTACTAATAAACTACATATTTATTTTTTAAGTCCTGAGAGTGCGGACCCTTCTTTCTGGATGATATATATATATATATATATATATATAATATATATATATATATATATATATATATATGTGTGTAAAAAAGTGCTGAAGCACACCAGGATCTTCAAAAAAGAAACTCACTGGTGGGTGAGTCTATATAATTCTGGTATTCACATGTTTGAACTGTCTTGATAAAGGTCCTTGTGTGGACCGAAACTTCAATCCAATAAATAAGTTTCTTTTTTGAAGATCCTGGTGTGCTTCAGCACTTTTTGCTGGTGCCCCAGCCTTTTTCAAAGTGAAAAAAAGGCTGGGGCACCAGCTGAAATATTAGTTCTGCCTCAAAAAAATTGGATTACCTTTTCATAAGACGTGTGTGCGACCTAATTCCTATGTTGTTTAGGAATGTGAAATTAGATGACGCAAATAATTTTCATTAAATCCTACTAAGTATGCCACCTTACATTGTTAAACGATTCTATTTCCATACACAGATTGTTAAAGCAAAAAAGTACTTGCTGCAGGAATGGATTGCTGACTTGCAGATAATTATCTTACTGAGTATCTAGTGTTACTACTCATTATTTTTGCTCAAGATTTTGTATATTCTTATACTAATAAGAACTTCATTCTGGCTATTTTTGGTAATTATAGTCTTAGATTGGACACTCTTTCCTTTTCAATTTTTTTATTGGGTAGTATAGTTCATAGATGTTTGGGAAAACAGTGAATGTTCAGTTTCATTTCAGCTTTAATTCTACATGCCATTATACCATGTATTTGATAACATCTATAATATTTCCACATCTCTGTGGTTATTTCTGAAGAATAGACTTATTATGTATGTATAGATATTGTACAAAAGTTCAAGTTAAGCACAGCTGATTTTCTAATGTAATCTACCAGGTCAATCCACATTTCCTTGTCTATAAAAAACTAATGCAATGCTCTAATGGGCTGTTTTGGAATAAAGGAGCCAGTATGGCAAGCTTTCATGACCTTGCTAAAATATCTGTTCAAAATGTTACTTATCCTACTTATAGACTATAAGCAGTGCAAGAAAATATCTCTTCATGTACAATTCTGCATATTACCTTTCTTTACAGAGGGTATTCCTACTAAAATCAAGAACAACCCTAGTTTCTGTAGGGAATAAATATTGCATATACTAAAAAAATATTTATAACATTTATATAGGCAAATAAACATGAATATTGGTATAATACACAAAAAAAACCTTTTTAAAAACATATGTGCCATTTCCCTTTTAAGTTTGCATTTTTCAAGTACGCAACCACAACCTCATTGTACCTAAATATACACAAAAACAAGGTTCAAACCACTATGTAACACTTTTGTTCTCCACAACAGTAGCAACCAGGGTTCTCTTCTTCCCTCAAAAAATTCTTAGACGAAATCCTGGAAAGGAATGTTGCTGACCGCACCTCCAAAGAAAGGGGGGGAGAGAACAAAAAAACAAAAATAGAAATATAGTGTAGTATTCAAGTTAAATCAGATCCACCCAATGGTGTGAGAAAAATTAATTACACTCTCAGTGTGCTTATATCTGTCCCATATACCAATTCAATGTTTATGAGAGACAGAAAACGAAAAACCATTCATGTTCCACCACCATCAGTCAGTGTATGTGTTAATTAGCAAAAAAGTGGTTTTTAAGTGAAAAAAGAATTTTTCAAAACAATGATTGCGCAAACCTTCAGTGAAAGGAAGTGGCGCGTACAATATAGTGTTAATCGAAATTAAACCCGCATTCTCTCGGGTCTTATCCTGATTATACTCACAGACGTTAAAAATGATTGTAGCGTGTAATAACGTTAGAGGTGAGGGCAGCGTCTGTCTATAATTCAAAAAATCCCATCAGCCTTCTAATCTGCTTTTGCTTGAATGTATACTTTCATTGTTGTCCTTCTTTACGATAGTATTGCAGCTAGTCAGATTCTATGGCTGTGAGTTTTGTTTTCCTTTTTATTCAGAAGTGCGACTGTGAGCTTTTTAATTATTTATATTCTTATCATCTTGAATAGATTACGTCAGTCTGACAGATTTTTCTCTGCTGTTCTCTGGTGTAGATTGCAATAGAATATTAATCTATAGTAACACAACATGCTCCACTATTCAAAACTTCACCACACACACATAATTAGGTTAAACAGAGGCATGCAGAGAGTTGGTTCTGAAAGCAAGTTCAGAAGAAAAAAAATGGAGGTGGGGGGAAGATGTAGAGGAAATCCTTTAAAAATTATTAGGATTAAGTAGTTGTAATTTTCTAAGTAGATAAGTACAGAAGCAAACTCATAGTAGTTTCAAAACAGCAACATGGCAGTTAACTTAAAGTATTTATGTATATAGTGCTCCAAATATGTAATTTGAAGCTTTCTTAATAGTGTTTTTCCTGATTACAGATCCCATACCTATATTAAGGGTTGCACTGGGCTGGGCAGGACGGTGGGGAAAACCCAGTAGGCCCTGGTCCTCTTGGGCCCTGCCAACCAAGACTCGCTCCCCATTGTAAACTGTGCTTACCTTTCATCTTCTCCCCCCTGGCCCCCTTTATCACAGCTGTAAAAGAAAAGAAGTGAAAAGGTATCCATGGTGGTGGCCTCTAGATGAGCTCAAGACTGGGGCAGGGACCCCTAAGGCAGTGTGGGGGCAACTGATGTGACAGCTCCAGTGGGCCCTGGACCCCCAGTCTGAACCTGTCTGTATTTATATTAAAGGGATACTGTCGTGGGAAAACATTTTTTTTTTTAAATGCACCAGTTAATAGTGCATTTCTGTACTGAAATCCATTTTTTTAAAAGACCAAATAGTTTTTTTATATTTTATTCTGAAATCTGACATGGGGCTAGACATACTATCAGTTTCCCAGGTGCCCCCAGGCATGTGACTTATACTCTGATAAACTTCAGTCCCTGTTTACTGCTGCACTGCAAGTTGGAGAGATATCACCCCATCCCTTCTCCCCCCCAGCAGCCCATAAGCAGAAAAATGGGAAGGTAACCAGATAACAGCTTCCTGGTAGATATTAGAACAGCACTCAATAGAAAAATTCATGTCCCCCTGAGACACCTTCAGTTACATTGAGTAGGAGAAACAATTACCTGTTTGAAAGCAGTTCCATCCTGAAGTGCTGCCTCTTCCTGAAAGCACATGATCAGGCAAAATGACCCGAGATGGCTGCCTATACATAAATATTGCAACTAAAAAAGCTACACTTGTTTGGTTAGGAATGAAATGTTACATGGTAGAGTGAATTATTTGTAGTGTAAACAGTGTAATTTAGAAATATGACAGAATCCCTTTAAGGCACAGAGGTAATGCCATTCAACTAATTGAACTTCTGAAGGATATTGTTTATATCTAAGTGTGTGTGTGTGTGTGTGTGTGTGTGTGTGTGTGTGTGTAAAAAGTTATGCCATGAAGACATTTTATTTTTTTATTGTTGTATAAGGTTGACAATTACAGTATAACTACAGTCATTGTAATTTCAGACTGTAGAACAGCAATATATGAAAAAGTCAAACTAGCCAATTGTTATACAAGACACTAGTAAAAGGTTGTCATAGTGAGTTAATTTCAGACTGAGACTTTCTCTACCTAGTTTCTGTGTGTTACATTCACAGGTATATTAATATATTGCTAGGTTTATTTCACATAAAAATGCAACATTATAGTATACGGTTTGTCTCTTTTTAATAGGACAACCTGCTAGTGTATTTTCTGGATACCATTCAGTGTAGGCACCCTGCTTGAAGTATACAAGATATCCAGTCCCTCTTCATATTGCAGTCTGTCTTCTGATAGACCATAGAGATTTAGGAACAGTTTGCAAAGTGGCAAGTGAAAATTTGCAAGTGTGACTAGTGATGGGCGAATCTCCCGCGATTTGCTTCGCCTAGAGATTCGCGAATTTCTAGAGAAATGGTGAACAGAAGTAAATTCTGTAGGATGTGGATTTTACTGAACATTACCTCTTTCGCCAGACTTGCCTTCGCCAGCTCTGACCTGGTGAAGTACATAGAACATCCTCGGCCTTCAGTTACTTACATCATTATTTTTGAGTGTAATATCTCCTAAGTAAAAGAAACGTTGGTGTCTTTTCAAATTTTCAGGGTGTTAGGCTGTAAAAGGTATAAAAAAAAAATTCGGGCACCTGGTTTCCCCATACATTTATTTACAATATGAGCCATTATGTAACACTGGGCTTATGTGTAGGGCATTAAAACAACTCAATTAACTTTATTAAGGTTCCCTTGGCATGTCTAGTTATCAGTGTAAATGTAATGTATTCGATGCACCATGTAACATAAATTGCCCACATATGCAAATTAGCCTGAGCGCAAGAATTCTAGCGAAGTTGCGCTAGGCAGACTCGAACACAAGCGCAGCTTCACTTGATTTGCTTGCTCTGCCAAAGTACCGCTAGATAACATTCGCCAGCATTCGGTGCCCTGGATGCAACTTTGCACTTTAGTGAATTAGCATTGTCTGCGCGAATTTTCGCCTGGCAAAGTGTTGCAATGGCTACGAAGCGATCGCTGGCGAAATTGCACAGTCTACCTGAATTTCTATTATAGCACAGAGAAAAATTAAATACCAAATATATTTTTTATTTATTTATTCAAGTCCATATTAATAAGCAAATATCCACCTTCAATGAATATAAAGATATGATCCTTATTTGTATATGCCAGGGCCAAAGAGAAATACATTAGAGACAAATGCATTAGAGACATTCATTAATCAGTGGATTCTTTTTTCCTTTGTAGCCTCTTGTTAGACCTTTGTCCCGCATCTGTAAGGCATCAGTAAACCAATAATAATAATAATCAGTTTTTGTAGCTTTATTTCAACTTGCCTACCTGTCCTGAACATTGTCTTTCAGCACATTGCAGCTGTGTATTTCTTCTTTTTAGCTCAAAATAGGATCATTATTAGCTCTGGTGACATCTGGTGGACAAGAAAGAGTTTTCTCCAATGAGTGTCTGCAGACATCAGCATTTTAACAGTTAATACACGGTGTCTTGAAGGAAACTGTGTATGACAGTCTAAGCTATATTGATAGTTGGGGTAAGCCTGGTGATTTTCTTTGTCTTTATTAGCCTGTTTTTAAAGCAATTTGGTGTTCAGAAGTATAGCCATCAAATTACAGAGAGTAAAAAATGATTGTACAGGACCTGCTTCTTTTTGTCTGTTACATGCACTATATCGAATTCTGCCAGTATAGCTGCACGTTCTTCACTATACAAAGGAATGAGATAAAGGTGGATTTTTAAAGGTAATTACAAACTCTCAATCATACGTCTCATTTAAGTGAAAAAAAAATGTTGTTACGGATATAGAATGGTACTTTACTCTATTATCAGTCTTTAAAAACTGAAATCTTTTATTCCTTGAGAACTCTTATAATGAGGTGAACTTGCAATCAGGCATAAAATAAAATGAGTGGATTGATTACAGCCCATAGTTGTCCTATTGACCCCTGTCAGGGAAGATTTTATTAATAGAGTACTCTGAGGGAAGAAATAAGTGCATACAGTATGGACTTAAGACTCTGTTTCATACAGCATAAAAAATATAAGGCTCATTTACAAGCATTCTTTTTACCCACAATGTAACGTGTATATGAATAAAAATCACAGATTTCCCAAAGAGTAGTGCTGCTCCTGGGATTAATTATTCCAAATTTGAGCGGTATGTCTGAAAATTGACTGTGCACCCTGGATATTGCCAAGGTAGAGTGCAGACGCTTAAAGAAGTTCGTTCATTCACAGGGGGTCACCATCTTGGAAAGTGTCTGTGACACTCACATGCTAAGTGGACTCTGAGCAGATGTTGAAAAGCTAAGCTTCGGGTTTGTTGCAAATTTACAAGAGGAAAATTTTGTTTGTAATACAAGTAGAATCTACAAAGCTGATTATTAAATTCTGATGCTAATTGCATTGGTTTATGTGCTGCCATGTATTAATAATCTTTATTAATTGCTAACCTGCCATATATTGTGACAATTGAATTCTATATGTACAGTATATTTTGAGTGGGTCCCTATGCTCAGTAAGTGACAGCAGCACAGAGCATGTGCAGTGAATCAGCAGAAAAGAAGATGGGGAGCTACTAGGGCATCTTTGGAAGCACAGATCTTTCCTGCTCAATGGCTGTGGGTACCTTGGGCTGATGCAGAATCCCAAAAACATAATGTACAGTACACCACTTCTACCCTACTTATTTAGTTAGGATTTAAAGGGCAAGGAAATGCAAAGAAATAAAATCCCATTTTTACTTTCTTTAATGAAAAATATATCTATCTCCAATATACTTTAATTTTGAAATGTGTACTGTTTTTATAAGAAACCTGACTGTATGCAGTGAAATTCTCCCTTCATTTAGTGCTTCTGGCAGGGAAACAATCACTTATGAACAGCAGGGGGAGCCCCTGCCTTACTTACCAGCCATGCAGAACTCAAGCAGACCATACTGAGCATGTGCAGTGCCAGTGTCAGACAAAGATGTATAACAAAGTTACAAGATGACAGCCCCCTGTGGCCAACTTTGAAAGCATAAATCATTTGTTTGATTAGGCTTGTGGTGCAGTAAGTTCATGTTTATGTTTAGTATACAAAATACACCATTTCTACCCTTATTCTATTTTACACTTTCCTTGCCCTTTAATCCTCCTGTAACGGAAAGCTTCCAACGAAAACCAATAGTCTTTTTTTTTTTATCCGTGGCCACCAATGTTTTTTTTTTTAACTTCCCACACACCAATAATACATCTATTAGATAAAAAATGTGCAAATGAAAATGACAGAACAGGTTACTTGCAATGTACTAAGGGTATTTTAATTATTAAAAACTGATTAGGATTAAATCCCTAAGCTAAAAAAAGGGGTTGATTGTAAAAATGGCAATATTCCTGTAGCTGGTGATCTAAACAATAAGAAAGAGTGAATGAAACCAAAAAATGGTCTTTTCATCTCACTGTAGACAGGTGATATCCGTCCCTAATTGGTGATGATTAAAAGCCTGTAGAAGAGCAATGCATTAGACATTTCAAGTAGATCAATTTACAGTGAGAAATCCAGAGAAGTCAGTAGTGCAGAGTTACTGTGTGATGGCCTTTGTGATTGTTTGTAAGGTGGCATTGGGAAAAATCATGCCAGACACTATATAGAGGGTGTCAATTGGGGCCAATAATACCTATAAATACATTTAAGTATATACAGTATATAAATACATTTAATAATAATTTCATCATTTTGTAATCATTACTAATTTTTATAAACGATTCATTAATGGTGTCGGGTCCAAGGCAGCAACAAAAATCTGCAAAATGTGTAGCAGATTATCCAATATTACATCCTAAATGAGAGCTAGAAAACTCACACCCTGTAAGAAATAATATTTAAAGTAGTAGTTATCCTTGTAGTTATGTCAGTTATCACAAAGACAAATTTGGCACATCACACTTTAGTAAAATTGCTTTAATTTATGTGCTTTAGACTATTTTAGAAACTTTTAGAAAAAGACGCTTAATTCTTCCCTGCCTAGTATTTCGTAATTTTATATACTGCCCACCCTTATCAGGGTTAAGGGGTTCTTGAGTTCTGTTAAGGTGACTGTTTGCCTCACTAGCTGAGCTCTCCTCCCTCTAAATAGGGTATAGGTATTCAGTGTATTTACTGAATAGATTTGTGTAACATCCATTAATAAAGAGTTTAATCTGTTTTTAAAGAACTAATTTAACTGTTCATGCTTTGTGTCTGAAATCAGAGTGGTTAATTAACCCTTCCTCCAACATTAAGCAAGGGCCCACCTGAGAAAGAAAAATCGCATGTAATGTGCCCTACCAGGAGTTGCACCCAGCAAGCCAGCATAACAGGGTATCTAAGGTATACCAATTGAGGTAAAACTCATTTTAGGGTACCCCAGACCCATGTTCTTGTTACATAATAATACAATGTCATTATAATTTTGAGTGCCCTGTTTCTCTATAAATAGCAATTGAATTTGGGGACTATGTTCTGAACTAAGCAGTCATCAGAGGTTAAAGCCCACCTGCCTGGTATGTTGACACCTAAAAGATGATACAGCAAAAGGGCCATTTTCATGGATTATATTTCTCTCTGTGTTACATGTATATATAGTTTTTTTTTTTATATATATACGGATATTGAATCAGTCCCAAAAGCAAAGCCTTATACAGCAGTGATTCCATTTTAGCACCTGAGAAAGCAGACTAAAACTTTGCTGGTAAAAAATATTTATTTGTTTTCATTTTCATTATCTGAATTCATTCAATCCAATAGTTTTGTATGAGCGTAAGATAAAGGTAAGTGACAGAATGTCCAAATATTACAGTCATGAAAAGTGAGCAGGTTTTTAAAGATATTGTAATATTTAAAACATGCCTAGTTCACCAAAATTGAATTTTAACATTAACCCCTGCTAAAGTAATATTACATGGCCATGTATGCATCTAGTTAAGTAATTGCTTGTCAAGAAGAATAATACTGGTGAGGAAAATTTTAACGATATAATGATTACAGGACATGGAGGCTTGCTGGGGCCTTCATAGAGTATCTGGCAGCTGGATGGAATTCAAAGGCAGGAATTTTTTAAGGTTCAATTTGCATTTCAGAGTAACTCCAGCCTGTCCCTGTCTCTTCCAGAGAGACCTCAAGCTATGTTTCAAAGCAGAGCTTTCAGTTCAAATTATAGCAAATTGTTTTGTAGCAAGACTGTGTTATTCATAGCTGGAGTCTTTTTGTCTGTGTGTGTGTCTATATATATATATATATATATATATATATATATATATATATATATATATATATATATATATATATATATATATATATATATATATATATATATATATATATATATATATAGGTAGATTTTGTTGGAGTCGGCACTCTCGTCACATGGTTAAACTTGCCTGGGTGCAGTGTCCACAAATATTGAATACAAATCTCAAACAAAAGGTCCGCCTCTCCGAGGCCTTTCTCAAAGTAACACCCAACAACAAAAAATGCATTATATACCCTTGGTGGCGGGAAGCAATCCCCATTAACAAACAATCCACATAAAAAATCAATAAATTATAACATAACATACATATTAAAATGCCCCTATTTGGTTAAACAAGGAAGCGGTTAAAAAACAACTTACTAGCAATCGTTTGCCATAATGAACACACTATTGCTTTTTTATACTGCTCTTTAGGAGTTTATGCTCATAATGTTAAAAAGTATACAATATAAGTTAAAGTAATATTGCTACTAAGTATAATATTTGAGTTAAGATAGAAGGTCTGGTGGTGAGTATCCTCAATGGGGAAATGAGAACAAAATCACTTTATTTGTAAAGCTAGTGTGGTTTATAGCTATATATGTAGATATAATACAATAACGCTCACCGGTATTACAAAGTCAATTACTACAATAGTGGATATGTGCCCGGATTTATCAGAACTACATCACTATAAGCACATATCCACTATTGTAGTAATTTACATTTCAAGAGTTTCTGTATAATAGTTGAAATGTACAGTATAGTTGTAACAATCTCGTTATCATGACCTGGCATAGATGAGAACACTTGGTTGCACAGGATAACCCTGCTGTCTCCAGTGTTCACCGACGCCCTTTTGGGGCTCTGGGCTTTCTGCTGTGGAAAACAGACAAGGAAGTACAGATCTATAGCAAATAGTCCATAAATGGGGTACAGGCATGGATTTAGAATAAACATAGTCACTGTCAGACAGGTGAGGATTCAAAAGCAGGTGGCAGGGGTCATAAACAGGAGTCAGGCGGGAGTCAAATACTGAATCAACTAGAAATGCGCTTGAGCGGGTACAGAAAACTGAAGCCTAGCTTGGGCACTCAAAAAATGGAGGACTGGAGCTTTAAAGTAGTTTGGGTGTCAAATTTGAATCCAGCTCCGAATCCATGACTTCACGACGCTCGGCATAAATCCAGAAGGCCTATGCGGAAGTGTGTGCCTGCGCACAGGAAGCACGGATGAGACAGTTCAGGCGGTAAGAGAGCGCCAAACTCTCCCGGCGCATTTTACAATAGTTTACATTTAAATATTGATTTTAATATTAATAATACATTTCGATATATAATTTTAATAATTAATATATAATTGATAAATGTTTCCCAGTACACAATATACGAAAATCGAAACTGTGTTGCTATTGTATGGAGATGGTGAAAGAGGTAGTTAATACTGTTGAGAAATTGACGATTACAGAAGGCCATCTGCAGCACCAGCCTAAAGTCATTCTAGTCTTTCTGTAATTCCAGGTCCATTCTTGAAGGCTTGGCTCTTACTTCCTTCTCCACTATATTGAGATGAGGGAGTTTTAGCTGATGATAATATATGGAGTCATGTTTTCATTTATTTTTTTTGTTATGACCATGAGTTGGAAGTAGTGTATCTGCAATGCTAGAAAAATATTGGGTAAGGGGAAGCCCAGTGTTTACTCACTACATTTCAAAACTTCTGACCAATATTTATAGAGTTTAGTAGCCTTTTGTGCAAAAGGGAACAATTGCATCTAATATAGACTGAAGACTATAGTCAACCCACAGCCTGAAGTGAATTTATATTGTGTTCATTCTAGGGAACCGTTTGCACTCTGTACTTTCTAAATTAAGCAAATGTGTAGCTTAATTTGTGCAGCAGCTGAAAACTAGATTTTCCATGGGAAATAGTTCATGAAGCTTGGAGATTAGAAAATCAAAGTAACAAATACAGAACTACATAGTGATGTAGTTTGTGTGGCTGTGTATACAGTAGATATTTCTTTGCAATGTTCACAAGAATATAATAGATAATAGGAGTCAAATCCTTATTTTGTAGAACAGTGATTTTCAACCTTGTGCCTCCAGCTGTTAAGGAACTACAAGTCCCACAATGCAATGAAGGAGTCTGACAGCCACAGTCAGGCAAATGCATTGTGGGACTTGTAGTTTTTTAACAGCTGGAGGCACAAGGTTGAAAATCACTGTTGTAGAACATAAAACAAACACCTTCACATAAATAGACATTTCAAAATAAAGGGTAAGCATTAAAAATTAACAGTACCATCTCCTCCAAGCAATGACTGCTTTATCTACATGATGCTGAGATTCACCTTCCATGACCTTGACTCCCGCAATTCGGCGCTGGCGAAAATTTGCCGCGATACGGTGACAACGACATGACACATGACAAAAGTGATGCAATGCGCGTCGAAGTTGACGCGACGCGCGTCAAAAACGCCAATTCGCGAATTTCGCTGGAATTTTTCAGCGAAACGGGGTAGATTGGTCCATCACTATTACCTACAGCAAAGTACTAACAAATGAGCACCATTCATCAATACAGTTTTTAAAATATATTATCTAAAAAAAGGCAAACACAAATTTTTCACAACTACGCCAGTGATTTTATTTTATTATTCAGCTTGATGTTTATACACTGGATGCTTTTTTAATATAATTACTGCATTTCAGCTCTTAAATATATTTCCCCATCTGTTTTTGGCGAAGAAGAAAATAAAGCATTTATTATTATGCTCTGCTCAGCGTGTGCAGTACCTTCAGGTCCTTTCGCCCCTGGACTCGGAAAGAAAGCCATATTTGTTAAATGAAACCAATATTTCATTGGTTATTATACACTTTCTATTTGTATTATGCAGGATTCAGTTTTTCTAATATTTCCTATTACCATTTTGTGAGTTATTTCAACATTTGTTGTAAAAGTAAAATATGAGAGTAAGGGTACTTCAGTAATATTATATGTAATGTTCCCATAAATAAAATCACTTACATTTCAAACACAATGGTTCAAATGATGCAGCCACTTGATACATGACAGTGGGGGTGCTTGGAATCTAAAAAATAGTTCCACTCCAGTTCCACTGCTGGTGCTGGGTTCTTTTTCGTGGGCAATAAGGATGGAGGTATTTGCCCATGTATTGACTATAGGGATCTTAACAAAATTACCATTAAAAACCGCTATCCCCTTCTGCTGATTTCCGAACTATTCGATCAGGTCAAGAATGCTAATATTTATTCCAAACTTGACCTTAGAGGTGCATATAATCTTATCTGTATCAGGGAAGGGGATGAGTGGAAAATGGCCTTTAACACCAGGGATGGCCATTACGAATATTTAGTGATGCCATTTGGTCTTTGCAACACCCCTGCAGTATTCCAGGAATTTGTCAATGAAATTGTCTGGGATCTGTTGTTATTCATAGTGGTGACCATCGAAAACATGTCTGAGAGGTGTTGCTCAGGTTAAGGAAGAACAATTTATTGACGAAGCTTGAGAAATGCACTTTGGAGATCTCTTCTGTCCAGTTTTTGGGGTTTTATATCTCAGGTAAAGGTTTTGAAATGGTTCTGAGGAAGGTTAAGGCCGTATTGGATTGGACTCAGCCTCTTTCTTTATGTGCAAATAAAGATTCTTAGGCTTTGCTAATTATTATCGTCAGTTCATTAGGAACTTTTCCTTGGTAGTGTCTCCAATTACAGATCTAACCAAAAAGGGTGCAGATCCAAGTATATGGCCTCTTGAGGCTATTCAAGCTTTTGAATTGCATTCTTCTCTTGGAAATTTTCATCTGCAGAGGTCAATTATGGCATTGGAAATAGAGAATTGTTGGCTATCAAATGGGCCTTTGAGGAACTGCTACAGATTGGAGGGAGTTAAACATGTTATAACAGTCTTTACTGATCATAAGAATCTGTTAAATATTGAGTCTGCCAAACGGCTGAATCCTAGGCAGGCTAGGTGGGCTTTATTTTTCACGTGGTTTAATTTTTCTCTCAATTACAGGCCTGGTTCCAAAAACACTAAGGCAGACACACTATCTAAGAGTATTGAGTCTAACTCATATGAATCTAGTGAGTGTATTCCCATTATACCCAGTGAGTTGATTGTGGCAGCTCTGGGGTCAGATCTTTCCATACTACTGTCCTCCGCACAATCTTCTGCTCCTGTGGATACTCCACCTGGGATGTTATTTGTACCTGAAAGTTTTAGGGAACTGGTTCTGGATGAGTTTCATAATTCTAAAATGGTGGGACATCCTGGTATTTCTAAGACTATTTCTTTATTGACCTGCAATGTCTGGTGGCCAACCTTTAAACAAGATGTTAAAAATTTTGTTAATTCTTGCCCTGTTTATCACAGATCTAAGTCTTCTAGGAACCTGTCACAGGAGTTGCTAAGGCATACTACCTATTCCTGACAGACCCTGGTCCCATCTGTCTATGGATTTTATTGTTGACTTCCCTTCTTCCCATGGGAAAACAGTGATTTGGGTGGTGGTCCCTGGTCCCATCTGTCTATGGATTTTATTGTTGACTTCCCTTCTTCCCATGGGAAAACAGTGATTTGGGTGGTGGTGGATAGGTTCAGCAAAATGAGTCATTTAATTTCTCTTCCACATCTCCCATCTGCTAAAACTTTGGCTGAACTGTTCATTTCTAACATTATCAAATTACATGATTTTCCGGTTAATATTGTCTCTGATAGAGGGTTACAGTTTGTTTCTAAATTTTGGCAAGCATGCTGCTCTTTGGTTGGGATTGAGTTGTCATTTTCTTCTGCATATCACCCTCAAACAATGGTCAAACTGAAAGGGTTAATCAATCCCTTGAACAATTCCTGAGGTGTTATGTATCTTACAACCAATCCTCATGGGCTGAGCTAATGCCCTGGGCAGAATTTGCTTGCAATAATGCAACTCATTCCTCAACTGGTGAATCTCCATTCTTTATTGTTAATGGTTTACATCCCAAAGCATTTTCTTTTTCTGGTTCATTATCCCCTGTACCCTAAAGCTGGCCATAGACGTAAAGATTTTTGAAAGATCCAATGGTTATTGTGAGTCCACGATTGTCTCAAAACAATCGTTTAAATACCTGATTTGTCCATCAACTAAAAAGACCATTTCAGGCGATATTGCAGCAAAACTGAAGGATCGCAGCCTGCTTGGCCCTGCAAACATAGGTAGATTGCAAGGGGGCCGATAAAGATTTTCTAACCTGGCCGCTCAATCATGAGACCGATGTCGGACGAAAAAATCGTAAGATGAACGATCGTTTGTATCCCAATAACTGCACGATAATTTGACAGATTGGTCGGACTTCCCTAAGATCGGTCGTTCTGCGGGGAAAGATCGTTGCGTCTATGGGGAGCTTTATTCTTCTGTCAAACAATTTGCAAAAATTTGGTCTGGGGTGCACGACTCTCTTTCTGCAGCTACAGCTGCTCAGAAAAAAAGCACCCAAGTATCAGGTATCAAGTATCTGTATGGTTGTCCACAAAAAACATTAAGTTAAAGGTCCCTTCTCTCAAGTTGGGGCCCAGGTTTATTTGCCCTTATCCCATCATTGAAATAATTAACCCTTTTTCTGTTCATCTCAAACTTCCTGATACTTTCAAAATTTCCCCTAGAGAGTGGGTAATGTAATGAAAATGTTACCTGGTGGTCTAGTGGGGGGACGGCAGGGATGCCTGTCATGCCCTTGGCGGGGATGCCTGCTACGTCACCTTCCAAGCGCCGCTTCCCTAGGGCGTGCGTGGCGTGCTTCTGGATCATTTAAAGGAGCAGGCACGCTGATGTAATGACGTCGGTGCACATTGGTGCGAAATTCAAATTATTTAAAGGGAATTGGGGCTTGTGTTCTTTGCCCATTATAGGTTTCCTCCTAGCCTTGTATTCTGTGCTGAATAACTTCTGATTGATTCTGATACCTGTTGTGACCCCCTGCCTGTGTTCTGACGATTCTGACTTCTGTGATCCTGACCACTTGCCTGATTACTGACTTTGATTGATCTCCTGGTTTGACCCTTGCCTGTCTGACTTCGTTTGTACTCCGCCTGCCCCGATCTGGGCAGATTTGACTACGATTCTGCCTTAACGCTTGTATCGCGACCTTCTGCTTAAAGACTCTGCCAACAGTCATTCGCCTTACACCTCTAGTTTAAGTCCAGGTGGCATCTGAGTAGCTGAGGGCTCCTCCCAAAGCCAAAAGCGGTCACACTACTGGTGGAGCACGAGCCGAGATCAGGGTGCTTGGCATTTGTTCTGGTTTTGGGTGCCAACCGTGACATTTAAATTGCTTTTTCACTGCCATATTATTTCATATGTATTTGGTATGCCCCAATCTGCCTTGCTACCCATCATACATTGTATAGCAGGGGGTTTGACTGTTACTGTACCTTGTTTTTTTTAAACAATTTTGGCTTTTCCTTGTATACGTACCCCACCTTTGGTACAATTCAATCTGATACTTCAATGTAGTAGTAGCAAGGAAGGGCCTGTAGGCAGGTATGCTGCTCAAACGTGATTTATTTGCACTGATAAATACCTTTTGATTGCAAATAAATCACTTTTGAGCAGCATACCTGCCTACAGGCCCTTCCTTGCTACTACTACATTGAACCATCATAGATTGTGTATGTGTTGTGTACATATAAGGGGCATATTTATTATGCTGTGTGAAAAGCATCCAGTTAACAATACTACACACATGGCACACTTCTCCATGTAAACATTTTTGCATGTTTTTTTCTTATGTGACTTCCACTGGAAGCAATGTAAAACTTTTTTGTTGAATTTTGTTTTACACAATATAAATATGCCCCTTAATGTTTCATTACAGTTTCTCTTTGTTAAGAGATCACATTTACTAGTATAGTATACTACATAAAACTTTTCATGAACCGATCACTTCAGCTAAAAGAAAAACTAAAGCTTAACTAAAGAATGTTTAGGCTAGAAATGGTGTACATTCTGTTTTGGGCTTCTGTACCAGCCCAAGGCTGTGTATATCTGTGTCCCCAAAGATGCCCCAGTAGATCTCCCCATCTGCTTTTCTGCTAATACACTGTTCATGCTCTGTGCTGCTGTCACTTACTGAGCTTAGGGACCCACTCAAAATACACACTACAAAATAGAATATACATGTCACAATGTAAGGCTGATTAGAAATAGAGATACTTATTATATGGCAACAAAGAAATCAGGGCAACTAGCATCAGACAGTAATAATCAGACTTGTAGCATCAGCTTATATTACAGACAAACCTAATTTTCTGCTTGATAATTTCCAAAGACCCCTAAACTTAGCTTTTCAACAGCTGCTCAGAGTCCACCGAGCGTGTGAGTGTCGCAGACACTTTCCAATATGGTGACCCCCATGACAAGTTTGAAGTCCTATATCAGTTATGACGATTCAGCACTAACAATGGCCAATGTTAAGGGTGCTTTCAAAGGCATCCGATCAAAATTTTCCATCCGGCCCGATAAACCAGCCGACCGATATCTTAATCTTCTGACGATCTCGGTTGGCATATTTCCTACCATACACGAACCAAATATCGTACGAAAATTTGTTTCATATGATATTATCTGTGCGTCTAAATAATAGGGGGCATGGGGTCACACTTATACAAACTTGTAGCAGGCTACAGCAATGCTTTATGTTGATGAAAACATTTTTGTATTCCATTTGACTGTGGCACTCACTGATGTAGTCAATACCACTAGTGCTGAATCATCAGATACAAGTAGAATTCTATTGTTTCTACCTGTATATTTGACGATTCAGCTCTACAAGTGTGGGTTGAAACGAACAATCTTTTTTGGAAAGATCTTTTCCGAGGGGTCGTAATTGTTGCATCTATGGCCAGCTTAACAAACGAATATGGCTAAAAAGCCATTTTATATACTTCACTTATTACACCTTATGGAAGGTTATGGAACCTTCACATGCTTTTTCCATTCCTCATAATGGTATAGTTATGCACAATTAAAAGAGGTAATTAAAATAGTTTTAAGCAAAGTAGAATGTGGCTGATGTACTGAACCAATTTGCATAAAATTGCTGGTTTGCTCATCTTTTAGTGAATTATCACATACCACAAACATACTGTAGTATGCATTGTGAAATATTTATAGGAAATAATATGGAGACGGAAGGTCTCCATATTAGTATCATAGGTTTGTTTTTCAAAATGCATCAGTTGAGTGTTGGTCCAGCAGAAATCTGTTTTTCAAAAGAGGAAAATGGCTACCTACACACCAATATTACTAAACCAAACAATATAACATTTTTATATATAGTAAAGAGTGAATTATTTGCAGTGTTAATGTAATTCAGAAATAAAGGCTACACCATAAAAATCATGATAGTATCCATTTAAATGTACAAGATCAAACCAGACCTAGGACACGGTTCAATTAGACTTTTTTAGACCCTAATGCCAGCATATTCCTTTGTGACTAGGACACAGAAAAGCTTGCAAGTTTGTACTATATGGGTCATTCTCTGGCATATATCTTTACCAACATCATAAGTACTGTATGTGTTCTATGGGTATGACGCTCAACTCTGTCACCTGTTTTTATATTGAAATAGTCACTCCTTGCTTATTTGTTAAATAAAAATGTTAGTTCTTTGTATGTGTGGATTTTGTTGGTTGTTACTTACATCTGGTATACATTTCACGTCAATAGCCCCATTACAAATATATAGATATATACTGAGAACATGTATATGTTTCAATATTTATTTATACTCCTGTATAATGCAAATGCAGGACAACTGGAAAGTTTGAATTTTATTTATTATAAACATTACCCTTCATGCCTTCTATTGGCTGTTTCCCCTGAAAATATTTCAGGATTATAAATCTACATTTTACTTTTGGCAGTTCTGCTGTGTAGAAGAAAGCCACTGATTAATGTTCAACAAACACATTTGACAATCATTTTTATGATTATTAACATAAGTATTAGAAGCATTTGAGAGAAATTTAACATTTCGATTAAGTTCATGGTGAAAGGGAATTTTTAATGCACTTTTCTGGAGAAAGTGCCAAGGCAGTATAAGAATGATTGCTTAATCAATCTTGTCAGATATAAAACACACTTAATTTTCAGCAACTTGCTGCCAAAATGTGGCCCCTCCCAAAAAATATTGCAATAATTGCTGCAAGCATATTCTTTTCAAGGTTATCCAACTAGGTACTCGTTTTAAAAAGCTTACCTACAATCTGTCTGTCACCAGGTTCCCCTCTTTTTATAATGTTGTACATTCTTAATAATGTGAATAGGATACTGTAATTCATAAATTCCTAAAGAGCTTGCAATGTCACTGCAGCATGTTATATATACAGTATATTGCTGCAAAATTGCCCTATTCATTTTGACTTTTGTGCAAAAGGCAATGTTTTTTTTAGCAGTGGCGTAACTAGAGTGTGCCAAGCCTCCTGCAAAAAATCTTCAGAGGCCCAGCACACTTCAATCACCATCCTCCCAACCCTCCCCCCTTGCCTCCACCCACTCCCTGTCCTGCCTCCATCCACTTCCCACCCTGTTCCCCCCTTTCCCGCCACAGGTAAGAAAGCTATAGCTATAGCGGAAGCAGACCCCGCAGTTCGGGCCCCCCTGCAACTGCAGGGTCTGCTTACACCACTGGTTCTTTGAGTGTAAAGGAAACTAAACTGTGCACAAAAGGAAGACTTTTAATAACCAGTCATGCCATACCCATATGTTGGCCATAATGATGCCCAAGCAATTTGTGCATTATTTAAAAACTAGGACAAGAATTGTACAGATATTGCATATGTCTAGTGAAGGTCACAGTGTTCCCTCTAATTCCTTTTCATCAATGCGCACAAAAAGTTCTTTTGTGTGAACATTATAAACTTGTGTGCGTAGAACTAAAAAGGATGGCTCAGGTCAGAATTAATACAAATTTTTTTGCACAAAATTCTTTGTGAGCACCACTTAGAGGGAACATTACCTTACAGCCACAACCAGTCCACCAGCCCATTGCCCCTCTCTCCCTGGGTAGCCCTCCCTTTCGACCACCCATCCTCCCTCCCTCTCAGGCACCCGCACAGCCATCCTCCCTCCCACTTGTTCTCTGTCCCTTCAGCTCTCTTGCCCATCAGCTCACCCATCCTCCCTTCCTTTTGTGCAGCTAGTAAGCAGAGAATTCTTTAAAGCTATAAAGAAAGAGCCCCCTGTTCCCAAGGTCCCTGGGGTCTGCTTTTGCTATAGTTAGGCAACTGCTTATAATGAAAGGTGCCATGATTTATGTATCTTTTCTCACCTAAATAAATTTGAATTATAAAAGTGTCCCACTGAAAAGGCATATATTCACCTTTAAAAGAAAGTGTGAAACAAAAAAGGATCAAATTATTTAGCACTCACAGTTGTTTAATATGTTCGCTTCTTTCTGGCCTTACAGAATTAATCAGAATATCTTGTCAGGCTTGCAACATATTTTATCTCAGCACAGTAATACAAATTACCTGTTCAGTCTAAGGACAATGACAGTGCTGTTTGTCCTCTCAGTCTTTTATAGGGCATGGATCTCATCTACCCAATATTGTTCATCTTTACAGGTGTTTAACATTCATACCAGCTTCTTACTGCATACTTAAATTAAGTCTTATTTTTTATATATATATATATATATATTTATTTATATATTTATATATATATATATATATATATATATATTTATATACTTTGACTACACTTCTAAAGGTGTGAATGAACAGTTCTCATTTAAAATAGGGGGAGTAGTGATGGGCAAATCTACCCCGTTTCGCTTCGCTGAAAAATTAGTGGAAAAATTAGCCAAATGAGTCGCGGCATGTTTTTGACGCGCGTTGCTGGCGTTTCGCAAATTTATTCACCAGCGGTGAATCACAGGAATTCGCCCAGAATTTGCCCCTGGCGAATAAATTCGCCCATCACTAAGGGGGAGCTACATTGTCAAGCATTCTAATCCAAAATACTTCTTTTTGTAACAATAATTGATCCCAATCTCCTCCCCTTTTGGGCTCAGGGATTAAATCAATACCCATGAATTTTAAAGTGGGGAACATATGCCCTTCATTTAGAAAATGCTGTGGCAGGGGTTGATCCGATTTACCGGTTTCAAAAGCCTTTTTAATGGTTGATCTGTGATTACCCATTCTTTCATGTAACGTATTTTGGGTCTTGCCCACATATGTTAGAGCAGATGGACATGTTATGATATAAATTACATGTGTGGATGTACACTATATACAATGTCTAATGTTAATGCCTGAATGAGGATGTTTAAATGTATCACCAGGCATCATAGATCTACAATACAAGTGATACATCCAGCACATTTATTAAAACTTTCTTTAATTTAACAGATCCCTTAGATTAGGCCCCCATTTACATCCCCACATTGGTTTTTGTGTCAGAAATTTGGATAGCTTTTTATTACTCTGTAATATTGGCCACTGGCTATCAACAATGACTTTGACTTTTGATGACCCTGTAGTGTACCGTGACGTAACATTAAATCGATTTTGCTTATTGGAATCAAGTTTTAAATTTGAAACATGTTGCTGAGACACATGTATACTAAACTTTTTTAGAGATGCATTTAATACAGGTGGTTTATAGTCAGAGTTATTGCGTATAGTTCACAAGAACTGTGAAACCGGGACTGCTTTCATAGAACTAGGTGGGTGAAAACATGTAGAATAAAGCAAAGTACTTCTATCTGTAGATCCCAACCTGTTTCCCTGTAAATTTTAATTTTAATTGGATTATTTGCTCATCATGTGTCACTGTAAATTTCAAGTTATTAAGGCTGTACCATATTTAACAAGTCCACCTTCTCACCTCACCAAACAATAAGCACATTACTGATATACCATAAATATAGAAGAAAGGAGTCTTTAAATGTAGGTATAATGTTTTGTTGCTCATAAAAAGCCATAAAACAATTTGAGGAAGCAGGTGCCATTGGCGCTCCCATTGATGTGCCCTCCCTTTATACAAAGAATTGTTTCTCAAAACAGAAATAGTTACACTTCAATGTTACTTCCAAAAGTTGACAGACAAATTCTATTGGCAGACCATCCTATTTATCAGAATTTTGTAGTGCCCAAAGCACTGATTCAATCCCTTCCTGATGTGGAATGATGGTATAGAGACTGCACACATCTATACTTGTTTGGTCCCTCAAGTAAAGTTAAATCAGTTACAAGTGTTGTCTTTCTTTCAAATAAAAAGGTAATGCTTGCACTGTATCCTGTAAATAATGGTCCAAATATAATCCAATTGGATGTAACGAACCTCCCCTAGAGGAGATGATTGGTCTACCAGGGGGATTGCTTGTGTACAGAATACCCATATAACCACAGAATATAAATCCATGGCTGTTTATTTGGTGCCAAACTCATTGCTAAGCAACCAGTGGACTTGTAGGTCCACTCGTATGGAAAGGAATATTAGTGTACAGGAGTGTATTAGGGACAGCACATGACGTGTCAGTAGGAAAGAAGTATAAGGTAAAGCAATTACACTTCTCAGTTATATATATACTAGACATGAAGCCCGTTAAATTAACGGGCGCTAGAACATATGTAGTCAAACATTTATAAAAACAGACCAAAAAAAAGTGGACAACCATGGTGGACATCTAGAGAGCTTCTCAGTAGTTTTAAAAATACTTCTGCTTCTTAAAGAGTTTGGGCAATGTTTGTTTATGGTATAGATCACACCAGTGTTTTTTTTCCACAAAAAAAATGTTTGTCCTACAGAATTTCAGAGGCGACTCTGCCTCAATGTTACTTTTAGAAAAAGAGCCGCCTGACTTTGTCAGCTCAGCATCCCTGTTGCCGTAGCAATGTCGGGGACATGTGCTGAGTGAGCGGGTCTCGCTTCTAACAACGCGAGATTAAAGATAGGAACAGTTGGCACCGCCCTGCCTCTTGATCATTCGCGCTCTACGTGCGCATGCCCATTTTCCGCCAATCATATTTTTTCCTTGGTGTCCTGTAGGCGGAGTTGAGTCAGAGAGCGGGAGGTACTTTCACAGCTATGGGAGGCCAAGACAGTAGCTGCTCCTCTGTCACCCGCCGGCCAGCAACGCTCTATTCCTCTGCCATTGGGTAGCACAACAAAGAGGGGCGGGGAAGCGCACTGGGATTGGCTGCGGCTCTCCCGTGAGGGCGGGGCTTTTAGGCAATAAATAAAGAGGCAAGATGCTCTGTGAGGAGCTGGTGGAAGTCTCTATCTTCCCCGACCCCCCATTAACCTTTACTGACTGCGCATCCCACACATGGTGCTTGGGCATGTGTACAGCTGGAGGTGTAGTGGTGAGCAGAGGAGCGGCACACCGTTATGTAGCGCCGGTCTTTACATAGATTGAAGGTAGCAGATTATAAACCACTATCCAAAAAATCGATAGCGCAGGCTTCGCGAGCATTTGCCGCACTTCGCCAGGCGAATTTTCGCCTGCGCTACGCAAATTCACTAAAGTGCGAATTTACGCTCTGGTCGGCGAACTGTGACGTATTTACGTTAGTGTTACTTCGCTAGGCATAGCGCAATTTCGTTAGCGAAGCCTAATTTCCATACGGCGTGAATCCTATATAATAAAGTTCAAGTGTCTCTGTGTCCAGTTCCTGTGTCCGTGGGATTGCGCTACTGCGCATGTGCCCCACGGACAGTCAGCGCGAAGCATCTAACGCTAGCGCAAATTCGCCAGCGTGACGTCAAATCTTATCGCAAATTCACGAACACCGACTCTGGCGAATTTACGCTAGTGAAGTAGACTTGCTCAACTTTGCACCCTTCCGCCAGGCAAAGTTGCTCACTGGCGAAGGATCGTAATTACGCAAATTCAACTTTTTGCTGTTCGTTAGCACTTAAGCTAGAGCAATACAATAGATAGAAAAATGTAAAAAAAAATTTTCAACCTCCTAAGTCCCAAAAAACGCTGTGGCATGTTTTACCATTGTGGGTGATAGTCTGAAAAACATAGTTTTTTTTGGAGGGTGTTACCCTCCTTCCCCCCTACATTTCCTGACATATGGCAACACTACTATATAGGGGGCACATGTAGGGCAATAGGACAACTTTATTTTTTTTGATTAAAGGTGTCCTGGGCATGTGTAGTGGCTGTAACATACACTTCTTTTTCAGACTATCACCCACAATGGTAAAACACGCCACAGCGTTTTTTGGGACTTAGAAAAATTTTCAACCTCCGATATATTGTATTCTATCTACTTCGCTAGCGTAAATTCGCCAGAGTCGGTGTTGGCGAATTTCGCTAGCGTTAGACGCTTCACGCTGGCTGTCCGTGGGGCACATGCTCAGTAGCGCAATTCCAAGGACAAAGGGACTGGACGAAGAGACACTTGAACTTTATTATATAGGATATATATATATATATATATATATATAACTGTATATAACTGTGCATCAAATCCCTGTGTTCCCATAATTGTGCGATCTGTCTTCCGACTACTTTAATGAGCAATTAAAAGCTGCCATATACAGCATTACCTCTGAGTTTCACTATACAGTATTGACTTGCAGTCTGACGATCAGCCAGGGTTCACCCATAACTACACCAAGAGGCACATTTAAGGGTCAAATTTCGAGGGTTAAAAAAAAACCCTTGAATTTGAGGGGTTTTAACACAATTCGGTATATCGAACGATCGAATATAAAAAATTTGATCGATAAAATTGCTCGAATTGATCGATACGATTTTAAGCAAAAGATCGAATTTTTTTATTCGATCAAAAAAACTTAGAAGAATCCTATGGGAGCTTCCCATAGGCTTCTATAGCAATTTGGTAGGTTCAATCTGGCGAATTTGTAAATCAAATTTTTCTTAAAGGGACAGTACTTCGAAAGTCGAATTCGAGTTTTCAAATATGATCAATTCAAATCGAATTTTGGGCTATTCAATAGTCAAATAATCCCAAAATTTATTCAAAATTCGATTTTTTTCAATTCGAATTTGATTAGAATTTTCAGTTTGAAACAGTTCGACTCTTGATAAATCTGGCCCCAAGTGTTCCCATAATGGTGTTGTCTGTATTTTGACTGCAGTAGTGGGAAAAGAAAACTGCCATACACACAGTGCTGCTTATGCCTGTATTCTATTATGTTTTTGACAAGCAGTCTGACGATATGGCAGGGTTCACTTTTAATCAAATTTTTGCTGCACATTGTGTTTTGGTGCACATGCTGCACTTTTGGGATTATGCCCCACCCCCCATAATTAGACTGCATCATTCTTTTCAACGTTTTCAATATTGTTATGCCAATGGTTCTGAGAGGTATAGTTCAACCAATCCACCTTTTTTATTGGGTTTAGGAAGCCCGACCTCTAGTGGCTACAATCTTTCCCTGATATGTGCTTTCTGCACTGTTCTTGGCTATTCGTGATAAGGGGCCTCTAATCTCTGAGCCTCATACAGTCCTGTCACTTTTATGTTCAGGTGGTGCAGTTTAGTCTGGGTATTCTTGATAGTTTAGTGCTTCTGAAACTATGCTCAATAGTTTTGGTTCTGGATAAGACCCTACTGCCTTGTTTATTCATTTTTGTCAGTTTTGTACCCAGTATCTGGGCAACAATCCTCAACCTGTTATATAATATCTAGTTAATCCTATTTGCCCTGCTTGGATCTTTGGATAGTCCCAAAGAACTGTGTTCACTACTTTGTTTCTTTGTATTATGCTATGAATAATCAACAACAGCAGCTTTATTTTAATGATTTTCCATAACTTGCTGCATCTACAGTTATCCCTTTCTTTAATTTTATTTACTTTTGTTAGGGTGGTTTTCTTTAGTTTTTTTTACTACCAATTTGGGTTTCTGTGGTAATTAATTGGATTCCTATTTGGTGCCATGTTTTGCACAGGGGGAGGGTTCTGAAGGGTTGTGCAGCTTACACTCTTGTTAAGCTGACCATAGACATAAAGATTTTTTAAAGATCCAATGGGTATCGTGAGACCACGATTCTCAAAACGATCGTTTAATTGTCTGATTTGTCCATCAACTAAAATCAATTTTCAGACCGATGACGGACGAAAAATCTTAAGATGTACGATCGTTGGTATCCCACTAACCGCACAATAATTTGACAGATTGGTCGGACTTCCCTAAGATTCACGCCTGGCGAATAAATTCACTTATCACTACACATGATTCCTGTATATTCCCAGTAGACAGGAAACAGTTACACTTAGCTGATGTCTGTTCTATGCAGCAGTAGTTCAAGCTTCTCAGACTCGCTTAAATGCACTATGAATAGGAATGGGGTGCACGCTTAATGAAAAGTCAAGCATACTGTAAAAAAATAAGTCACATGTTTTGTATGATTATTTTTAACCTCTCTGTGCAGAAGGACATTTCTGAAACATTCCAAGACTCTGGTACATTTCTCTTGCTTTGTGATTTGTAGCAGAAAATAAATATTACAAAGGCATCAACTGTGAATTCAGATTTCAGAGCCAGAGTCATGCATAGACAAAAGGAAGCATTTGAGTTTTTGTTGGCTTGTTTATCCCTGCTCTTTATGCAGACTTTAGCTATCTGAGAAACATGGTATTAAAGAGAATCAAACGACAAGTGGGCCAGCTTCAACTGCATACAGTTGCATAAAACTAGAAAATGAATAGAATAGTTAGCTCAAGTGCATCCACTTTCAACCATTAGACCCTGAGAGGGTGTACTATGCATAAGCTCATCCATTACTGGCACACACTGACCTTCAAATGTGTAAGAAAACAACATATAATGGACCGCAGCAAACAGATGTAAATCTATTAGGGGGAGCTCACATTATGAAGGTAGGGAACTTTTTCACTGACAGTGATGTACTCTGTAGGTTGAGAATTATGTACTTGCCTTCTTGGTAGTGATGGGTGAATTTATTCGCCAAGGGAGAATTCGTGGCGAATCCCCGCGATTCGCCGCTGGCGAATAAATTCGCAAAACGCCAGCGAAATTTCGCCTTGGCGAAAATTCACCAAAAAAAAGAGTTGCGCGTAGTTTTTGACGCAACGTGATGAAAATGACGCCACGCGCGTCGAAAACAGCGCAACGTGTCGAAGTTGACACGACGCGCATCAAAAGCATGCTGCGACTCGTTTCGCAAATTTTTCGCCAATTCGCAAATTTCTCTGGAAATTTGCGAATTTTTTGGTGAAGCGAAACTGGGGAGATTCGCCCATCACTACTTCTTGGCAGTTAAAGGGTAAGATGCCTGTTGCTGCTTCTGACTCGTGTGGGGTTTTCACAGCTGAAGTAAAAATACAGTCATGACGGAGAATAAACTGCAACATTCTTGTTACTGTAGGGCAGAAAACATTCAGCTTTACAACTCTTCATCTGCTCAATGCATTCAAATTTTACGGCAGGCCTGGTACAAACAATTATACTGAAAATACCAAAGGAATTCCAAACTTAGTGTGTCACTAGATCCAGCAACCTGTCCAGCTCTCTTCTGCCTCCAAAAAATGAGTTCCAATTGGAATTACTGTGCTCATCAAAGAGATAAATGAAAAACAGGAAGCAAAAATATAGTGCTCTCAATTCAAACACCTTTTGTGTTTAGAACGAATACTTAAATCAGTGTCAAAATGAAAACTTCCACTTTTTAATTACTAGACTTTAGTGAAAAAGTGCTTGATTATACATCAAATTTAAAAGGAATGAGCAAAGAAAAGAGAATTTTGGTGCATTTAATACCCACACTTTAGATCATAGTGGCTTTAGTAGTCTATTATACTCACAGACAGAGAGAAATGTGTTTGCTTTTCTCAGATAAGGCTTTCGGTCTCTCACTTCCAATGAACAGTTTCTCAAACATCTCCATGTGTTCACATTGTAAAAATTAATAAAAGTCCCCATGGTGGTAGTTTCTTGGCATCCCTCAGACCTGTCCCCTCTTCTCATACACTTTCCCATTTGCCACCGCATTTGTTGTATATCGAGCACTTTATCACTAACGTCTAGAAATTAAAAGGTACTGTAGAAGTTTTCACTTTTCACATTTCCCTTTTCACATTTAAATATTTGTTATAAACACAAAGGTTGTTGGAATTGAGAACACTACACTATATGCATCCTGTTTTTCCCTAACCTCTTTGAGGAGTACAGCAACTCCTATTGGAACCAGCAATTATACATTTCCCCTTCAACAAAGGGATGGTTCAAATGAACTTGTTCACAGTGAAAAGACTTGGACACTGATGCTACATATCACTGTTAAGCGTTTGGAAGAATTTGTCCCTTTTCACAGATATTTTGCAATACAGCATTTTCATCTCCTGTTATGAATATAGTACATGAGACATTAAAAAAGTGCTATGCTTAACAATTCATTTCCTTTATCCGTGCATATTTTAAATCCACAGTCATGCAGATATTTTTACATAGACCAAAGGTTTCTGTGTAGGGTAAACTACAGTGCAATCTTATATATTTATACATTTTTATATTTAAATATGCTTTATATGCATATAAAACACGTGAAAGTATTATCTCTATATAGCAATAAAAATGTTTAGTCATGTAGAAAATGCAAAATAATAGGTCTTCAAGCTAAATACCTAAAAATGAGGCTGGAGAAAAGCCAAGAAAAAAACATTTCTTAAATGATGTCCAGTGGACTTCAAATAAACTTAGCCTAATAATACTTACACTGTCTGTTTGGAACTACTGAGAGAATCCCCCCTTTTGGCTTAATCGACCTATAAAACCCAGCATTGAAACTAGAAAATTATAAATGATTCTATGTAACTGTTAAATAGATGTACATATTAATTTAATGTACTTTTATACAATATCTGCTCAAACAACATCTAATCACAGCTCTGCTATTTTTATATGTACATTAGTACATTTTCTTACCTATTATTAGCACAGTTGTGGTCCTATTGCTCCTCTTTCAGAAATGTAACCACAAGCATATACCTTTTTTCTGTGTGTCCATGCCAAGGGGGCAGATTTACTATTATTCCCCAAAATAAATTCGACCAAAATCGTGAAATTTCATTTGAGCGTCTGAAAAATTTGTATCATACGAAAGATGGAACACTCCGATCGTATGAATGGTATTCGAGCAGGCCTTAGAAGCCTATGGGTTGCTATCACTGCTCGTTCCCTCTATTTGTTGGTAAAAGGTAGATTTAAAACGAAAGTACTTGAATTTAAGACAGATCTCAAGCAATGTAAGAGTAAATTGGATTAGTGGTCCAGAGAGCTACGGGGCCCAATGGATATAAAAAATTAATGTTGGATGAAACTTTGAGAGAAGCAAGAAGTAGGATACAACATAATACCACCAGGAAGAAACCTGATTTGGTATTCCCCACATGTTATAATAAAATATCTTCACAATAGGGACATGCAGTAAAAACAAATCGGAGAATCATACAGGCTGATGCAAAATTAGGTAAGACCTGTCTGGCTCCTCCCACAATAGGTTTCCATCGAGGGTAGAACCTAAGAGATTTACTTGTCATTAGTAAATTGGTGAAAAGCTACACTACGCCCATTATGAGTTCTGATTAGTTGCCCTCACAGAAACATGGTTGCTATAGATGTCTATTCTGCACATCTTGTAGATATATGACCCCAGGGACAAGCTTTGCCCATCCTCAGACAGGGCAACTGTTACAAATAAAATATTGTATAACTTGCACCACAACTTTTGTAATCTATGTAATCACATGCCCATGTGGGCTTGCTTACATTGGTAAAACTGATTTAACATTGCGCTTGAGAATGGATAAATACGGCTTTCAGGGATCAAAAAACTACGAAACCTGTGGCTAAGCACTTTTTAGAATTAGGACATAGATTGCCCAACATTTAAATACATTGCCCTAGACCAGTGATCCCCAACCAGTAGCTCGTGAGCAACATGTTTCTCTCAAACCCCTTGAATGTTGCTCCCAGTGGCCTCAAAGCAGGAGATTATTTTTTAATTCCAGGTTTGGAGGCAAGTTTTGGTTGTATAAAACTAGGTGTACTGCCAAACAGAGCCTCAATGTAGGTTGACAAGCCATCTAGGGGCTACCAAATGGCCAATCATAGCACTTACTTGGCACCCCAAGAATATTTTTCATGCTTGTGTTGCTCTCCAACTCCTTTTTCTGAACTTTGACTTTAATGTCTCCTGTTATACTTAATAGTCAGCACCCCTTCTGCTTTTCGTCCCCTTTCTCAAATGTTTTTGTAATCTACATTTGGAATATGTACTTCCCATTTGTGTATACTTGTACATAATGGATTTAGCCTTAGAAGCATGTAAGGGATCTCAGAATATGTATGTATCTCTTTAAGTGTTCTAATTCATAGTTAACACCCACTTGTCTTCTATTGGCTATTTTTCTTAAATAGTGTGATTGTAAAGTTTAATGTTTTGCCTATGACTACGTCTTTTGGACACGGAACACGTCAGGCTGTGATGGATCTTAAATTTTGGAAATAAATGTAAACTTTTTTAAATTTTTTTACAGTCTGACTGTGGCTTCACTATTTTCGTGGGTTCCAGGCTTGTGCCAGCCTCATCTACAAGTCTACTGGATTGCTCCCCCTGCTGAAGGTTTGGGGCGTGTGCACCCGGACCCACCTTGTATAGTGGTAAGCTCTCTTCACACATTTGTACTGTGCACACTGGGCATATATTTGTTAGTCTGATGTGGGCAACTCGTCCACCTCTACTATTTTGGATAAGGAATCAGGGCATGGATGGGGGGTAATCTTATTGGAGCTTGTCTGACTAGGGATAGTAACATTCAGGAGCCGGTTCTTTTTCCATAGGTGTGTTTCACAGGACTATGATGACATCAAAGTGGGTGGGCTCTTACATCACTCAGCCTCTCTTTGGCTTTATATACTGCACTCACACATTGCACTGTGTTTCCTTGACTAAAGTTCGCGGGGAACCGAAACATTGGATAAATAAACATTTTTTGTTTTGTTAAACACCTTTTGTCCCTTTTATTGCTAAAATCATCAACAAAGAAACCGCACTCACAGGACTTTGGTGGGGGGAAAAAAAATCACAAAAAGTCCTGTGAGTATGGTTTCTTTTTGATGTTTATATGTTGATTACAACCAGCACCTAGGCATTGTGT